>JACEGR010000397.1:0-276165 GCA_014170235.1 Listronotus bonariensis
TAGGTACTTTCATTATTTCTGCTCTGAAGATTTGTCCAGTAGTTCTCCACTCATGGTTCTGCAACAGAGAAACTCGTGGTGCCGCGCGTATGCATCCCTATACGGGTCCAACTGGACAGGCTCCGAACTTCTCTCCACTTTGTTCGTTCTTTTATCTCTAGAGTTTCTAGAAGGTGGAACCTGCTGCTCGTGGAGGTCTTTCCTTCCCCCCAAATCATCAAGTATTTAAGTCCAGCAATAAACACCCTCTACCTGCTTAAGACACCCACGGTACGTTAGTAATTAGGCTTTTAGACGTCGTGGTTTGTCCAAAGATAAAAAAATGGTAAGGAGACACGTTGTATATACAGAAAGCGTCCCAAAAATATGTTAAAGAGACCTATTTTACCAACTGTGTTACACAAATAGCAGATAGAAATTTTTTTTGATATACAGTAAAAATACAACACTAAATTTTACAGTGTGTAGTTTTGCATTAGGACCAATGAAATGGTGTTTTTTTTGTTTGCAGAACTTCCCTATTTGGGCACCTAATAAACTTTTTTTTCTGTTTTGAACCATTTTTATTCTGGTTTGGTCACCTGGACAAAATGCATAATTATTTCTTCTTGTTTGGTACTCTAAAGGTGTGCATATAATTTAAAATTATAGACAGACATATTTATTCTAAATTTACACGAGCGCTGTAATGCGCGACCCAGCTCAAATGCGAACCCTGTGAATCAAACCCATGTAAATATCCTTAAACCAGTATCAGTCTTGCTGCATTAAAGTAGTTCTGTTATTATTCCAGAGTATGGGTGGGGTCATGGTTGGTTCCGGTTAGTAAAATATTTGTTTAACTTTTTAACCCAAGACTAATACATACTTTATCAATCGTCACTTAAGAATTCTATATACCCACCTTTAGGGTACCAAACAAGAGAAAATAATTATGCATTTTTGTCGAGGTGACCAAACCAGAAAAAAAAGAGTCACGTCAGGTAAAATTTTATTAGGTGCCCAAACAAGAAGTTCCCAAACCCAACATAAACCAATAAAACATATCCTATACAGAAAAACAGTAGCTCCAGGTTCGATGCTTAACCTTACTTATAAAATGTAAACTGTAAAAAACACTTTTATTATTTTTGTTTGTAATGTGTAAAAACATGTTTTTTGAAACAATTTATGGGTTACTTACAGTTCATCTGGACAGCCCAAAGGTGTCCCTAGTCTATACCCTGTCCGGAGATGAGTTGACATTTCGAATGGATCAATGTCTGCATATGGTTGTTGGCACATGGTTGTTAGTTCCCATAAAACTACCCCCAAGGACCACTGCAACAAATGTTTGGTTACAAAATATATTGCAAAGTATAATAATAAGAGGTTCCTGCAGTAAAGTTCTGCCCAATGCGGAAACGTCGTAATAAAATATTATTATGAAATGAACTTTATTTGGAGAAAAGAGAAAAATACTCTAGTAATATAACTTCAACGTATAGAAGAGCAAAAATACTTTCCATAACATTTAGAGGCTCTGGGAAAGATTAAAAATGTTTCGCATTTTTGTCGCTTGAAGGTAGGTTCAGTGATGATTTTTGAGTGGTTTACGTTAAATAACAAAAGAACCACGATTCCTATAGAACCTTTTATAGCTGTAGCGTATAGAGGAAAAAATGCTATCGATTTTACCCCATATTACATTCAGAAAGGTTGCTGAAAGTTTGAAAGTTTTGGGTTTTAGTGATGATTTTTTAAGCACGAGTGGTTTACACGTTAAATAACAAAAGAACCACGATTCCTATAGAACCGTTTAGAGCCGCAGCGTATAGAGGAGAAAGAATATTGTTTTATTTCATATTGCGTTTTAAAATTGCTGAAAAATTTGAAATTTTTTTGCAGTGATAAGTGATAATTTTTCGACACGAGTGGATAACACGTCGAATAACAAAAGCATCGCGATTCCCAAAAATAGTTTGGAGCTGCATCGTGTACGTATAAAGAAGTAGAAAAATACTATTGATTTTCCTTGAAGTTTAGTATTAATTTTTTAAACACGCGTCAATTTTCCTTCATTTTTTTGCAAGAGATAGTAATAAAATGTCTCGGGACGGTTAGAAGGTTGTAAACCATAGGCGCACCAGTCTCTGTGCAAAGAACAGGTAGAAATACACCGAATTGCGTTAAATAAGGATTATAAATTTTATATATATTTTAGTATCTTTCCGTATGTGCAACTGAGTGGTTATAAATTGTTAAAGTATTGTTCAAAGTATTACAGTATTGTAAAAATGGCTTCTCCGCAGAAACGCGCATGTCTCGGCCATTTAACTGTAAACGAAAAGCAGATTGTTAAAAACGTATTCGATTATACAGGGTGCGGCAGAATGGACTCCCACATTTGGGTAGCAAATAAAAAGTCTACTATAAAATATGAAGCTAAACTTTTATTATTTTCAAAAAGAGCACACTTTAAGGTTTTTTAACTATGTTTTCAAAATTATATCGTGTAAGTGACGGCCGTTAGCAGCGACACACATGCGAAGGCGTTCCTAGAAGTTCCGCATCACTTTTATCACCATATCTTGAGGAATAGCAGCAGTTTCATCTCGATCGCTGTCTTGATTTAGGAAAGTCAAGAACCAGTTGCCCTTAAGTTAGCAACCCATTTAAAAATTGTTTTCCGGTCTGGAACAGAGGCATTCGGAGGCAGGAAGCGCGTACAAAATGCTCTTTAAGCTGGCTTAAAAAAGACATTCAATCCTGGTTGATGCAGCAAAATATTGAACATCCTACAGATAGTGTTAAACTAGAGTTGTTGCAGCTAGTAAAAAGTGAAGTCGCCACAAATAAAGCTAAGTACACACGTTTTGTAATTGATGAAATAGCCAAGAAACAAAATATAACTGTATATCGGCTGCCACCTTATCACTGCGAACTAAACCCCATAGAACTTATATGGGCACAGGTGAAAGGTGAAGTAGCCAGAAATAATACTACGTTTAAACTAGTAGATATAAAAAAAACTATTTCAAATTGCCATATCTAATGCTTCCCCAGAAAACTGGAAAAAATGTGTCGAACATGTATTAGAAGTAGAAAATAAAATGTGGTCTTTGGATAAAATAGTAGATACAACTGTTGAACCTCTAATTATACAAGTAGACTCATATGACTCAAGTAGTGATAGTATGTCAGATATGGAAGAATGTGAATAACTAGATGTAGATTATGTAGCATATTTAATTAGGTATAGATTATATTTTAAATAATTATTTTTTGACTATGCATTTTTAATGTGTATTATTTTCTTAATAAAATGGTTATTATTAACTATAATTATACCAACTGTACAATATTGATATACTATAAATTTTAAAATAATTTTTTTACACATATAAAAGAAACAAGATTTTCATTTTACCTAAACTGTTTAAAAAGGGTAAGTTCCCAAAAATAAACTCAAGCGCACCGCCACTGTCAAGGTTTTTATCACATTATTCCCACGTAAATACGGGTAAACATCTGTTATTTCTTTGTATTTGACCCAAGAGGTTGACGAATATTAGAGCAGGGTCTGCCGGCCTAAAATTATGATGCCTTATCAGTACATTACAGGTAGAATTGAAGAAAAATATTTATACTCGGACTAACATAGAAAGCGAATTGCCATAAAATTAAATGATTTATTACTCTCTCTTGCTTGACCTCGTACGTAATAAGAACAGAAATATAATAATGTAATTTAAACTAGCTTTATGTTCTTTGTTTTGAGTGACAAAATTAGAAGGTCTAACTCTTTGGCTACCAAATACCTGAGAGCCAAGCGGATATTAAATGGTAACCAGCAACAAGATAATCGAGAGGCAAAATTGGGTGACATTTTAAAGGTAAGTTGCTAATATGTTGAAATATAAAAAGGTGCTTTTACTCGGCGCTAAAGAAAACTTCAAGGTAAAATGTAAAATAATTTTATACACTTTTTCAATCAACACAGTTAGAGACTTTTCGCATTCGTATGATATTCGAGAAATATTTTTAACCGACTTCAAAAACAAGGAGGCTCTGAATTCGCCTGTATGTTTTTTATTGTGTATGTTACGCGATTACTCCAGCGTTTGTAAACCGATTTAATTTTTTTGATCCCTTAAAAAAAAACAAGATAGGATCCCGAGAGAAAAAGGTACTAGACCTATTTTTTCTCTCTGCCGTACGTTGTTCGTGCGGCAAAGCTGCCTCTAGGATAGAGAATATGCTTAATAATAAAGAGGCGCATTTAGAATCGACAACCTTGGGGCAAAATTAACCTAAGAGAAATGAGATTTTTTAGTATTCTTATATACGTATTTTTTGACACTTTTTTTATTAGAAATGAATTTGTAATAAAAAGTGTGAAAAATTACGTAAATAAAAATTTAAAAAAACTTCTATTTTGGAAGCGAACATTTTGGTCAAAATGAATTTTTGTTCTCCGTAAATGTTAAAGCTTTGTAATTTTATTATATAACGTTTTAGAAAGACAATTTAATTATCTACAGTTTTTGTTTTATACTTTTTTGTATCTATTACCGGTTTGCAGAAAAGAGATAATTTTAGAAAAACAAAAATCGTAAATATATTAAAACCCAAAAAGATAGGAAACATTTAATATGACAAAAAAGATATGTTTTTAATAGGTCTATTTTTCAGGTATATATACTTTTATTTTAACCCAAAGTTTATCGAGATATTGGCAAAAATCGATTTTAATAAGGATGTTTTTAAGGTACCCTTGTGAACAACTAAAAATAAAAAAATATATTTACGAATATCTTTGCAAATTTTAAGTGTTTTTAGGTTAAAGTGGTTAGTTTTGGTTAGTTCTGGTTACCAAAACCATTAAATTATTACCCTCCTAACGAGTTTTCACTTGTACACAGCAAATTATAATACAAACTTTTACCCAAATAGCGCTCGTGTAGATATTGGAAATGACATGAATTTAGCAGTTGTAAACAGAGTGAAGTGTACTGAGTTAAAAAATTTAATAGTTTTAATGACTTGGTGGGAAATTGGCTTCGGAAGAAATAAATTATATCAAACGTATTTTTATATACCAAGTGAATAATATAGTATAAAATTTAAAATTAATTAGTTTTATCTCGACACGACACAATATACGCCAAAAATTTGTTATATGTTATAATATTTAAAACTATATACACAAAGAATACTTTAGTGAACGCGTCCCAAAGTACAATTTGTAAAAACAATAATTTAAAAAATATAATAATTTATCGAAATTAGACATTTTCTATTACTTATCACTAGCACTTTTAAAAATTTACTGGATTGTAGACAAATTATTTAAAAAACTCCAAATTTTTACGTAGAATTTTGCAAAAATTTGTTGTCCGGACATTTATCTATGATTCGGCTTAAATGATATATGATGACTGTTAGGTGCAAGGTTTCAGTAGTGAAGAAAAACCAAAATATAATCGGTTGTTAAAGTGTTGTACACTGAATAAATTTTAATTAGGTGATATTTACTTTTTAATTCGTTATTTACGAAGCGTACATCAATATATTATCATCCCGGGAATGCGTTTATTAGCTTAAAATAATGAAAGAAAACACCTTTCACCATATCATATAGCAAAAATACCCTAAATATTTTACATTTACCGTAGCAGACAGTTTTTAAGATGGCCGCTGTAAAAAAAATGCGCTAAATTTGAAATCGTCGTCGTTTCCGAACATAATAATCCTAATACCGTAAATAAAACCAATCTAAAATTTTTATAAAAACGTTTATTTCATGAATTCAACTAAATAATAAAATCTACTCGGTTTTGTAGTAAACCTGTTGATGGTAAATACCCCCTGGATAGCATAGGGGGATGTGTTAAGAGGACAAACTATTTATATACTTTGTTGCCAAATAGAAGCAGTTCTTACCAAAGATGTAAAGAAGGCAAGACATATTTTTAAAATAAATTTAATTTATTTATTTCTTAAAAAATTAATTATATTTATCATTTCTGGGAACTAGGGTTACTTTGGTAATAGTATTAGAATGTCGTTAAACCCATACATTTTAAGATATTCTTACTAAAACATCTTAGTCCCATAAAAACATTCTAATTTAGTGCATGTAAAGCTTATTTAATTATAAATTTTGTCAATATTTTGTATTTCTTTAATTGTACACATAATAAATAATTTAACTTTTCTCCTTTTTTCCAGGATATTATGGTTTTAAAAAATTTTGTATGAATAATTTATACATTTTTAAATTTATTATTTAATTATATTGACTTATTTTACAGCCTAAATGAAAAAAAAAAGAACTATGTTTAACATTTTATTTAATTTAGAAAAACGTTCCCGAAAAGACTGCTTAGAGCGAAACTTATGTTAAAAAACTTCATTCCGGGAACTAGGGTCCACTTTGGTAATAGTATTAGAATGTCGGTAAACCAATAAATTTTAAGATATTCTTACTAAAACCTCTTAGTCCCATAAAAACATTCTAATTTAGTGCATTTAAAGCTAATTTAATGATACATTTTGTCAATATTTTTGTATTTCTTTAATTGTACACATATATAAAAGTAACTTTTCTCCTTTTCCCGGTATATTATGGTTTCAAAAATTTCGTATGTATAATTTATAAACTTTTAAATTTATTATTAAATTATATTGATCATTTGTATAACCTAAATTAAGAAAAAAATAATTAGAACTATTTTTTAACATTTTATTAAATTTAGAAAAACGTTTTCTGCGACTGCATAAAGCGAAAGTTATGTTAAAAAACGAAATTACCAGAAAAGTACTAAATTCCAAGCTTGCTTATTTAGGCTACTTTTTAAATACAAGCTAATTTACAGTTAAAACTACTTATTATTAGGGGTTGCCACCTCTCCCGGTTTCACTGGGAGTCTCCGGGTTTAAGCACCCATTCTCCTGGCTCCCAGACCAACAATAATTTCACCCGGTTATACAGTGCAAAAATTAAAAGCCAAAAGTTCTGATAAAAACGAATGATATTTTTAAACTTTAAGCGATAAGATGGCCACGGCAAAAATGTTCTTTATTCTGGTTAATATTCTGAAAGGATTTTAAATTTAACATACATTTTTGGACAGACGAAATAAACCGATTACGGATAGAAATATTGAAAGCGAAACTACGTGGTAAATTAAAATTTTGAAGTGTCTTGCAAGCAGCTAGCAAAATTTAAAAAAATGAATAATAACAAGAGCACTTTTGAAAGCTTGTAAATATAATAATAATTAAAATAAACATTTAGTGATAATATATACCACCATTGAATTCAGGGACTGGCCCAGGAAGGTTTTTAATAGTAACTGTCTCAAAAGTGGGAGCAACTCCGATTTTAATCAAATTGGGTATTTAGAGGTTTTTTGGAGCGCTAATCAAAAATTTTTAGTCGGAAACGTTTCGACTTCAAGATATTCATCATCAAAGTTCAACTTTAAACTAACCTTATTTTCACCATATCCCCTTTACTTTTTGCACAAAATTTATGATTAACCACTAAATCAGCACACACGATTTTATTTAACATAAAACAAAATATATTTTTTAAACATGTTTTTATTTATTGAACTTATGCCTTTTTTTATATTAATTTAAAAACACCACTTTACATTTAGGCAACCATGAAAGTTTAGAGGAATACATAAGGGTATGCATGGTTGCGGCGTTTAGGAGTAAAATATTTTTATTTTAATCAAGAAAAGGTGTAAAATAAATAAAAAATAACAATTTAAATGGTGTTTATAAAATATTATAAACCAATTTAGTGTTATATCAAGAATTTTTGTACAGAGAGAATGGTGATATACTGAAAATAAGATCAGTTTAATTTTCAACTTTTGGTAATGCAACTTCGCCCACGCGTTTATTTGTAATGAAACACCCCAGTAAAAAATGTGTTAGCTCCCAGTCATTGACAATAAAAAAGGTGGCAACTGTACTTATCATTCTAGTTTGTATTTTTTTTGTCCCACAATCAATCTTGAATATTCCCACCTTTATGATTTTTGGACCCAACTATGTTCGTAGTCAAATGTAATTTATATGAAGTACTAACAATATTTTGACTTACTTTATCACCCCTTTTATTTTTTACCTTTATAGACGGCGCTGATTTTTTTGTTCTGAATAACATTTATAGTTTTGGCACTACCGCATTGCCTAAAGGGTGCTGTGAAATGCAAAAGCTGCATGTTTTATTGTTTGGACAACGTTGACGGATCAGGAAAAAATTGATTAAACATCTAATAACCCGCCTCCCACGGTACTTAGTCATAGGCCTTCGTAGGATGCCACAAAAATAAAAAAAGTGGTCAGTACAAAATAAATGTGAAACCTTGTAATTTAGGGACTTCAAAATCAATTTTATTTTTTTTTACCACTTTTAATACCTAGTATACTTTCATATAATTGAAGGTAAGAGTATAAATGATTATTTAACTGAATAGGTATAATAAAAATTATCCGGTACCGTAACCAGCAAACCCTCTCATTGTTTTTTAAAAGCTCGTCGAAGGTCATCATATCAATACTGAAACAGAGAATAACTCATCTTTATTTATTTTTAACTAATATATGTGATGAAACAGAACCAATCTACTTCATCTGTTATTAATAATAGTATCACATCAGATCTAAGGTGGTTTTTATTACGCAAATTTCAACAAAAAATTTTCTGTGCTTGCAGAAATTTTAATAATGTTTAATTCTGCATTTCCCGAATTTTTATAGCAACAAAAATATACAGAGTGGTACAAAATGTTGTTAAGACAGTTTAACGGCAGATTCTACTATTACGAATATGAGAAAAAAGTGTATGTACCATCGTTTCAAAATTCCTCGTTGTCAAAGTACAGGGTGTACTTTAAAAAACTTTTCTATTTAATTATCTTAAAATATATTTTTTCCAATTTTGTTTTAATTTGGCAATGCTATTTATGGCATAAGGGGTAATTTATAACTAACATAATTAAAATTAATAAGTCTCGGGGCGCCACTGACTGTATAAATGTGTGTAAAAATTTTGTGCTTTATTTAGATTAAGCAAATAAAAATATAGCTTTTATGTCTTTTTTTTCGTATCTTGCTTAGTTTAAGAGAAATAAAATATAGAATCCTCTTTATTGCATATTTTTAGACCATAAAAGAAGTATTTCGGGAACTTTTTTCTTTAAAAATTAGGCTTTTAATTTTTTCTTAGCAATTAGTAACAACAACAATAAATCCTTATTTAAATAAGGTTTTATATTCAGTCTAACAGTTTTAACTAAAATAAGTATTTTCAGAAATATTTGCAGTGGCAGAAAAATTTAACTCTGCACTTTGTATTGGAGGAAAAAACAAAATCAAAATAAACTGTTTATAAAAAGTTAAGCCAGATGCACAATAATAAAATCCACATAAAATAAAAAATAATAAAAACAATAAAAGATGGGTAATAACATATATGTTATTAAAATATAAAAAAGCTTTTGTTTATTTAGTCAATAACATTAGGTAGTTAAGCACATATGTTATTACCCTCTACTTTTTATATTTTTTTTTAAGTAGGTTTATTTGTTTTTTTGTTTATTTTTCACTTTATAGTTTATTATTGACTATCAAATCGGTAAACATAAACAAAAAAATTCTACTAGTACCTCTTTTAAGTTTAAGTTTAAAAAACTAAAAAACACGCTTTTATATGCAGCCGAACTAAAAATTAAAAAATATTCATTAAAAAAATATTGTCACTTCATAGTAAAAGCGTGGGGTGCTTAATATATTAAATGTTATAATTATTATATTTGCTAATATCTATGATGGAAAAGTTATGAAAAATAGTAAAATGACTTACGCTTTTTTACTATGAAGTGACAATATTTTTAATGAAAAATTATTTTCTAATTTTTGGTTCGGTTGCATATAAAAAGCGTGTTTTTTTAGTTTTTAAACTATTATTTATTTTTCACTTTTTAGCCACGATATGCATTTATGTATGTATGTAAGTGCTGAATGTTGCCAACAGATGGCAACCCACTAAAGATTTTTTTCGCCATTTTGTCAAGAGTAGCAAAGCGTTTTTTCTGAGGATGGACTTTACCTGAAAATAACCTAATATAAAATTTGGAGTAAAATCGATTCAGATCGAACTCTTGAAATGGCCGGTGGATTTGGTACCACTGGGACGTACAGGTGACAGATGACACTTGGTGGTATCAAGCAGTGGTTATAATAATATAATGGATTTTTTTTCCTAGCGATCCAAACCAGGATAACGGGATACTGTTTGCAGATTATTGCATTGTCATGGGTCCTTAATACGTGTGCAAAGTTTCAAAGAAATGAATAGCTGGAAGTTTTAAAATTAGGCTCAAAGATTCCGTTACATTCAATGGATAGATAGATGGATAGATAGATGGATAGATAGATGGATAGATAGTTACAACCCAAGTTAATAAAAGTCTAAGCATATATCAAACAAGAGGGTCTTTTGCCATGAACGAACGTACGGTAAGAGCAAAACAAAATAGTGTATTACCTTTCTCTGTGCGCGACCCTGACTTGATTTTTATGAGGTTCCACCGCGAATTTCACTTCAAATGAGAGACACAACAATCGCCGAAGTAATCGCCCAACAGAAAAAAACATACAGTCAAATTGAGAACCTCCTCCTTTTTGATATCGGTTAAAAGTAAGAATACCATAAATCGTGTCTCCCGGTGAACAGAGTGTCTACAAATCACGATATCACGCCTCCATATTGGCAGCCATTATGATGTCATACAGGTACTTTTTGACACATGCTTGTGTGTATAAATTAACTTTGGATACAATTTATCTGGTTGTTTATTTTTTATTCTGTTTAATCAAAAACTTGTTTAATTAAAATTAAATGAAATAGTGAGTTTAGAAAAAGTTCTTTTTGATTTTTTGTAAAAACTGATTGTTAAGTATTTTTGTAAGTCTTCTTTGTCTAAACACATAAAATATTCGTAAAAAATGGACGAGGCGTTACCTGATTCTTTGCAGCCAAGTTTATTTACCTTGATAACCTTGAATCATGCCTTATTCACACCTAAAAGAGTTTTAGTCTCATTTGGAGGTCGACCAAATATTAAATTACATTTGATTTCTTTTTAAAGCGTAATTTCTTTATTTCTTTGTACAAGAATGTCTGAAGACTGTATTTTTGGCTGATTGTCTGATACAGAGCAAGGTTTTGCGATTTTTAGGAGAATTTATTATAGAAGATCTTTTAGTTTATTACACGCTAAATTTTACAGTGTGGCGCGTTTTCGTTGTTCTGCAGGGTACAGCGAAAACTAAAGGAGAGAACAAATCTGATTACAAAAATCGATTTTGATTTTGAAGCAAATGCACAGTGGTGAAAGTAAATCATGGCTAACTTAATTAAGAGAGATACAGTGTTTTTCAAATTTTTGTCAATTTGGCCAGGCACTTGTATTTCGCTTGATATTAGGGATAGAAAATAGTGTAAAGAAACGTTTCTGAGATTTTACGAACGATTCAGTGTTCAGTTTTTCCATTGACTTTTATTTTATAGTTATAATACAAAGTTGTTTTTTTAATGAAACACCCTGTTTATTTTATCGGTAGTTGGAAAGGTCTTTTGAAAGCTATAAGAATACCATATTTGATATATCAATTTTTTAATAGTTTCTGAAATATGGCCATCATCAGGATTTTTTAATGTAGCACTCATTATATTATTATTAAAAACATATTTTAAAGGGTTTAACAATATACTACATACACTGTGTGCCAAAGTCCCGGAACCCCTTAATAGTCGCAAATGCGCTCATTATCGAAAAGTCTTCCATATAAAGTTTATAGATATGGCTTTAGATCTATTTTGCAAAAAATATGTTTACACACGCACATGTAGCAGGGAGACGCATCCACAACTTGAAGATATGGGCCACAAGTTACCTTTTTTTAAATAGAATGGTGTACATTTTATTGGATTTTGAATTCTCCACAAAATTTTAATACTTTGACTTTGTGTAACATATGCTATACCCTAAACTCACTAGTTTAAAAGATTCAAGAGTTTAAAAGAATATAATGTAAATATTTATTAACTTTTTAAAATATGAAAACATTTATTAATAAAAACTAGAGATTGACACAAACATAACTTGTAAACACTTAACCTGTTTAATTAAGTGTTTGAATTTGTTGACCTCCATGGGAGTTACAAGGCTTGACAATGTGCTACTTTGTAATAAAAAAGAACATTTGTATTTCATTTTGTAGCATGCATTCGGAGTAATGCTAAATGTTTCACATTCTCTTCTTATTCTTCCCTTTTAGTTCATCGATATTTTCTGGTCTTGTCAAATAAACCCTATTGTTTAAATGTCCCCAAAGAAAGTAGTCTAGAGGCGTAAGGTCGGGGCTTCTTGCTGGCCACTCAATTTCGCCCCTTCTGCCGATCCATCGGCTTCACTTTCAACATTTAATTAAATAGGTTATG
Organism: Listronotus bonariensis; assembly: GCA_014170235.1. Lineage (NCBI taxonomy): Eukaryota > Metazoa > Arthropoda > Insecta > Coleoptera > Curculionidae > Listronotus > Listronotus bonariensis. Next base: position 12,512 of record JACEGR010000397.1, read on the forward strand.
TTTATCGTATACCAGACTCTCCAAAGCCATCCATTTTATGGGTTTGCTTTCTTTGTCTCCTACACAAAAATAATCGTTTGGAAATAAATCTTTTGCCAAACAATTATCTGTAATTTTTATGTCGAATTTTTCACCAACCCTAAAAGAAGGAAACCTCAAATATCGGTATTTTTGTTAAAACATATTTTTTATTTGTTTACCGCGTAGCTAATATTATTTTAACAAAAATTGTCTGGCAACGTTGCTGGTAACATAAACAACGTTGCCAAAATCTTTCTTCTTGATAGTCAATCTAAGGAATTTGCTTTTTTGTTTATTCTATTAGAATACCAAATAATGTGCAATAACAAGTAATTTAAAACAAAAAAAAGAATTACACTGCATTTCTGGCAGCCATATCCTTGTAACAAATATTTTTGCTGTGCAAGTACATGAGACCTAGAAGAATCTGTATAGCCATATCCACTAGTATTTGTGTGGACAGTGTTGTCTGATCTTTTCTTTGTCGACAGTTTACAAGAAACCTAAAAAGTATAAATTTTTAAATGACTTTTATATTTTATATAAAAATAACTGTCAGAATAATATAATTTAATTTGATTCCAATCATTTTTAAAACCTTTAAAAGATTAATCCCTTCATACTTCATCCTTTAAGTTAAGTAAATTATCGATAAGTCTTATACAGGTTCGTTTTAAAATTTACTATAAATATTTTAAAGGGTATTTTTAAGGTCAAAATATATTTTTAATAAATATGTGTGTCTAAAGTGCATCCTTTCTGACTTGCAGCCAACGCCAGTTACGTAAGAAAATTTGTATTATGGAATTTAATATGGTATATTAAGTTGTGGTTAGCTTCCCCTTCTTCGAGAAATCAAAAGTATTAAAAGCAAATCCTTTATTTTTGTTTCTTGTGGGTTTAATCACATTTTACCACGAATCCATATTTTTAAAAAACTGTAGCAAGTTAAAATTTTCCACTCTACAAAGTTTTATGCAAGACTCTTAGATGCCTCTAATTTTTGGAAAAAATGCAGAAATTTTGCAAATGAAGATTTGTAAATTAAAAAAAAACTATATCTTTGCGATATTTAAATTTTTACCAAACCGTGACTTTCGAGAAGTTACAAAGAGGAAGTACGTGGTGCACCTTACTTTATCAACAATTTTTTAGTAAAATCTTGCATTTTAACAGTTTAAATAGGGCTAATTTGAGATCAGAAGAAAACAAAAAACACATTATCTTTGCGGTATTTTAAAATTTTCATGTGGTCTGCCAATCTACAGTCCATGTGGTCAAACCATAGACCAAGTGGTCTGCCAACCGCAGACCGTGTAAACGGGCCTTAACCCCGTAATAAATTACAAACCTAAAATGTCTAAGTTTAGCGAAAACTAAAAATTACGAAACAGTTTTAAGATATACGTCAGTTGTTTTTCTCGCTTGTCTAAAACCTTTGCGGTAAAAAATGCTATTGGCTGTCTTTGTGTCGATATTGTATATGGTATGTGGTAAGTCTACAGGTTGTTTGCATTAAAAAAACTACAATACCTATTACCTTATTATTTATTTTGTCTTTTTTTTTACTATTTACCTTGTATTAATTTTAAAAACAAAGAATTGTTTTAGACTTTCGCCTATAACCTTATCTTTTACAATATTTTAATAAAAAAAATTGTTGATAAAGAAAATGTGCACCAAGCACTCCCCCTTTGAAACTTCTCGAAAGTTACGTTTTGGTAAAAATCTTTACATATCGCAATAATAAAAGTATTTTTCGTCTTCTACGACTCCGAATTAGCCCTAATTAGATGGTTAAAATGCAAGATTTTATAAAAAAAAACACAGACCAAGTGGTCTACTAGCCATAGACCAAGCGGTCTGTTGGCAAACCCTTGTTTTGCCAGACCAGTTAGTCTGTGGTTTGGCAGTCCAGGTCGTCTGCGATTTGGTCTACGATTTTTGCAGAGCCACTTGGTCTGTGGTGATTGTTAATAAAATAATGTGCACCACGTACTTCCTCATTCTTCTTCTAAAATCTCACTTTTTGGTAAAAATCTTTAAATATCGCGAAGATAATGGGTTTTTCGTTTTCTTGGACCCCGGATTAGCCTATTTAAACGGTTAAGGTGTCAGATTTTACTTTGAATAGCTTATTTAGAGGGTTAAAACTTATTAAAAGTCACTTCTTGATAAGAATCTTTAAATATCGCGAATATAATGTGTTTTTAGTTTTTTTTTACCCCAAATCTGCCCATTTAGACGATAAACGTTACTTAAAAGTCACGTTTTGACATAAATCATTAAATATCGCAAAGATAAGGTATTTTTCATTTTTTACGAACCTGAATTAGCCTATTTAGACGATTAATGTGCAAGCATTTAACTAAAAAAAAGTTGAACGCTTGGTCTGTAGTTTGGCAGAATACTGGGTTTGTGATTTGGCACACCAGTTGATCTGTGGCTTAGCAAACCACTTGGTCTGTGGTGTAGCAGACGTTAATCGGCGATTTAACAGACCACTTGTCTGAGGTTTGGCAGACCACTTCATTGATTTGGCGAGACCACTTGGTCTGTGGTTTGGCAGACCACTTGGTCTAAGGTTTAGCAGACCAGTTGGTCTGCGATTTGGCTGACCACTTGGTCTGTCGTTGGGTAGAGCAGTTGATCTGCGATTTGGTAGACCACTTCTGCGATTTGGCAGACTAGTAGGTCTGAAGTTTGGCAGACCAGTTTGTCTGCAATTTGGCGAGATCAGTTTGTTTGCGATTTGGCAGACCACTTGGTCAGATGTTTGGCAGAACCGATGGTCTGTAATTTGGCAGACCGGTTGATAACAGTTATGCGATTTGGCAGACCACCTGTTCTTTGGTTTGGCATACCAGTTTGTCTGCAATTTGACAGACCAGTTGGTCTGCGATTTTGCAGACCATTTGATCTGCGATTTGACAGACTACTTAGTTTGAGGTTGTAAAGACCAGTTGGTCTGGATTAGGTAGACCACTTGGTCTGCGGTCGGGCAGACCAGTTGATCTGCGATTAGGCAGACCAGTTTGTCTGCGATTTGGCAGACCACTTGGTCTTTTGTTTTGTGAACCACTTGGTCTGTGGTTTTTAGATCACTTGGTCGGTGATTTTTGTTGATAAAGAAATTTGCACCACCTACTCGACCCTTTAAAAACTTTTGAAAGTAGCCTATTTGAACGGTTAAAATGTAAGATTTTACAAAAAAAAATTGTCGAACAAAAAATGTACACCATGTACTTCCCTGTAGAACTTACAGCACGTTTTAGTTAACATTTTTAAATATCGCAAACTCCCAGAATTAGACATATTAAAATGAGAGTTGGTATAGGTAAATGGTGTGAGCAGAGAAGAGTTTACGCATATTTTACACTTTCCAGTCACTTCTTTGGTTTGGCCTGGAAATGGTTCCAATTTTAAATTTTTAAATCGGAACACCTTGTATATTTTGACATTTTGGATTTCTAAGATAGTTCTAAGTTAGAATGAGACATTTTAAAAAGTTTTTAAACCTACTTGATTTTCTGAGCCATTTTTAATATTACATCTAGGTGGTCATGATTGGGTGCAAATTAATCTTGTTACCCCTAGTTCATGTTAAAAAATACAATCGCAAAGTTTAAGTGACTAATATAAAAAAGCAGAGTTGGGTAGTCTTCGAATACTTGGTATTTTGATCTATTTGTTTGGTATTCAGTATTCCCTTGAATACTTTTTGGTCGGTATTCGGTATTCTGTATTCTAAATATCGTTTTTAAGTATTCTGGTATTTCAATATTGGTATTCGAATATCGGTATTCGAATACTGGTATTGGAAAACCGGTTAATAAAATACTGATATTCGAATCCTGGTATTCAAATCCTAATTTTAAATACTGTTTGGTTTATTTCTTAATAATATTATTTTTCACGCATTTTAAGCGGGTTGAAATATGTTCGTGGTGGTTTCGCCGTCGACGGGCTTAAATTTAGTTATTGTAAAGCTGCCAAAACGAGACAGGCCGCGTAAGGAACGAAATTTAAGTTACGTCTGCATTTGTGCAGTATTGTTATTCTATTTTATAAGTTGTAATACCTGTTATCACTTGTGTGTAGGGGATATAATCCCGGGATCCCACTTTTATAGTCTTGAAATATTCAGGGATTAAATTCCTTAAGTCATGGGATTTTAGGATCAATAAATAAATTTCATTTTTATTTACAGTAAAAATAAAAAGTCAGCCATTTTTATTTTCCAGCTGATTTTAGTCGGGATTACGCGGTCTTACTTAAAAGCAGTGAGAAATATTTATATGTATTTTTTAACAATATAACTGTTATATAAATCCAATAACTTTATCGACCAACTTTAGGGGAAGATTGTCCAACAAAAAATAAGAAGAAAACTTTAGATAAACATATATTCTAAACGTCCTACTTTGGGAACTACATGGCGTTAAAATTTAGGAAAACAGCAGTTTTTACAATTTCTTGAAAATACAAATATTTTTAGAAAAAAGTACTCCACTGCATTTTTCTTTTAAAAGAAATAACTTTTTTTTGCTCTCAATATTCATTAATACCCAATCCTGGTATTCATGAATACTGAGTATTCGAATACTTTTTTCTTGTTATTCGAATATATTCAGTGTTCAAATACTTTTTTACGGTATTCGCATTCGTATTCGAATAACGAATTTCAGTATTCTACCCCACTCTGAAAAATAGAATAAAGAAATTTGACAAGCACGTTTCGAATAAATGATTTTTTGACGAGTTTAACGATACCGATTAATTTGCAATTGGCTTAATTGTTTTTTTATATTTAGGTTGGTTGGTCTTACGGCTTTAAAATAAAGGGATAAATATAGAATTATAGCCACCTGGATGAGTCGTAGAATATTACAAACGGCTCTCAAAAAAGTAAGCGTAAAAATTTTTCAAAACGTCAAATTATCATTTGGAATTGTCTCAGGAATCCAAAAATGTTAAAATATACAGGGGTTCCATTTAAAAATTCAAAATTGGAATCGTTTCGGGTTAAACCGGATGTAACCAAAAATTAAGAAATATGCGATAACCCTCCTCTTTCTATACCATTTACTCATATCAAGTCTCATTTTGATATATAAAACACTCTAGGAGTTATGGCTTGCCTAATAGATCTCGTTGACACCCGGTATGGTTTGGTACCACCTTGGCCAGAGCAATTTTCTCTGGGCGGTGTTACCCGATAACGCATTTTTTCTTTAAAATTGCAGTTTTTTTAAAAACCTAATAAATTATTAATATAGAGGTTGCGTTGAGACATTATAACGGTAGACAGCGTTACCCGCTGGGCGGACTTCCCCTACAGCGATTTTTAATAAAATGTGGACATGTCCCTTTTGAATTAGCACTCCCATTTGTACTGAATTTTGCAACACCCCGAATTTCAAATAAAGAAAAAAAATGTAACAAGATACATTTTACAATATCCTAAAAATTGTTAAAACAGTTTCAGATATTACCTTTTTAAATTACCCCTGCTTGCATAAGGGTACACCAACAAGGGTTTAGTGGGGTTGTCTATATTGACACACAACACATTTAAGACATTCTTATGATCCATTCCAAACATCTCATCGTCCCTTCCGCCAAAAATAAATTTAACAACCTTTTCGAGACCGAATCTGTAAAATAAAAGGATTTTTATGGACCTTAAAATTGTCCTTATGCATATAAAACTTTTAATGCTGCATGTTACAAGGTCGATGGGTGCTAATTCTGTGGAATTACTTTTGGAGTTTTATGGATTTGAAAAATCACAAAAATAATGGCATTCGTCCGTCAAAACGAAAGTAAAAGACGTAAATTTAGGCCTTTACTGCTATTTAACATGCAGTGGCGTATCAATTAAAGACAGACTTTGGGGCAAAAACCGGACAACCGGCCCATTTTTGTTGGCAATACAAAGAAAACTGTATAGCATATAAAGTCCTCCACTAACAGAGAAACTCGTGGTGCCGTATGCATCCCTATACGGTCCAACTGGACAGGCCCCAAACTTTCCACCTTGTTCGTTTTTTAATCCCTAGAGTTTCTAGAATGTGGAACCTGTTGCCCGCGGAGGTCTTTTCTTACCCCCAAAGATACGTATTTAAGTCCCGTATCAACAAACTCCCTCTTACCTCGCTTAAAACATCCACTGTAACGTTAGTATTTAGGTTTTTGGCACTAGTAGATTGTCCAAAGATAAAAAAAGTGTATAATATAAACAAAATGGTTTTCCACGACCGTGAAAAAGATGAAGTTTTTTTCCATTCTACTACACTACATTAAGTGTTAAAAAAGTAACTTTTTTAACACTTCGAAGCTTTTTTCACACTTTGAATTTGTGTTTTGTTTCCATGCCCACTATAATAAACTTAAATATCAATTTATGCAATGTAACAGTAAACACGACATTAACTGAACCAAAGGGTCAAGTTACGTTTTATTTCGTCATAACTTCTTTTAGTTCATGTGTCACTAGTTTTAAAATTTGACAGTTTGCGAATAAATTTAATAAAAATTATTTAAAATTAATAGTAATAATGAATTTGGATGACTAAGAAATTGAAAATAAGTTTATATACTGTTTTAGTACTACAAAAGTAAGTACATACCATTTTCTAAAATTAAATCACGGCATGGTTATGAAGAGGATAATTAATTGTCTTTTAAAAAATAAGAAGGCTATGATTTTTGTTGCAATATAATAGCTGTGCTGTAAAAATTAAAATAAATAAAATATAAACATATTGGTAATTTGGGAAATTTTTATACGGTCGTAGAAAAATATAGTCTGTAACACATGCATAAAGTGTCTCTTTTTACTCATGGGATTGCCGCACTCGCCTTACGGCTCTTGCTGTCAAACTTCCTATTGGAAAGTATCACTTTATGCACTTGTTACATAAATTACTATTTTTCATGTATTTACAGTTCTTATAGACTCTACTATTTAGTTTTAATTTTTAAAAATTTGGACTTGTCCGAGTTTTGCCCCCATATGGACCCCAAAAGTTATAAAAATTTATTTTTATTAAAAATAAAAACACATTTAAATGGTTAGAGAGTCCGAGTAATAGACGGGTTCTTCTGACCCAACTATAACAATTTTAGACGCCTTTAGTCTTTACTAAGAATCACGCCAAATTTATCGTTGCCGTTGGTGGAAAAGTAAGTTGTTCTTCCGATTAAGTTAACGTCATAATGATTGAAAAACTAGCTTTGCACCGGAAACGTTTGTCCTATTAACGTCTATGCGTCGTTTTCTAAACTATGGTCTTTAGGGTATTTATTTTGAGACAGAAGCTAACGACGCTTTAACGTTGCCTGAAAGCTACTTCCATAGTTACATTTCACAACGTTGGCTATTGGTTGTAGCAACCTAGCGACGGTTACGGACCATTTTGATCGAATGATTAACCTTTACTTGATAGATGGCGTTAACATTGGTCTAATCTTAGTAAAAAATATGGTTGCAATCGCGACTACCGGCCGCCATTAAAATATGTGAAACTAGAAACAAAATCAATGCAGCCATTTTGACTTTTTAATGTGGAACAAAAAGAAAAAAACATAATTCTAATAATTTGTTTTTAATACTTACAATGATTTTCAAAAACAGCTTATTTTTATGGCGCGCTTGTTTTTTTCTTGCATTTTCGCTATATATTTGTCAGTAAACTGCAGTTTATTTTAAAATTTGGATGATTTGCAAATAAATCTGGGCGATTTAATTATCCAGTTCATGACAAAATATTTAATATAGTTGAAGTATAATTGAGAAACCCCGAAAATGCTAGAAATTGTTATGGATTTATTTTGGGACAAGCTTCGACACTTTTCTAATTGCAATATGGGGTAAAATCCAAAGTACAATATATTATTTGGCGTGCAACAAGATAGATAGGGCATTTTGAATAGTACATGACATCATACACGATCCCCTACACAAATAACTCTCTGGCCAAACCAGATAACCAAAATTAAAAGGCAATGAAACAATTGGTTTAATTTAGTTGACGTATACACATTAGGAAAAGCAATTAATTTTGGCAAGTTCCTTAAATATTATTGCGTATTGCAGAGTCTGATTGATTTCACACAAATCGGAAGGGGAGCTTTTATGTGAAAACAGATAAGCATGCCGGTTGAGGGAAATTTAATGTCTAAAGTAAATACTATCGCCATACTCTCAAGGGTTTCAATATGACAGACAATCTACTGCGGACTACTTGCTTCTTCTTTTGTAAGAAGTCGTGTGCAAATAGAAAATTGGGGGATACATGGGGACAGCCACTCAATTTCTCACTCATTTAAAAAACAAATTTGTTACCAATATTTTTGTTTTTGCTTTAAATTATTAAATCCGAACACCTTCTTTAATATTTGGGATTGCAGATTTTTGCTTTCAAAACACGATTATGTTCGCTGACACGAAAAAGTATTTTCATACTCATATGTTATTTATGAGCGGCAAAGCTCTGCAAAACAAAGGTGTTTTGGTATTATTAAAATTATAATGTGCTAATTTGTTGATAAAAATCACAGTGAATTTATACAGGGTGTTACAGAATGTCGTTAAAAAAATTTAGGGGAATATTTTACATCAGAAAATATAAGCAACTGTTTATATACAATGTGGACGTAAATAGTACCTCCTGCCAACTTTTGTTCCCTTAATTTTTTTTATAAAATGGGGGTATTACTAATGGAAGAATATACTCTTTGACGTAAAAATGATAGTTGCAACAATTAAGATGGCGGATGGGCGCCATCTAAGGAAACAAATTAAACGGAAAGAGGGTCTTGTAGCAGTACTTTATAACCCTAGAATATAAAGTCAATATCTTCCCTATTACGAAATGGCGGTACTTTAAAAATTACCTAAATTGTTGATTTGGATGGCCATATTTCCGAAACTTATAAAGTTAGATGTACTTAATATGGTATCTTCTTAATGATTTTTTAAATATATTTTCAACGGTAATTATATATATGAGGTGCCTTATTAGAAATATAAGTACTTTTGTTCTGCCCTGTATATTATTATCAGTATCACCACTGAAAAGATATTTAAAAGAGCTTTCAGAAAATACCACATTATGTATATCTAACAACGTAAGTTTCTGGAAATATGGCCATTCAAATAAGGTATTTAAGTTAATTTTTGAAAGTACCACCAAGAGCTCTAAAATGATGTACCACAAGATCTCCCCTTCCATTTAATTTTTTCCCAAGATGGTGCCCATCCTCCATCTTGATTGTTGCAACTATTATTTTTACGTTAAAACGTAGTTTATATCTTCTCATTAGTCATATTCCATTTTTATAAAGAAAAAATTAACGGTGCAAAAGTTAGAAGGGGAGGACTATTTACGTCCACACTGTATACATGAGACTGCAATTTTTTGTTTCTAAGATAGAAGTTGTTAAGCTTTTCAAAAGACTGAAAACCGGTCTCTGGCGCATTAAAGCGTCTATATCTTTTTTCTGGTAAGAGCGCACCAAGAAGTTAGCTGAATTTACGTTTGTTTATTATATAACTAATTATTTTTAGGCAATTATTTATTTATGTATTTTTTTTTTGTTTCTCTATTATTTTTTAGCACAGAAAGCAATTTTTATCGAAATCCAGTAGTTATTCGATCATATATTTTAATTTACAAAAAAGTACTAGACATTTTTAATCACTCAAAAATGTTTGAAAAATTTAAAATATTCAAAAACCGTTCGGGGTATTACTCTACACCTATAAAGCTACCAAAATATTTCAATAAAAACATTTAAATCGAATAGTTAATTTTTAGTGGCCCGCTTAAGCAAATTTAACTCTACATTAGACAATTAGGAACGTATTTATTTTAGTTAAAAGGTGGCACATACACAAAATATTTTGTCAACACGTCACAGACATACCGGAAATTATTATCTGTCTACATTAGGGGAAGATTTTAATCCATGCTTTGTGACAAAATGAAATCCCGTGTTCCATATATGACACAGGTAGCTGTCACTCTAAAATAAACCGTAAAAAAAAGAAAATCTTATTAATTATCCGGGGATCCCTAAAAGGGAATACTGGTAAACTGATAAGCCAATTATGGTTTGTTTAAAGATTAGAATATCAAAATATAAGCAAGATTCGGTGTTAGTAATAATACCCAGAATCTCTCGGGATTTCTCTTTTTCTGTCGTAGGTTGTGGAAGCATCATGACAAAAACTTATTTAATACATTTTTTTAAACATGACATTTATGGGCAGACTTTGTAGAAGAGGTCAGGGAAGCCCCGCTTACTTAAGAAAATTTGATTACCGTGAAGTGTCAGTAATATACAGTGTGTCCATAAAGTTTGAAAACGCTCAAGTATCTTAGAGAATCTTGAAGCAAACTGCGCGAAATTCGGTACTACAGAGTAAAATTATACTCTGAATAGGCTCTTAGCCAAAATTTTGCAATGGTAAAAGACTATTTAAATCAATAGTTAAATACGTCACAATCCGAAAATAATAAAATTGTCTATAGTTTTTTGTAAATAATTTTTAAAGTTGAATAAAATTTATTCCACAACTTGCGAGTTTAATCAACTTTACAATATTGGCAGTGCTTATGTGAAAAACGTCACGTTAAATAAATATACCAACAAAGAAACAAGCAATAAATAAATAAGAAGTACCAAAAACAAAAAAACATTAAAACAAGAAAATAGAAAACAAAAATCGACGTTTTGGGGCAAGTTTGGCACCGTTGTTAAGGTAAATTAAATAAAAATAAAAAATTTAAAAATTAACGTTTATTTATGTTTATAATTTTTAAATTTTTAGCTTTGTTTAGGAGATTCTTAAACCTGTGACATTAAATGTTAAATATGTTTGCTTGATACTGAAGTATTTTTAGAAAAATTAAAAATCAACTTACTCATCACCTTTTTTGTATTATAAATAATCAATACACCCAGGTCCAACGAGAGGGCGTTGAAGGTGGTACAAATTACCGGGGCCCAGAGTGATTGGGGGGGGACTGAATGGGGGGCTCGTGCGTAAAAAATGTAAAAGTATTGTAAAAAATGGACCTTTTAATAGGCTGTTTGTGGTAGTTTATGCACAGTATTACATATAACCCTGCTATTTTAACTTTATTTGGGGAGGCCATAATTTTGACTTGAACCGGGGCCCGGCTTGGCTCTCGGCGGCCCTGAATACACCAGCAACCAGGTATGTATGTCACTATGACACTATAACCAAACAAACATATTTGACATTAATGTCAAAGGTTTCAAAAATCTTCTAAAAAAGCTAAAAATTTTAAATATTTATACAATTAAATATATGGTTTGGTGCCGCCTTGGCCAGAGCAATTTTCTGTGGGCGGTCTTACCCGATAACGCAATTTTCTTCTTTAAAATTGCAATATTTTTTAAAAACCTTTTAGAACACAATATTTTAATAATGCATATTAAGATACAGTCATTCACCTATGTACATTCTAATATAATAATGATGCAAATTATTACTTATGTATCATACTTACTTACCTCCGCCCAAAGGAAAAATTACATTAACCGGTGTCCAAAACCTTTTTCGACGACAAAAAATTTAGAAGTGGTTTCGCGGAGCGCAAATCAGTTAAGTAAGCATTCTGACTTTAATGGTCATATTAACTTAGATATCGGACCGATTGGAGGTTTCGTTTAGAAATTAGGACGGTGGACGAAGTTACCCGCTGGGAGGGGCTTCCCGGATCCCCTCTATTGTTAAAGTTGCATTTTATACTTTTCAGAAGCCGGCTTACTTCATTACGTAACGTATTTTTTGACGCCTCGTGCGCAATGTAATAAAAAGTTAATAATGTCTCTTTGTACTTACCTGTGATATTAACATGACCTGCGAAGAGGCATAATAAGATACTCGATAGTTGCTGTTATTTTCCGAATGTCGACAGCAGTCACTAGTGGCGTATGGGGCAGGTGAGGGGGATTTTTTGCAAATCGTCTATAGTCGCATAACTGCCACTCTCAATACTGGGGGTCTACCGAAACCAGGTCTCAGAAACATGTGGGGATTGCTGTCATATAGCGCTGCCATGTATCTGAAAGAAAGACATGTTTATTGTCTTAGGGGTTGGGGAATATTAAAAGTTTCACAGTTGATATAAAATGGGGAAAACGTCCGTTTGAGCTTTTGTCAATTTAAAGAATGCTAGGGAAATGCTACACAGAAAAATTATGTTTGTTATTTTTAGTGAGGTGCGGTTATAGGATTTTTAAATTTTTGTAAATAAAAAATGAGACATGGGACCACCAAATATACACTAGAAATTCTATTGACAAGATCTATTGATTAAAAAAAAATACAAAAATGATTAAGTTAACAACAAATTGAATTTATAATTTAAAAAAACAATTATTATTATTATTATTAAAAACTTTAAGTCCTTAGGAAGAATAAAAACAATATATTATATGCAAATTCTTAAATAAGTTAACAAAAAAAGTGAAACGGTTATAAAACAGAGTTTAAATAAGAGCAAAAAATAATAACAATAAAAGGACTAATTTTTATCACACTTTAAATTAAAAAAATGACAAAAATAATATGTAATGTCTGTTAATAAGTTAGCAAGGGGTGAAACGGTTATGAATTTAGGATTTCCATCAATGACAAAAAGAAAATCAATAAGAAAGTTAAACAATAGGGGTGTGCAAATATCGTTCGAATCGAATCGAATATTAATATTTGATTCGAAATTCAAATCGAATAATTCAAATTTCAAAAATTTTGAATAATTCACGAATAATGAGTCAGTAACAAAAATCTAAATACTATTATACTAGCAAGAGATCTTTTAGTTTATAATGTTTCAAAACTCTAGAAAAATAATTTCTCCAAGTTTTCTATATATATTTTTAATTATTTTATCCATGAAGAAAAATAAAAATAATTTTATTACCAGATTCAGTGTCATATTTATTATTTTTTAAAAATCGAATGGATTAGAATTTTCTTGAATTATTCGACTTTTTTCGAATTATTCGGGAACCTTTCAAATAATTCGAATTTACAAATTATTCAATTTGAGTTTCTAATCGAATATTGATATTTGATTCCGATACAAATAATTCGTAAGTCTGAATTATTCGCACTAAATCCCCTATTAAACCATTTTTTTTTTTTGAGCTATTGTCACTTGGTCCACGCTTGCCAATATTTTGACCGTAAGTGCCCCGTAACAACTGTTCGATCCGCTTCTCATCAAAAAGAAATCATAAGAGTAACTTGCCATCGTTACCTTGATTTCTGGACCAGGGGTCATTAACGCCAATTATTTTCCCTTATCAAATTGCAAAATTAAAGTAAAATATTTTGCTGTATAATAACAGAACTTTTGAACAATTTTTTTATCATATCATTCTTTTTACGTAAAGGTATATTCTTTATACTTTGACTTCGCAGTTAATTTGGAGACGGTTTTATCAAGTAGCCGGTCTACTTAGCATTTTTTTTACTAAGCGTATGCATCGATTATTTTAAACTAAAATATTTCGAAAACGGTTGCTCCTAGCGTCATCTAATCAAGAGTACCTTTACGTAAAAATGACTATGAAACCATTTCTTTAACAAAAATGTAAATATAGGGGTTGTACAAAAAGTCATGAGCTTTGAAAGTGAGAATATACATGTGGCTAGCGCCTCCCACAAGTAAGAGCTAAATTAAGAACAAATTCAAATTTCTCATGTCAAACCCCCAGGCACCAATTCCTTCTGTTTGAAATCGGCATTATTTAGGAAATTATGCAGAAAAAACATAAATAAAGATAAAACTTTGACACCCCTGTATCTTGAAAGCTGAACGCATCTAGACCACAACAGTTCATAGGAACCTTTACCTTAAAAATAATCTTGAAAATCACCTCGAAATATCGGACACTTACTTGCAATAACACCCTTAGGAATATGGAAGAATTAAAAAAAAATTGACAATTTTTATAAATTGGAAAAAGTTAGAAAATGTTATTAAATAATATTTTAAAGTTGAATAACTTCCAGACTTTGCCTGCTTTATCAAAAATTATAATAAATACAGGGTGGCTCGAATTCGACGCTCATCATTGGGATTTCGGAAACCGTAAGAGATACAGGATCGGTTAAATGAAGGCAAAGTTGCGCAATTTGATGCTCAATAAAATGCCGTTTTGCGTTTTAAAAAATTCCGAGTACTTCCGAAGATATTCGAAAAAACCGGAATTTTCAATTTTGGTTTCTATTGTTTCCTGGCTATATTTGTTAAGATAACTCAAAATGAAAACACGTTTTCATGGCCACTTTTCTGCTCTATAATTCAGTGTGATTAAATATTGAATCTGACGTTTCGGCTTCTGGCGACCATCATCAACTTAATTTTTTAAATACGGACCTGATATTTTTTTCAATTTAATTAAATCCTTTCATCACTCTTAAAACACTATATATCGCCACTTTGATATTTGCTGACGTTTCGTACAGATAATTCCATCACCAGAATATTGCATATTTATTTAACCATAATACGGCCCTGAACTACATTTTTAGGTAAAAAGGTAAAAAAAGAATAAACTTATTACATATTCATAATGTTTTATTGCAACTCATTGATATCTAACAGCGGAAATTACTTTATTAACAGAAACTAACCAGCAGGTACGAATTCAAGGGAGAACTTCATTTAATGTATGGATTGGTATGTGGAGGAACAAAATTATTGGACCTTTCGTTTACGAAGGGACCTTAACTTCCGAACGATATCTAAATTTGATTAGGAATGATGTCTTAGACGCCCTAGATAATCAACCTTTGGCAGTATTTCAAGAAATATGGTGGCAGCAAGACGGAGCTCCTGTTTATTTTTAATATGGGCATCAAGATAGTATTACAAATTGTTTATGTAAGCTGATTTGTTGTCTACCTTTTTGTTTCTTATGTATAATATTCATGAAATTTTCGGTTAATAAAGTAATTTCCGCAGTTAGATATCAATGAGTTGCAATAAACAAGATTACGAATATGTAATAAGTTTATTCTTTTTTACCTTCTTACCCTAAAATGTAGTTCAGGGCCGTATTATGGTGAAATAAATATGCAATATTCTGGTGATGGAATTTTCTGTACGAAACGTCGGCAAATATCAAAATGGCGATATGTAGTGTTTTAAGAGTGATGAAAGAATTTAATTAGATTGAAAGAAAATATCAGGTCCGTATTTAGAAAATTAAGTTAATGATGGTCGCCAGAAGCCAAAACGTCAGATTCAATATTTAATCACACTGAATTATAGAGCAGAAAAAGTGGCCACAATATATCACATGTAGACTTTCAAAGCTCTTTAATAGACCTTTTTAAATGGTGATATAATATACAGGGAGTTTCATGAAAAATAAATACATTCTTGTAATAAATCGAAAACCCGATGTTCAATTGTTTTTGGTTGGCATTAATCAGCGGAAGAAGAAGTACTTTACTTTTTATTAATTTAGCCAACTTAGTATCTCAATAATAAAAAGTTGTATGGTGCCGACTTAAATGATCACCTAACTAAATTTACCGACCTTTTTAATAACAAAGAAAATTTGAAATTTTTATAATAGACTTATCCCAAACCAATATCGAAAAAGCTATCAATGACATGAGTTAATTGGTAACCTGAACTCGTTATTTTATTAAAAGAAATTCACTTACGTGTGCTCCTGCTCCCTTTTTTCCTCTTGATATAATACGCAGTTATAACCACAAAGAGATGGTGATCAGGGTTAAAACACGAACCTGACAGCGAAGTCTGACGAACTTTCAAATAATTCGGGTTTAAGGTGCAAATCTTGTTGCGTAGCATTGAAGGTTGCATTACACTTACGTACGCGGCAGAAGTAAATACAGAGTAGAATCAATACATTACAGTTAAAAACAGGCGTAAAATGCCACGTAAAAGGAAAGAAAAAATAAAGTTGGGCAGAATTAAAGTAAGGAAGGAGGAGGTACACGCCCAAAATTTAAGTTGTCTTCGCCATTGATTTGTACTAATTTAAAACTTACAAAACCGCCAAAGAAGTCATATAGGGCTAAAGTGTTAAAAACAAGCGACGGCAAGTCTGACGAACTTTCGAAATAATTTCTATTTCAAACGAATGGATTAGTTCTGAGGAATTTCCAATTCCAGGAAACAAATTACGTCTAAGTAAATGAAAATGAACGCGCACAGTGGCTTTGTTATTTCCAGCAGCCAATATACAGTTTTAATATCCGTTTCGTGGAGATCTTCACTTCTTTAGTTCGACAATATAACATATAAAAAAGTATCCCCTAAAATGTTATTTAACTAAGGCCGGGATTAAAATTTATGGTCGCTTGCGGGGTTAGTTTATGGGGTTATTTGCCGTTTTAATTTTATTAAAGTCGTTCGGGTACGTGGACGGCAAACAAAACAAGAACGGTGGACAGTAAAATCTTTTACAGTATTAAAAATTTGTCTGCAGGACTTAATGCCTTGTATAGGTATTTATTAAATTACGAGGGTAAAGTGTCAAGTTTCCGCCCTAAAGAAACAAGGTATGAGTTAAAAACTACATTTATTTTATTATATTATAAGCTTCATGAATAGTACGCCCCGTCCAGAGGGTGTTAGGGAAACATTATTCGTTACTTTAGAAGGTCATTCCTTGCATTATTCTAAGCAACAAAGATCTCTATAACATATGTCCAAACATCAGCCGTTTCGGAGAAAAAATGGTTAACCTTATTTTGTTTTAGTCATAAAATCAATAATTTTGCACAATAATTATTTAAAATCATGGCTAATAGCGGGAAATAAATCAATATATCATATTTATTAATTAACTGTCTCTAAAAATATTTTTCCTGCTTATTAAATACAATTTTCCCAAGAAACACAGACAAATAAAATTCCTCACACAATTGGCAACGTTGTACGCGATATAGTGTTGGTAGGCAAAAATAAATACCTACGTCGGGAAAAAACCACCAATAGTGCTTGTTTTCTTATTGCATTACTGGTCGAAATACCTTTAAAAATAACTAATTAGATTCCTCTTTAAAAATTTACGAAGTGTGCATATGTGATTGTTTCTTTGGTTTTAACGCATCTTACATTGCCGTATATAAACCCACAAGGTAATTTAAAATGCGGTCAAACTTATAAGCTCAATTCTGTATTAAGGGAGGTTTCAAATTGTATACAGAATCAGCCAGTCAAAAATCTAATCAGACAATGCAGGGAAATGAGACGGTCTAACGCGAATGCCGGCATGTAAACATTTCGGATTGGATGACTAATAACCGATATACTTTTAAAAATTGTTGATACAGTATATAATTTTTATATTTGGGGTTTAAAAATAAATTGGTATATAAATTCGTGTCAAATTTGCTATTATTCAATTCCTAATTAAATGCATTTTAAAAATTGGTAAATTAAAACAATTGAAAATGGTGATTTAAATATTTATTATTGTTTTTGTGTACTAAATATATTTTAATAATTTTGCTTTGTTACAAAGAAAAACGTAATGAACTGGATAATTAATAGCAGAGAAAATCTACATCATTGTTAATTTTCAGTTAATTAAATTAATTTGACTAATCAATTTCCATGCTAATTAGCCATGATTTCTGATTTATCAAATTTTGGATTAACGACACATAAGCCATTAAATCTGTGTTTTAGTGTTAATATTTGACATATTAAGTGCTACATATTACTTATTAGAAATATTTTAAAGTAAAGTTTTTTTTATTGGGGTGTAAAACCAGATATATCAAATATTCAATATTTTTTCAAAAAACTTGAGGACAAAATGTTGTTTTCTCGTAGCGCAGTAAGCAGGATTCTTGATTTCTAACTCAGAGACCCGGGTTTGATGCCTACCTGGAAAGACCGTTTTAGATACTAGTTTAAAAAACGTGGTGGCACTACACGTGTGGTTTAAAAAGGTTATATGCAAAAACTGCATGTTTCAGCGCTTGGACAACGTTGACAGAACAGTGAAAAGATGGGTTAAAACATTTAATAATCCGACAACCACGCTACTCTCATGCTTAGGGAGTAAATGTTCCTAACTTATTTTAAAGTTAGTTTCGACATACGTACCTTTAAAAGGTAAAATTACCAAAAACAAAAAGTTTTGCAAAAATAATTTGGTGTGTTTAAACTTAACGAGGAAAAGATAATGTAAGTGCAAAATGTTTTTAAAATATATATAAAATTTAGGAAAACGAGTATTTTAAAGTAAAATAAACTTTTCCTATGTTTTTCGGGGAAATGTGGCTTTTTAAGATATGAAAAGTTTTTCCATCATATTCTCGGTGTAGATTTATTTAAATATATTTTAAAAAGCTGAAATAAGTATTAAGTTCGAAAAGTAAGCTTTAAGTTAGTTTTAAATAAAATAATGAAAAACCCTTGGTAAGAACACATTTTCACCATTGTAATAATTAGTTACCGTTAATTATTCTTAAGCTTAAAAAACAATCAAGTTTGCTGTCAATAAATAGTCCATTCATACTACTTTCACCAAAACTAACCCAAATTAATTGTAGTCTAAGATCCGGAATACAAGACCTGCCCCCTCTGTTAACCGAATAAAAGCTATTTTATATTAAACATAATATTTAAACAAAAGTATTACTACAGGGTTGCCCAAAAAATATGACCAAGGTTATATTTATTTTAAATAAACCCTTAAATTTTAAACACAGAACTAACCAGAGCTTTGATCTTCGAAGCCAGAAGTCGCCGGTTCGTTTCCCAGCGGGGGAAGACATATTTAGTTAGTAGTTATTTAAAAATGACGTCCGTCGTGGCACTACCGAGTTGTCTAAAGGTGCTGTAAAATGCAAAATTGCATGTTTCAGTGCTTGGACAACGTTAACAGGGGTTAAGCATCTAATAACCAGACACCCATGGTACTTTGGTATTCAGGCATAGACCTTCGTAGAATGTCATAAAGATAAAAATATATATAATAAATATAAAATAAGCTTTTTATCCGGTAAACAGAGATGGTAGGTCGCTTCCATTCGGATCCTAGACTATTGTTATTTACCGAAATTTTCAGTTTGTTACTGGTATTGCTTGTCCTAGGTTTTGTAGATCATGATAAAGCTTATCTTCTAATTATAACCACCAATAGTAAACAATGAACCTACACAAAATAATTAAGATTGTTATTGTTTATTGCTAAAGCATATTTACTATCTATGTAACGGAATCTTTGAGCCTAATTTTTACCAACTTCCAGCGATTCAATTTCTTTGAAACTTTTGACAATAGCAATTTAAAAACAGTAATCCCGTTGTCCTGATTAGGACCAGCCAGGATAAACAGAATTCCTTTACAGGCTCCTCTGTGATCTCTTGGCAAAATGGCACGGAGAAATATTGCAGTGAGATAAACTGGAGCATTATTTTAAAAACTAATTGATATATCGAACCAAAAAATAAAAAATAAATAATAGTTTAAAACCAAAAACAACACGCTTTTATATGCAACCGAAACTAAAAATTAGAAAATAATTTTTCATTTTTGCGAAACTAAAGATCTGGCAATATTGTTATTATTAATCAAATTCAGATTATGGTTTACTAGAATACTGAATTTATTTCAGATTTCAGTTCATTCTCAAGAATGTGACGTCTTCGAACTTTTTTCATCACTCCTGTACTAAAATCTGTATAACTTCGTTTTTACATTCTCTTACCAATTTTAACCTTAAAATAAACAAATGGAAAAAATATTTATACAAATTCAAAGAGAAAACTATAATAATTACATATACCTTTTTAGCATAAGCAATATTCCGCAGCATGACTTCTCATTTATTTTCTAAAAGAAATTACAATTTTAAGTATGTTTTTTTAAAAGCTTTATCTGATAGTAACGAATAGGTCTAATTTACAAGCATATTTTAAAAGTAATTTAAGTTTTGACCCTAATATCAGTGCAATACCTTTCTTTATTAAAAGAAAGTTTATACAGGGTGTCTCTAAAAGGTCTATACAAATGTTACCGTAGACTCCTTGGGCCAAAACACAACAATTTAACGCAATTTAACTAAGTCAAAAAGTTAATCGTTTGCGAGATACAGAGTGTCAGTTTTTATTTCATCTTAGTTATTTTTAAATACTCTATTTATAATTGGAAATTTGTTAAAAAATCGGTATTGGGAGTTCTTACAGCGAGGAATCTAAAGCTACTCATATTTTTGTTGGTTAATATAAAGGAAGCCATTTGCTTTCCTTGCTTTTGTTTAAAGTGTCATTACTTTTCTTGCCCTGGTATAATATAATTCTGGAAGATAATTTGTACTCTTCCATATTTGCAAAAAAAGTAAACTTGATAAATATCAAGCTACGAGCAACCGTCTCTGAGATATTTTATATTAAACGTTTTATTTCACATAAAAAAATCCTTCGCATTCCTTCATGCTTTATTTAGACTCAACCGGGTTTTTCTAAAAGGTCTGTACAAATTCTTACTACAATTTCCTTACGCCAAAATGTAACTATTTAGCCCCACCACGCCTTAGTTAAACAGTTGATCGTTGGCGAGATACAGGATCTTCAAGTAAAAATAAATGGAAAAATCGACACCCCGTATTTCGCAAACCAGCAACCTTTCGACTAAGGTAAATTATTGCACAAACTGCAGGTGGCTCTCTTTACGACCAAAATATTAGTATATCTCGATCTCTTCACTCAACAAACCTTTCAATACTGAATTTTGTAAAAAAACCTTATAATAAATAAAATATTTAAAAATAACTAAACTTTAAAAAACGCCTTTACACCCTGTATCTTGCAAACAATCAACTTTTTGACTAAGATAAATGGCATAAGATCGTTGTATTTTGTCCAAGGAATTTGTGGTAGCATTTTGTACAGATGGTTTAGAGACACCCTGTATATTTTTATTTAAAGTAAAAGAAAAATTATGGGGTGAATTCTGTAATTTACTTTTTAAACAGATTTCCTTTTAAATAAAAATTAGAATTAAAAGCGTAAAACTAAAAATTTATTTCCATTTCGGTAAAATTCCAATTTCTTTTGGATAAGAAATAATTTTCCATTTATTTTGCAAATAGTCACATTTCATTTTCAACCAAACTTTGATAAATGTTTTAGTTAAAATTAGATTTTTGCGCTGGACATTTAATTTTATTTTTGGAAAGAAAAACAAAATTCATTTACACATTTTATAAATATTGACAAATATTATTAGAAAACCTAAATCTTTAATTGATATTTTTGAAATTTATAATCAGCATATCGCACTACTTTTAATTTAAAAATATACAGGAGGTCCTAATTGCGATAAAAAAAAATTAAAGGCTAATTCATGAAAGCTTATTTTATTTAAAAAGTTCATATAAACATGGGTTCGCAAATTTTTCAAGATACAGGGTGATAAACTTTTAAACAACTTTTAAGTTTCAAAAATACTTTGGTAAAATATAATAGATTAGATAAAAACTTGGAAATTTTTGCTAAGGACAAATGATTACTTATAATTAGAAAATAGTAAGTAAAATATTGGTAGTTGTTAAATAATAAATCATTTTAAATTAAATGAAATACGGCAAATTATAAAGGCAAATAATAAACAGTTAACTATTTTTGTGTTAGAAATAATTAAGTATAGTTTTAACACATCTTTGTAAAATTAATTGCCTGAATTTGTTGTTTTTGTAAAAAATTACCAATAAACAAGCTATGATGGTAATGTTTGGTATCTAATATTGCACTAAACTCTTCGTTGTGAGTTTATTTTTATTTTCAGTGATAATGCCATATTATTTTTAAATTAAAAAATTAGTTAGTACTTTATTTTTATAAATAATCATTATTTGTCCCTAGAATTTTACCACTATATTTATAGGTTAAGACTCACCCTGTATTTTCCATTGAATACTTTATTTTTGGAAAATAACATATTATTTGCCCTTCTTTCATCTAACTTTATACAGGGTGTTTCCCAATCGTGGTAAGAAAATCTAAGGGCGTATTTTCATGCCATTTTTATTTAAAAAGTTCATATAAACATGAGAAGAGAACAAGATACAGGGTGTTAAACTTTTTGAAAAACCTACAAAATTCTAAAACACTTTTTTAAGTAAACTTTGTTTGACCAGATATTAACGGTATTTATAGGAAGTTATTACACTTAATTTTTAAAAGAAAATATGTCCAAATGTTTTGTATGGTCCAAGTACATGCAGTTTAGCGGATTTTTTTCTAAAACTAAGCAAACTACTAAAAGATAATGAAAAACAAAAAATTAGGTGTTTAAAAATAAATATATAAAAGTTTAAAAAAAGTCACTGGCGTATATTTTTTTTTCAGTAATTAATTAGATTAGATGCGTCGAACGCCGCTACTGCTTTAACTAATTAAAATTAATTTAGGGCGAAATTAACTTTCTATATTAACAAATACCACAGCCAAATTCTATGAAAATTGGATAAGGCATATTTAAGATATTATAAAGAACACGATTTTCTATTTAAACACACTGTATCTTATAAACAAAGCATTTCCGGACCTATGTTTAGATGAACGTTTTTTTTTTTTAATTGGCTCGGAACTACGCCCTTACCGCAATCCAATTAAAATAATGTACAGGGTGTCCTGAAGGTATGGTCATTAAATAATAGAGGTGATAGAGTGGGTCAAAATAATGTTAGTAATTTATATCAAAAGTTCTATCGCGTTTTGTTAGGGGTTCTCAAAGTTAGAATAAATAAAACTTATTTCAATTATCCTTTTAAACTGCTGCTACAGTACTAATATATTTTTGACACAGGTAAAAAATTTGACATATTGCTTTAAACGTTTGATTTCTTCATCTTTTCTTTACAAATAACGTATACCTTATTGCAACCAATACCTTGTACCGTTCTTCATAATATCGCATTTTAAATACAGACATACTAGCATTTTGTATGTAATAAAAAGTTCAATTTATTTGAGAAAATCATGAGGTTATTTAGTTGCCCATATATGTAAAATTAGTCCTGTGGCAAAAGTTCAATTGTTAAAATTGAAATATGTTTTTTATTTAATTCTTACTTTGAAGGTCAATAACCTCCCTAGCGAAGCACAATAGATTTTTTTTGTATGACGTACCAACAATATTTTGACTTACTCTATCACCCTATTGCTTAGTATTATATCTTTCGCACACTCTGTATTTTAATGCCTGTAAATAATATTTTCCAAATTTGAAAAAAACTTAACAAAAACCCGCACCGCTACTGATCCTTATCATAAAAATTAATTTCCTTTCCATTTGGTTGTCAATTTGTGGAAAGAAATCAGTTTGAATTTCCGTATAAGTTTTCACAATGAACAGTTACTTTATTAGAAATACAAACCTAAACGTCTGCACAGATGTTGGAATGACACCGCTTGATGAAATATTCATCTGGGGAGAAAGGAGGGTCCCTTTATTTCCAGGTCCATACTTCACTTCTAATATGTAGGGTAACTGAAATATCAATATGGGTAAATGTTTTAAAATTTTGGGGGTGAATAATGGCGTTAAAATAAAATTGTTAAATTATTTACGGTATATACCCGTTTATTTATTTTACAAAAAAATTACAAGAGGTGTCTAACTTTATTTATACACAAAACACATTCACCCGTAGCATACAAGATACTAGTAGAGAAACCTAAGATTAAAAATGTTTGGATACGCTTATTCTATTGACAGTATTGGTAAATATACAGAATGTCTTATTTTTTAAAATAATTCTGTAACTGCACGGAAAAGAAACTTGTTAAAGAAAGTAATACAACTGCACGAAATTCTATAAATTATTTGTGAAGTAAAAACAGACGCCCGCTGCACATTGTAGCAAATAAAAATAAAGTTATTCAGGAAACCTGTTGCAATAGTCACTACTAAATGTTTATGCGAAAATAGTACTACAAGCAATAGTAAGAATTGCAGAATGCATTAGTAAAACGGTTGTATTACAATTTAATGCTTTCTTTACAACGGCTCTTTTTGTATTAGACATCAATTTTTAGTAAACACTACCTTGCACAAAAGTTAAGACTATAATTTTTGAATTCTACAAAAATAAAGAGGGAGAAACCAAAAATAATTGACGAATAGTCTGATATAAATTTGTAATATAGAATTTAGTAGAGGCAAAATTTGTTAAAATATAAAAAGTGTTCCATTTGGAAAAAGCTTACTTGACAATGGAAACCAAAACTAACCAATAATGTCAGTAAAATAAGTGTGTTTCAACAAGCTAAGTTATTTCGTGTATAAATAGAGTTGGGTCACACTGTATTCAAAAAATAGCAGCTGGATAGTAATCTGGGCACCTGGTATACGCCTTGAGTAAGCTGCCATAATAACATAAAAAAAAATACCAAAGTGTAAAATTGTCTTTACAGTTTTTTTAATAGTTTGGGATAAGAAACAGTAAGTTATAGTTTGCCAAAATTAAAATACGATTATTTTAATTAAAGTTAAGCATTGGGTATAATATATGGAGGTATGGTGCTCCTTTATTTTTGTCCTTTATAAACTTTTGCACAAAATTCACCAAGATCACTATAATATTTTTAATGATTTGTAGCTGGTGTCATGAGCTTATTTTTACTTTAAAAAAGTATATTTTATTTTCATGTATCATTTTGTAGATTTTGTTCCTCCTATTTTTAATTAAACCTTCACACCACAGCCGGAGTTGGCATGTGATAAAAAGACTAAATTAAACCTGGACCAAACATACAAGCAAATCCAAACTTTGTGTAAAGTAATTCCACTCTATATGAATTTCAAAGCCAACCTGATAATAAATCACGCAATACAGCGTTATCGAGTCAGACAAATTCGCATGCTCGATTGACAAAAACCTAACTTCTGCATTGAAAAACAGGTTTAAAAAACAATATACACTAAACTCGAGAAAAGTTGTACAAAGTTTAGAAAGTAACAGCTGCTTTCTTTTTTCTTACATAATATATTTTAAAATTATTTAAATTTATAACATTAAATAATACTATTCTATTCGATTATATTATGTTCGATTCAATAAATGTTGTTTTTAAAAAAGAAACAAACTATAATTTTTATACGTTAAACACTGCATGTAAGTATTTAATAAAATCCTCAGGATCTTCAGATCTAAAGTCAAAAAGTATTTATACAGTGTGGCCAAAAAAGTCTAAAAATGCTTAAATATCTCGCCGAGCTTTGAACCAACCTGGACAAAATTCGGCACTCCAGGGTAAAACCATACTCTGTGTTGATATCGGCAATATTGAAAGATTTTTTTAGTTTCGCAGAAATCAATTTGACGATTTTTTTTTGTATATCAGCTTGGTAAAAATAACATTTTGTAATAAAAAGATATTGTTGTTATTTCTTGAAGCTAAAAATATTGCTTACCCTCAAGATTTTCTTTTTTAAATAAGAGATGTACTTTTACTTGTATTACCACTGAGTGGCTTAATTTATTTCCGAAAATTTTTTTCAATGCCGCCATATATTTGAAAATTAAAATTAAAATTTTCTGAATTTCTGAAATAATTTAAGCACGTGTAGTATTCCGGTAAAAAGTTTTACACCAAAATGGGTTTTAAATATTATTCTTTTTTAGTGTATTTTTTTATTTTTAAAATTTGTGCCCTTTACACAAGCTTTTTAAAATGTACAATAAAAATAAATATTTTCCATTTTACCAATTGGCAGTTGCAAATATATAAAATTTTTTCGAATTTATCATTGTTTTATTTATTCTTATTATAATAACAAATTTATATAACCACAGTTAGTAAAAAGTACATTTTGATTTTAAACTCATACCTAGCTTTCATTTTCTTTTCAATTACTTCTGCTACATAGTTCTAAGATATTATTTTATGAACTGTAGTTGTATAAAATTGTCATTTAGGGACTTAAAACCTTATATTATTTTTGTAATATGTTTGTCTAAAATACTACAACTGGTACAAAAATATGATTTTCCTCGAGTTAGGTATGTGAATGACAAGGCATAACAGTTATTATCAAATTCAATGAGTTATGTCAAAAAAATTTCCACTGTAATTCGCTCCAGGGTACCCCAGGTAGTAGAAAACAATTTCAAAAAATACTTGTGTTGTCATGGTAATGCAACCAAAGCCCTACATTCCACACTACTAGTTTTTTAAACAATGAAATGTGTAGTTTTGTTTGCGTTACCATGACAACACAGTATTATCGAAATTTTTTTCCACTGGGGTAGCCCTGGAGCAAATGACAGTGAAAATTTTGACATAGTATCAATTTGTTTTCCGAGTCAGGTCTGTCATTCACATGCACTAGTCAAAAATGATATTTTGTACCAGAGTATAACTGCTAAAATAATGTAAGGTTTAGAAGTCTAAAATGACTGATTTTATACAAATACAATTGATTAAAATAATATAGAAATAAAGAAAGTAGTAGACATATTTGACAATATACTATTTTTTACACCAACTGTATATAAGTTATATTATATAATACTAAAAGTAATAGTTTAAAAAGAATATTATTTAAAACCGAATTTAGTAGCAAAAAAATTCACCTTGCCATTACCACACGTGCTTAGAATTATTCCGAAAATATTCGTGGCCTTGAAAAAAATTTCGGAGTGGTATTAAAAAGTGAAAATTCATAATGATCTTGCAAGAATTTTATTTTATGTATGCAGCTACTTTAGGTGCCCATACAACCTTATTCTATGATTACAAACATTTATTTTTTTTTTAATTACATCGTTATTCGGGCCCAACGCGTGGCTTCAATTATTTGTATAACTCAAGCACTCAATTTATCCCGAAATTAAAAAAAATCCCTTTCACTGAGTCCAAACTTTTGCAAGCACAGAATCGAATGCAAGCATCTTTGGCCCACGGCATCTGGATTGTTTAACTAAAGCTCAAGGCTGCTGTTTACGAATATTGCATCCCTGGTTTCCACGTTCTACACCCCTAAGTTGGTAGCTTCTTCAAGACACGGGAAAATTAATCGAGAACGCAGAGCCAGCTCCTCATGGCTTTGTGATACTCGTCTGGATTATCCAGTTATAGTCCAGAGAGCTAAGAGCCACTTTGAGTAACCTGAGAGAAACAAATCTTCCAATCTTGTTGTGTATTATTAATAGTTAATTAATAAAACTAATTTCTGTCAGAGGGTAGTTCTGTTTTTTTTTTTCGCAAAAAATAAGGCTACTTTTACTTACCTTACCAGAACTAACCCGTTTATATAAACTTTTAAACATCGACAAGTGATGTACCCGGTGTCAAGTTATTAATTTACATCCCCTTAGCTTTTTTATTATTTGTGGTATAAAATGAATCAAATAATACATTTTTGGGTATATTTTCCAGTTTCCAAACCAATAATCACATTAAAAGAACAGAACGGGGTACGATAAAAAGTATACTTTTTAAATGGAATACGCGACACCGGGGGAAAACGAAATTACTATTTAGAAATTTATTTTCTTCAGTGCAACCGTATAGTTTTCAAATTTGGGAATGCTATATTGTATCCACTAGATGCAAATTTAAGATTATAATATCATTTGTGTGTTGCTTCCGGATTAACTGAAAGTGATATAAACTTTAATATTTTAAATAGAACACCCTGTATATTTTTAGGATTTAAATTCTACAATCATTTCTGAAATAAAACCCATTAATATATTCTAACCTGACTTTTTTGGTTTTGGAGAAAATGGCGTTTAAAAATGTCACGACAGCTGTATGCAGTTTTATGGGGAAACAAATGAACATAACAAAAATAGAAAATTCCTAAAATATATATTTCAAAAGTCTTTACCTTTAGAGACCATTAGAATAATACTTCCTGTAAGTGCTGTAAAATTTGAACTTCTAAGTATAAACACCCTGTTAATTTTAATAGAACACCCTATATATTTTTTAAGATTTAAATTCTGTGAAGCTATTTCTGATATAAAACCTATAATATACCCATAACCTTATTTCTAGTTTTAAAAAAGTAACGGAGTTTGAAAAGGTTGAAAATAAACAGTTTCATGGATTTTTGTGTCGTCGTCTGGATCCTTTCAAACGCCGTCTTCTCTAAAACTAAAAGATAGGTTATGGGTATGGAGTAGTGTCAAGGTCTTAAAACTACAAATTAGGCAATTTTCTAGGTTACCCTTATAATATTTAAACAATAAACAAGGTCGACCGCGTAGAACTGTAAAAACAAAGATCGACAAATTCAATATTTGAACACAACACAATTTTGAAAATCAGGCAGTCCTGACTTCAAAAATATTGGTTGTACACTCTGCCCACATAGATTAAGGGAAGAAAGGGGATGTTTATTTTTTCAGTTATATACTGGTAAAGTTGTATTTTTATTTGGTGTCAGATATATTTCTGTTTCTTTTTTTTTTAAGTAAGTTTAAATTATCAATACACCATCCCAGTTACGCACCCCGGTAAAGTTATTGGTCGTAAAAAATGCGTTTCCACATATTCACCGTTTACACCTTCCAAATTTTAAACTGGTGGCTTGACAGTTCTGACATAAATCAAATTTCTAGATAAAATAAACAATAAAACTAAAAAATTGAACTAGGTATTCCCTATGCTAAAATTGATGAGGTACCAGTTTAAAACTTAAGGTATAAACGATGTTATACCTATGCAGTTTACATCTATAATTTTTACTAAATTAAACATCTTTCCTGCTATTAATACCTTAAGAAAAAAAAATGGACTTCTATACCATTGTATATTTAAAAATAGCTGGAATTTCATAAGAAAAATAAAAAATAGGTATCTAACATAAATTTAAAAAATTTTATTTAATTTCTGCAAAACTGAAAATGTGGCGATGTCGCCGATTTGCCAACACTGAATTCGGAGTATGGTTTTACCCTGGAGTACCGAATTTCGTCAATTCGGCTCAAAACTTTTGCTATACACTGTATATCATGCTACAATGTAGGTAATAATAAAAGATGAGGTGCTCAGTTTAAGATACTAAATATTTGAAATACTAGACTGAATTTTGGTTAAAGACAGCTTCCAATTTATCAAAATCAAACAAGAGTACTTTTGTTTAGCTAAGGGTTCAGGCTAGCTAAAAGTTACTTTTTTTTTATCTCTTTATTATACAGGGTGTAAAAATAATTAAGGGAAATAATTTAACAAGTTTTAGGTAGTTGTAGATTTTTGTATCCTTGACGTTTCGCCAGCGCGAGTGGTTGGCATCCTCAGAAGGTTCCTAGAAGACTCTTGCGTACTACTAAGTACTACAACGAAGGCCGAATAACACAAAGGAAACTTAAGTTTAGCAGAAGATGGCTGCGAAAGCTTTACACAGTATAACATTAATTAATTAATAATGCAGATTTTTACCTGCAGGGTTATTCAAAGGTAGCTACGAGCTCTTAGGCTATCGATACGGTACGATATGCAATTTTTAAGAAATTTTTGCGTGCCTAAAAACAATAGTTAGTTGTTGTGTTTTAATGTGTGAAGGAGTATAAAACAAGTAAATATTAAAAAAGAATGGTATAGACACAATTTGTATAGATATGATAGGCATTCTTGCATACCCAATAAAATTAATTACAATCAATGTCTCATATATTATAATTTTTGGTACTTTAGGTTATTTTTTCTTGGTAAATAAATATTAAAAGGAAAAATACAACTTTTAAGGTGTTTTGCCTGGTTTTTTGTAATTTATTTACAAAAACTCTAATAAAATATTAAAATGTCAACGCTTGGAGTTGGAACTATCTATCTATCTATGCTCAACGGAATCTTTGAGCCTAATTTTTACCAACTTCCAGCGATTCAATTTCTTTGAAACTTGCTGCACGTATCAAGGACCGATGACAGTGCAATACTTTCAAAACAGTATCCCGTTATCCTGATTAGGACCGCCAGGATAAATAAATTCCCTTCGGATCCTCTGTGTCTCTTGACAAAATGTCGAAGGAATTTTTTAGTGAATAAACTGGAGCATTTATTTTTAAAAAACTAATTGATATATCGAACTAAAAAATGAAAAATAAATAATAGTTTAAAAAACTAAAAAGCACGCTTTTATATACAACCGAACTAAAAATTAGAAAATAATTTTTATTACAAAGAGTTTGTCACTTCAGAATAAAGAGTGGGGTGCTTAATATATTAAATGTTATAATTATTTCTATTTGCAACATCTCTATGAGGGAAAAGTTATGAAAAAATAGTAAAATGCACCCCCACGCTTTTGCTCTGAAGTGACAGAGCTCTTGTAATGATGAAAATTATTTTCTAATTTTTGGATTCGGTTGCATACTAGAGAGCGTTTTGTTTTAGGTTTTTTTTTTAAACGTAAATTGAATCAATACATCATATTTATTAACTGTCTTTAAAAAATATCGTTTTTGCTTAATAAATACAATTTTTCGAAGAAAAATAGACAAACAAAATCCCTCGCACAATTGGCAACGTTGTCGTACGCGACATGGTGTTGATAGGCAAAAAATAAATACCTACTGCGTGAAAAAATTGTTTGATAGTTTCTTTCATACATTAATGTAAGTAATGTTTACCCGAATTGAAATTACATTTTATTTTCTGTATGTATTAAGCCCCCACCCCCACAGACTACGATGTTTTTCATCCATTCGCATCGCTGCAAGTCTAATCAACGAGCTGAATGGATAGTCTGTAACCTCCAAAACCGCCGGGTGGAACCGTCGGTTGCTGCCAAAGCGACACCCCGAGACGAACGGTCCACACCAAACCGATAATGTGTGGGATCCCGTTGTCACCTGTAGGTTTTTTTAATAGCGTGTAAAAACAACAAAATTTTAATTGCGTTTTGTTGTTTTTATTGAGTTTTCGTTAGAAAATATGGACCAAAAACCAATTAACAAACAATTTGTTATAGAATTTATTAAAGTATATCAAAAGTTTCCTTGTTTATGGAAGATTAAATTATTATTTTAAAGATAACTCTTGCGGCCGCTGCTACTGAGAATAATTGCGTACGATTCATCGTCGTTGTTTAAAAACTGCTAGCTGAGTGCGTAGTCTGTGATCAAAACAGATCGGCGATGCAATACGATGTCTCAACTCGCCACGATAGGAATAGACGAAAAAAATCGTAGTCTATGGGGAGCTTTACTGTATCAGTGCATGCATTTTGATACAAAAAAATTGTATGCGAAGATCACGGTATGCTTTTATTTACGGAGAGGCTCATTGCAATTCTGAAGATCTAGACGCATTCACAAAGAACGTTTTCCTGATCAGAAGGCTACCAGCTAAAGAATATTTGTAGAAGACTCCCCAAGACTTAAGAGTACTGTAATTAGTAATTTATTTAACTGTAACTTAAGTGATTTACTAACGTTGTGACCGATAATTGTGGATATTGGTGGTGTGTATCGCCACGTATCAGTAAGTCCTGCCATTTTATTTTGAATGAATGTAATGTACCTGAAGCGTTATTAAATATAAAATGTAACAATTGGATGAATCAGTTGCTG
This sequence comes from Listronotus bonariensis, assembly GCA_014170235.1. NCBI lineage: Eukaryota > Metazoa > Arthropoda > Insecta > Coleoptera > Curculionidae > Listronotus > Listronotus bonariensis. Next base: position 44,111 of record JACEGR010000397.1, read on the forward strand.
TCCTCCTGCACTCGTATCCCTGTTATAATTCAACGTTGCCAAATGTTTCTTAAATTGTATTTATCATTATTTCCTAACACCATATATATTGTAGCGTTTATGATTTTTTTCTAGAAGCTCCTTCTTACGAGCCAACACTGCACTGTGATAAGTTTGTAACGTAACTCCATAACATTCGTAAAATATTGCAGAAACTATAAAATTCCAATCATTGTGGCTTTTCCAGGCATAAAAGATTAGAGCGCAGTAATTTTCTAAGGGTCAGTCACTATAATTAAAAGATGAAAGCCTCAGTTAAGGTTGTTGCTATAAATTATTAATGGATGATAAACGTCAGTTTAACTTAATTCATAGCTCTACAAACCAACCCTAAAATTAATAATGTACATACAAATGGTTGGATCTTGCTTCGGCAAGCTTAAAATATAATTTAACTGTTTTTGGGTAGTTCTTAGAAGTGAAAGGATTTTTAAACTTTGGCCAATAAAAAAATTATTTTGATAAATAATAATATACCTAAAATCAAGAGTCTATGAAGATAAGCCAACCACATAAGACCAGGTTTAACAAAATATTGTGCTGGAAATAAACGCCATTTTGGGGAGCAACTTGTCACCAATTTTTTAAAACATATGCAACTACGGATTAGGAATGTCAGCAATGTCAGGGACGTCACTTGGATAACATAGTTTTAGGGTCATAAATTTTTTACATTATTTGTAGTTTACAATAATATTAATAAAATATGTGTAAGTTTTGTAATGTTTGTTTTATTGAATATTGAAACTGCTCATTCAGTTAAGGCCCAACCTGTATTAAGTGATAGATATCGAACCGATTTAAGGTTTCGTTTAGAACTTCGGACGGTATAACCCGCTAGGCTTGCTGTGCCGAACCTTCACTATGTATATATTTTTACGTCTTATATCCAAATTTGGGTATACCACTAACAGTTTTTTTAAAGCAGGTTTTAATTAGGAACAACCAAATACCCACATTTTGTAGAACTACTCTTTTATGGCCATTCGTGAGAGTTTAAGCCTAGAAAAGCTTATTTTTATGATTTTTATCTATGTTTCAGGTTAGAGATACGATCTCCTTTATAGCTCTATTTTATTTTTGAGTAGCTATCGCTTTTGAATCCAGGTTTAGCTGCTGAAGGCAGGTTGACTTTGGGTTGTAAAATAAAAGCTAATACATTTTTTAGGATATTCTCACGTAAAGGTAGCTTAAAAGAAAGCTTTTAAAGAAAAGTTAAGAGTGTAACAAACTCGATTTAATACCTGGCTTTTGTGCTGATTACAAAGTAGACGTATAATGGAAATATATTTTTATAGCTTTTAAACCATCTTGTCGTTAAGTAGTTAAATTTTATTTGCTAATAAAATAGGGCAGCTCCTTAAAAATAAATTACAAAGAACATTTTAACTGTAATTATTATTTTTCTTATGGTTTTGCTTGGGTACTTTATTTTTTACACACAACACACTGTTATTAGCTTTACTTGTATCTATGTATATTTTTATGTAGGTAACTCTCAAAACAAACGCCATCTATATTTTACTGTTTATATTTCTATTAGAAACCAAAGTAGAAAACTTTTTAAGACGCTTTAATTTAAAATGTGTCTAAATACAGGTCCCTGTAATCGTGGGCGCTTTGTCCCGTATTTTTTCTACGGGGTGATTCTTAACCTATACGCCTAAACGGAAATTATTGTTAAGGACAAACAATGACGAAAAATTAAAAAAAAGTTAGTAAAATAAGTTTAGTTGGGAAGATAACTAATTATGTAAAATTAAACAAAAAAAGTATAAATCCAAGGACAAATAATGAAATTAAAGTACTAACCTATTTTTGTTTCAGCAATAACACGGTAAAATCACTAAAAACTCCAATTAAAGACCTTACATTTAAAAGGGTCTATGTGCAATTTAAGTACTTAGAAGTTATAAGTAAAAAACATAAAATAATCCCTATAATAACACATGAATATCCCTACCTTCTAGGTACGAGTTTTTATCGATGGCATGTAGAACCCTCTTAATATCGTTTGGCTTTGTATATAGAACCCTTTTAAGCAAAAATCTCATTTTTGGCACTTGGACCCTTTTGAGTAAAAGTCTTCAATTGTAATTCTAAACGCGTAAAAAGCAAATCAGAACTAAAAGAAAACTGTATTGTTACTTATGCCAAACATAAAGATCACGGTTTGTTTATGTTTTTTATAACTTACCAAAAATGTATCGAAATAATTTTACCAGGCTGTGTAAAATCTGTACTAATTTATTTCTAAAAGAAACAATACTTTACTAATCATTATGTGTCTTCATAACTTGTGTTACTTTATTTAATTTAAAATAATTAACTAAAAATATTTTACTAAGTTTTTTATGTTTAGTCACTGTTTGCCCTTAGTAATAATTTTCCAAATTTATGCGTATAGGTTAAGAATCACCCTGTATATCTAGCGCCTGACGCTTTTTTACAATAATATTATTATTTCTGCTTTATTATTGTTTTAAGGTTATTTTAAGTATTATTTTAAACTATTTAGTTTTTTTTTGCTTATTTTTAGGACAGTCAAGTCAAGTGAATTTTGTCAAAAAGATATTTATTAAATCTTTTTTCTCCGTATTGCATATCTAAGACAAATCTCTTGAGTTTCTAGGTGAATCCCAAATCGTTGGTCTCTTAAATGATTTCCTTTCAAAGATCTTTTAACTAGACTTTATTCCTGGCTTTCCGGTTTTTATTTGACGTATATCAGTTACTGTAGATGGCTAAGCTTTTATTAAATAAATGCTGCCTCAGGGCTCAGTACTGGCACCAATATTGATTCTTCTTCCCATTAAAAACCTTCTCTATTTAAAAACCAATTTTGTTTAAAGTTTTATTGACAATAGTACCAGGTACACCAGTATTTAGTTCTGGTTATTTTTTATATTATTCATTAAACAAATCTTTAAGCCTGACTTGGAAACATGTCTTAAGCCAATATTAGATTTTAATACCAAAAACCTTGTTTGATGTAATCCAGCTAAGACACAACCATGTTTCTTCTCACGAAAAAACTAGTCTAATACTCATTCTTTACTTATAAGCGGCCAAGTTTTGCGATGCAAAGAGACATTTAATATTGTGGGGATGACTTTAGAAAATAACCCTAATACAAACATGCAGTGTGTTCCAGGATAGGTGTTAGAAGAGGACAAATGGACCAAAAATGTTTGAATTTTTAAAATAAATTTTGGGAAAACTGTTCGCGTGGTCCAAGACTAAAAAATACAAAATTTTACTCTGATTGGTATTAAACAGGGCGAGTTATATGTAAAAATATGAAAAATACTTAGAAGTTAAGTACTTTTATTTTTCAAATAAAACAAAATTCTATAAGTACATGTTGTAGAAAATCAAATGTTATGTCAAAATTAAAAGTAAGGGCATGAGCACAAAAAAAGTTATTGTCATTTTTTACATTACGAATTACATCTTAAATATTGGGCAAACGGGGCGAAATATAAAAGAATATTTATTAATTTTAAATATTTTTTAAAAATTTCCTGCCTTAAGACAAGCATTTTAAAAGTAGTGTTAATGCGTAATGTAGAAAATAATATTAGTTTTCTGATGACAATTATATTATTATTTCGTACTTTACTTATTACATGTGTTTTATAATACAATATACACGTTGTGCCAGCTTGATGCTTTTTATTGAGTTTTAGTTCGTTAAACGTTGAACACTAGCATGTAAATATTAGACTAAATGTAATTATTTGCTGATAGAATAACACATCGGTCCTGCTTTGTCGCTACTTAAGACCGTCTTCTTTCCACGCATGGGAAAAAATTGACCATGGAAGTTTTAAAGTGGCATAACTTGTATAATAACTACTTTAAAAAGTTTGTAGCAAATTATTAATTTAAGTTGACTTTAAATAATAAGTTTGAAAAAGGTTTTTAATGGTGAAATATACGTAAAAATTATTACTGTGTAATATATGCTCGATCCATCAAAAAGTTTAGGGATAATTTTTAAGCTTATTGTCGAAAAAGTAAGTTAGCTTAGTTTAAAGCTCTGTAAAAGTAAAAACAAAACGAGAAATATTTTTTCATAGAATATGAATAGGATTAGAATGTAATCCCTAGGAAAAATTGCTTTTTGTTAAAATATTGGTAAATACCATTTTTTCTACTTTTTTGTATATTAACTGGTGCTGTCAAGAAGTTTAATAAATTATTCAATTTTTATAAAAATTAGAATTTTCTCTGCATTGACAAATTATTTCAGCAATTTATTAATATTCTAATAAATATTTGCGCTATTACAGAATGTTGTTAGAAAAATTAAAGGGTAGATTCTACCATTGAAAATATAAAAAAGTACATATAAACATGGGTCCAGAAATTCCTTGTTCTCAAAGGGTATTAAACTTGTTTTTTTGTTAATACATATATCTTAAATATCTTTTTTCCAATTTGGTCCTAATTTATTATGTTGGCATATAGTGGGTTATTTATCACTAACTTAATTACATTTAATAAGTCCATTGGCGTCTTGAACGTCAACTGAAGAAATAGTTCTAACAAAAAACGGTAGGCCACTGTCTGTGTAAATGTGTCTAAAAGTGTATTTTTCTTTAAATTAAACAAATAGAAATATACTTTTTGTATATTTTGGACCATAAAAAAGCCATGCATTTATCTTTTCTTTTTAAAATTATGGTTTATAATGTTTTATTAGCAATTATGTAACAGCAACAATAAATACCTGTTTAAATAGCGTTAATATCCAGCCTAACAATTTTTACTACCGCCACTTCACATCTACATACAGGGTGAAGTGAAAGGGTACAATACGTCTCAAACAAGGCCAGAGTCTTATCATCATTAGTCAGGAAAGGGCCATACAATGGAGATTCAAGGAGGACCAAGAAGTCAACTCAGTGTGTGTGAGATGCCTTCAGACAAAATGGTACCAAGCTACTGGCTAAACAAAGGTTTTCAAACTCTTTAATACCAGACAGAAAGGACTGGGTGGCAGGGCCCCATTAAAGCCGACCTAATCTGGTATACAGACGGCTCCAAAACAGACCAAGGAGTTGAGCAGGTATATATGGGGACAAACCAAGGGACGAAAATAACCTTGGGTCTCTGGACAACACCCTACCGTGTTCCAGGCCGAAATTGTAGCCATAGAACAATGTGCTAGGGAAATCATCAGAAGGAGCTATGAGGATAAAACCATAGTAATCTATTCGGACAGCCAGGCAGCCATCAGGGCACTCAGTTCACGCAAAATTAGCTCCAAGCTGCAGTGGGACGCGTGTAATTGCCCTGGAAGAGGTGGGTGCGTCCAACAAGCTAACCATTGCCTGGGTACCAGGACATGGGAAGGCCAATGAAGGCAATGAAGAAGCTGGATAAATTGGCAAAGGAGGGGTTGGTAGGACAATGGTAGGTCCTGAGTCCTACTGTGGTATTCCATCATGCCAGGTAAGGTCATCCATTAGATCATGGATTATGAGGGAATCACAAGACTGGTGGATGAGAACACCAGGACAGCGTCAGGCGAAAGTGTTCATCAAGGCTTACTCGCCAGAATTTCAAAAAAGACCTTCTGAATTATAACTGAAGGCAGTAAGAATAATAGTGGGTCAACTGACAGGTCATTGCAGACTGAATAAACACCTGAAACTATGGGCCCGGCAGAAGAAACCTATGTAGGTTCTGCCAGGGGAGGAGGAAGAAACCGCAGAACACGTATGGTGCTACTGCGAAGCCCTTTGTCGTCTGCGGTTTGCAAGGCTGGGTGAAGAAAACCTAAAGCGGCAAAATATACCAAGGGGCCAGTTTCAAGCTTGTGGAGTCTTCGATTAAACAGACCGGCTTGATAGCGTGCTCTAACCTATGGACGGAGGACACACAATAAACCTGAGCAGGTTGCAGTGCTAGAGGATATGCAATCCACCTCCCAATTCAATCTAATCTAATCTTAATCTAACAATTTTTATAGTAAAATAAGTGGTTTTGAAATTTTTCATTTTTTTTAAAAGTTTAAAACACTGGATGTTGGAAACGAAAAATTTGCAGACGCATATTTATATGATCTTTTCTTTATATTTTCTAATGTAGCATCTGCCTTTAAATTTTTGTAACAAAATTCTGTAACACTCTGTATTTTCAATTTTTTGTGTGATTTAGGACGTAACTGAAAAATATTTTTATACATTTTCTAGAAAAAAAAGATATTCTATTACTACATGATATATTTTCTATTAAAAATAGATTTTTGACTAATATTTTTATAATTCGTGCAAGTATGATATACCATTACTGCTTATTCACAAGGTTGTTTCTATGTCTGATACATGCAGATTGGTGTTCTTTTTGTATTTAAAAATGTAAAAAAGTATCAGCTAAAATAGATATTTTCATGACAGGACTTTGATGGTAAAATCTCCACACAGTTTCTGCAATTATGATGCATCATTACTGTTTATTTTTCCAAAGTAGTGCTTTGGCCTAATATGAGCACACGTTTGTTCTTCCTATTATTTACAAATGTTAAAAAAATATCACAAAAAAAAAAGATTATTTTTGATATACAGGGTTGTAGGTTGGGGAATTTTAAAATTTTAAATGAAATACCCCATTATTTATTATTTTAGTTAATGTCTTGTATCAAATTTAATATGACCTGCTATTATCGTTTTTTACTCCTGTCAATTTTGAAGAAAGGGCATCAAGCTTTAATGCAAAAACGACCAGGTATGGTAAATTATCTTAAAAACGATCCAACCGAAATTCGTTAAAATTAGTATGGAGGGGTAACTGGACATTTTAAATTCAGAAATTGCATTTGCGATGTTTTATATTAAAATTTTCTTATTACCTTTCTCTGACATTTTTTAAGAATAATAAAAAAGTTGCAAAAATGCTATTTATGAATTAAGAAGGTCCAGTTTTACCCCTGTACTAATTTTGACGAATATTGGTAGGATCGTTTTCTAGATAATTGACCAAACCTAGCCGTTTTTGTATTAATTTCGAAAAAATGCATGATCTCATATCTCCTTCACTAACAGGAGTAAAAACGATAATATCAGGTCATAATAAAGTTGATACAAAGAATTGATTACAATAATAAAAAAAATAGGGTATTCTATTTAAAATTTTACAATTCCCCAACCTACAAAAATATATAAACTTGACAACCTTGCAAATACAGTTTTTGAGTTCCTTATGTTCAGTTACCCCTTGGCACAAAATTTGGTTTAATAATATGGTAGATAAGTTACGTAAAATGTTTTCATAATTTTTTAAAACATTACATACAATTACAAATTTTCTGACTAAATAGTAGCTTACCGTTATTCTTCTTAATATTTAAAAGGTAAGAAAAACATCATTTAAAATTGTGCATGCTATGTGTATTAAAATACATAGAAAGAAAATATTTCATTGAACTTGTTCGTTAAAGCTACTTTTATGACGAGAGCAAATATTTGAATTCAGTTGTAACATCAATAACGTCACATTAAAAATACATCGCAAGCTTGGCTCACTATACATACAATCGCCAATTTCGATTTCCTTTTGAACATATACTCGTAAAGGGTTTGTGTTTTTTTAATAATACTGTTTGGTTGGATTTCTTTAGCTTCTTGCAAGGCTTTCGAGCACAAACAGCTATTTTAATGTAAAATGTTCGGTTACTTTTTACAGCAAATGAAAAATAAAATTCAAGAGCCAGTTTTCTTTACGGTGAATAAAATACTCTAGGTTTTGGAAAATAATAGCAGTTTTCTGGTTTCATGTGAAACTTTGTAAAAATATTTAAATATAATAATAAATACTTTATTTTCCTTTTTTTGTCGATGCGGCGAAGGCCGTTGGCATATACATGTCGTACCAAATCCCTGCTTTCAATTGAGTTTCTGTGTGTTTAACATTAGCAGGTTAAGATTAGACAAAGAACGCCTGCATTGAAAGCTTTTCTGGTACGATAACGCGTCAGTCTCGCTTTGTCGTTGCTTTAGACCGTTTTTAAAACGCTTAAAAAATACCCATAGAACTTTTGAAATAGCACGACATAAATACAGGTTGATTTTTACCTTATACGCATAAACTTGGGAAATTTTTTCTAAAGACAAACAATAACTAATAATTATTATGAATTAAATATAATTACGCGAAATGTAAAGGCAAATAATAAATTATTTTTTATTTTAGGAATCATTTGGTTTAGTTTTTAAACAGCTTTGTATAATTATTTGGCTAAATATTTTGTTTTTTTTTATAAAAATATAATCAATAAACAAGTCATGAAGATAATGTCTGGTATTTCTCATAGTACACTGTACGGTCAGTTGTGATTTTATTTTTAGGCGATTAGAATTATAATTATATAATATATATATATATATATATATATTAATTCTCAGTAATTTTTAATCTTTAGAAATATTTTCCCACCTTTATGCGTACAGGCTAAAAATAACCCTGTATGTTGTAATTGTTACTGCTGTTATATGTATAATGATAACTTTAAAGTCTTTCCTTTATTAGTTATATAAAAAGAACTATAAAAACATAAAACTATCCTTTAAACTAGCAAACCAGGCGAATTTCTTCTCGAATAGCATTGAAATGGTTGGTAAATTTTAAATATTTTCCTTTGCCAACATGAAAGAGAAAAAACCCTTACTTTTCGAACCAAGTTACGGGTCAAATTAATCTAGCATTATAGCCCTGAAAACTTACAAGCGGGATTTTAAATTTTCCTTTAATTTTCAAGAAACCCAGGAACATATTGAATGAACTAAACGCTATTTAAAATTATGTTTGGGAAAAGTTAAATGGGGTCACGTCATATGTGCATGGTTTACTTTATATATTTTAAATATCTAAAATTATTTTGTCGTAAGGTTTTAAATAACACAAGGAATGTAGTTGTTGTCCTACGTCCTCAAGAAAATTACTTAAAGAAATAAAACAAAAAAGCTGTGGTAATTTTAGGCAAACAGAATAGTTGGCATTGGTCAATCAACTTTTTTGTCCAGGTTTGTAAAATTCTCAGATTTTAATGAACTTTTTTTTGTATGTTTTTTTAATAATTACCTCGATTTATTGTTATCTGCAATGAGCAGAGCACTTTAAACAGTTTAAAGGAATAATCCAGAAAAATCCGTAGTGGGTACTTCTCATGTACACTTAACTCCAATCCACTTGATTCATGATCAAAAGGCAGGGTCACTACCCAAATGGCTTACTATCTTGTCAATTATTAGGTCTTATTACCATATCCCAAGGACAATTAAATTGTCCCACGGAAAACCATTCAGCTATCCAAGTGACTGGTTTTTCAAGAGACTGGTTGTCCGATGGACATTTTGGACCTTTTTAAACTTTGAACTGTCTAATAGAACATGTTTTAATTTTGTTTGCTTACAGTGGAATTAAAATAAAATACGATCACACCACTATTTATTTTTGCTGGTTGTCCTTCGGACACACATTAAAGCCTTTTACGAAACATAGTCGAATAAGTCCGCAGTTATAAAAGAAAAAATGACGATTGGTCGCAATCATTTACATTTAATATATTTATCACCCCACGCTTTTACTATGAAATGACAATATTTTTTAATGAAAAATTATTTTCTAATTTTTAGTTCGGTTGCATATAAAAGCGTGTTTTTTTAGTTTTTAAACTATTAATTATTTTTCATTTTTAGTTTCTGCTACTCTTGACAAAATGGCGAAAATTTTTTTAATGAACAAGAGTGGCAAATTTTAAAATTTTTCAACAGATTGCAACTCACTAAAAAATTTCTTCTTCATTAAAGTAGCAAAGTTTGAAATTTTGCCAACAGATGGCAATCAGGCAATGTTTGGACCGTTGCCAACATATTACAACCCACTAAAAATTTCTTCTTCATTTAATAGCAAAGTTTGAAATGTTGCCAACAGATGGCAACCTAGGTGTTGTTTTATAATATAATGGAATTTTTTCCTGGCGATCAAAAAAGATAACGGGATACTGTTTGCAGATTATTGCATTGTCATGTTTCCTTAATACGTGTGCAAAGTTTCAAAGAAATTGTTGCATGGGTAACAAGGAGTAACTTTATAAAACACGTCACTTTAAATTGCTTGAGGAACTATTAAAAAATCAATTTACTGCAGAAATAGTTTCAGTACTTAATTATTAGTTAAACATTACTTTTAATAAAAATTCATAAAAAAATGGCTCACAAAATACTTAAATTCATATATATTTTATGTTTTTTTACCAGAGACAGAGTAAATTTGCGTTTAAACAAATAAAAGTTGATTGACCTACATAAAAATATTTTCCAGTGCGTGGAACGGAAATGGTCTAAAGCGAGACAACATTTATTTCTTTTTACAAGGGTACGTCATCGATGATACCCGGTAAATGTTTTTTATCGCTTTCTCACCTTGTATTTAACGTTAATCTCGTATCTCCACAGAAAATAAAAACATACTTAAAATAAGTTTAAATATTTACCACATTTAGACAGCCGCCGTCTTTCAAAAAGCATGCCTTCTTTGCCTCTCTCTGCTAGTTTTCACAACAATGAAACTCCATAAGAAGTATCCAGCTGGCACGATGTAAGTTGTAGCTTTTGAGAATAGTTTTAAGTTATTACTTGATAACAATTGGAAATACATATCAACCAAAACGTTGTGTGAAATAAAGGCAATAAAAGTCCCTAATTTAAAATAAAAACATTGGTACCAGAATCAAATGTGCATAAACTATCATAGGAATATCTATTATTATTTAAACACCAATAACAAGGTTGTCCTTAGTAACGCATTTAATATAAACGAGCAAACTGCTTTGAATTTACAATTTTCATTTAGTTTTCACACGTAAGTGAGCAGATTTTCACCCTAAACGTCTAATTAGTAATCGTTCAAGTGTATTTCTTTGAAAATCGGGGAACTTTAATTTTCTCTCCCTTATTTTCTCGGTGTCTACTACATTTTCGGTTTGTACAAAATACTCTCCCTAACAAATTTATTTCCCTTTCATGCTAACCTTTCAAATACATTCTTAATTTTCTGAATTTCTTTTGATAAAAGTTTGTAATTTTGGCACATTTATAAGTTTTTTTTAAGTTTTTAAGCGAAATTTTACGACAACGAAAAACACGGGTTTCCGTTATCAGGGTGTGCCGACTCTATTTATATACAAAATAACTTCACGAAATAACTAAATATATGTTTGGACACACTAATTTTATTGATAGTATTGGTAAACATACATGATGTCGTAAAAACAACATTTTTTTGTCAAGCAAGTTTTTTTAATGAAACACCTTCTATATTTCGACAATTTTGGCTTTAATAAATTCTACACTTAAAATTTAGTCAATTATTGCTAGTTTTTGATATATCAATAGCATATCATAGCATATCAATGTACTTATTAACGGACAAAAAGTAAAGTAAGAAAATAATATTTTGGTTCCAATTATTTCAAAATAGTTCTGTTATATTATTATAATGTACAGTGTTTTTAGAAAGTTCAGAAATGCTTATAAATTTCAGAGAATTTTAAATTAAATTGTTAATAATTTGCTACTCCAGGGTAAAACCATACTCTGAATTTATTGTTAATGTCGGAAATATTGCCAGATCTTCAGTTTTGCAGAAATCAATTCAAAGTTTTTAAATTTAAATAAGATAACTATTTTACTGTTTTGATCGTCACGGGAGATGAAACTTATCTTTATTATTACGACGTCCCAACTAAACAACAGAATAAGATATGGGTTTTCGAAGGTGAAGAAACTCCGACCGAAGTTCGCAAATCAAGATCCGTTAAAAAGTAATGATAGTTGTTTTTTTGGTTCAAGAGGAATAATTGAACGTGTTGTGCTCCGAAAACAGAAGACCGTAAATGCTCTCTGGTACACTACAGTATGCCTTTCAAAACTTATAGAAAGGTTAAGAGTGATTCGCCCAAACGTACTATACAATGGTATGGCAGTCCAATTTTTTTAATATTAGTAGCAAAAAATATGTTTAGTTTAGTAAAAATAATTGGTACAAACTGCGTACTATTTACATCTCGCAACTTTTAAATTGGTGCCTCGTCAGATTTGGCATAAAGCCGCGTCCAGTCTTGCAACAACTCGCCAAACATCCGTCCAAACTGATCCACCTGTTTGCCCCTTTCCTTTGAGGCCAAAAACCGATAAGCGCTTAATCACCGAAGGATCATTCGCCAAGTCGAAATGAGGTGAATTCCGTCCACGTTCACGTCCGCTCTATGTGGCGGGGTATGCGGCGTGGAGCGGCACGGCGAATTGTTACAAGTCTGGACGCGGCTTAAGGAATACCTAGTTCAATTTAAGTTTTGGGGATAACAAAGTGATTTGTTTAATTGAAAATCGACATTTAGTGTATGCATTTTCTGTTCATAATCTTGCATGCTTTTTAAATTTTGTTACTAGTAAGTATTATGGTTTATTTTGTCTAGGAGTTCTATTTATGTTAAAACTGTCAAGCCAACACTTTAAAATTTGCAAGGTGTAAAAGGTAATACCTACGCAATTAACACCTATTATTTTTTACTAGATTAATTTTTATTTTTTGCTATTAAAAATTAAAGGGGAAAATTGGACTTTCATACCAGTAAATAGAATGAACAGCGTCAACTCAATAATAAAATACAATTAAATTTTAAACCTTGGAATTAATTTCTGCGAATCTGAAGATCTGGTAACATCGCCGACATCAACACTAAATTCGAGTACGGTTTTACCCTGGAGTACCGAATTTCGTCTAGTTTGGTTCAAAATTCTCTAAGATATTTGAGCGTTTTCAAACTTTTTGGACACACTGTATAAATGATTACATTTTATTGCAAGAACTATTAATAAGTGTGTCAGCAATTTGGTTTGTTTAAGTTACATATTTAATTATTTGCCCCAAAACCAGTAATACGGTAATTATTGCTGATTTTTAGGTTACATAAATAAAAATATGTATTTAAAATAAACTAAATAGCTGACCTACTAATAGTAGTTTTTACAATAGAAGGTATCTCATATTTTAAGCATAGCCAAAGACAATTATAGTTTCATAGCCCAAGTCGATTGCAGTTTGTTATTATAGTAATAATTTACATTGATTTTGCCGCTAGAGGGCTCTTTACCTACAGTTATTTTTTATAGTTTTAATAGCTATTTTCTAGAAAGTTTTATAAAAGACCAACGCAAGGCCTTTTCAAAAAATGGTCTTTTTTAATTTAAAAATCTGTCCGTTTAGAGTTAAATTACCTTTAAAAATTTGGTCGTAAATTTATTTATCCTGAAAATTTCCAACATTATCCTGGACATCCTGTAAATTATGGTGTAGATGAAAAAAATACTAGAGAATTCCTATAATAAACTAAGCTGTACTTTGTTTGTAGCGTTACAGTTCTATGGGGAAAGCCTTTACAAATTTGAATTACCAACTTAAACCACCAAATCTTGTTATTGTTGTCCCAGTTCTAAACACATATCTCAGGCCGCCAGCGACATGATTGTTAGATAGGAAATAACAGGACAGATATATTGTTTGCAAACAAATAAACTCCTGCTACTTAAAATCGGGAAGACTTTAAATTTTATTAAAATCAGACTAAAACTGACTTGTAGTAAAAATCTCACACAAGCAGCTTTTCTATACTTCACTTAAACTTGCATCAAAAGTAAGACATTTAGGACATATTGGCATATTTATTTTTTTAATTAACTAAGGATCCCTTCTTTATAGGGTTCGAACCCTATTCTGAAATATCCTGTATATACGTAATATAATTCTAATTGTTAATATAACAATGTAATCAATAATTTAAAAACTAGCTTTAACAGAATTTAGCTAAGAAAAGCCAGAGCCGTTATACAAGTAACGGCGGCAGCAACAAAAGGGGAATATTTTGATAGTGAGACAGAACACGGCTAACTGATGATCGCGTGGCGTTTTTTGGTGCTAAATCCTACTTCTACACTAATAGTCTAAGATCCGAATAGGAAGCGACCTGACTATATCTGTTTAACGGATTAAAAACTATTTTATATTAAATTTAGGTAGTATTTAAACAAAGGTATTGCAATAGGGTTGCCTAAAAATTATGGTCAAGGCTATATATAAATAAAAGAAAAAACTAAAAAATTTGACACACCCTGTATAATGGCAACCTCTATTTTTTTAAATACATTCTAAGGCTAGTTAATAAAATATGTATGTTTCTTATGGTTTTATTTACATATGTATAAAATTGGAGAAAATACTTATTGATATATTAGTACTGTCATGTAGAGTTAACAAAATAAAATTACCATCATACAGGGTGTGTTAAAAATTTTGGGGTTATCTTTTAAATTTAAATATAGCCTTGACCATATTTTTGTTGGCAACTACCTTTATTTAAATACATATATTTATAATAAAATAGTTTTATCTGGTAAACAGATGGTTGCAGGTTGCTTGCTGCTTAGACTATAATAGAAACTTGATAAAAGCCATGATGGCTTTCAAAACCTAAAAATAAAACAAAAGATGTAACAGATTTCTATAATTGGCATGGCAGTAAATAAAAACCGTTCAAGACTAAAAGAGGGAAATTGATATAAAGCAAAATTTGTCGAACATTTTGATTAGCTGAAGCTGTTCTCAAGCGTTGTAAACATGACTACTTCTTCAGCTTTTCAATCTCGCCGGTCGTTCAATAAAAAGAATTTAATACCAGCTACAAAACGCTACAAAACGCTGCAAAACACTGCAAAACGAAGTGCCCAGTAATGATATATCTACAGGATTTATTTACCTGTCAGAAAATACATTTTTTATTTACATAACATTTATAAAACAAGATAATTTAATTTAATGAAATACAAATAAATATAGTTTAAAAAAAAATAAAAACACACTATTAAACCACATTGAATTAAAAAGTTTAAAATATACGAAAAATATGGCACAAAGCGCCCATGCTTTTTAATAATAATACTAGTATTTTTCGTTCATTATTGTTTTAAGATTATTTTAAAAATTATTTTCAACTTTTTGGATCAATGTGCATGCAAAAGAGTGGTTTTTAGTTTTTTGAACTACAATTATATTTATTTTTTAGTTTAGTATGCTATGAAAGCGTGTTTTTTAGTCTTTAAAGACTATATTTATTTTTCACTTTTTACTTTTACTGTTTAGAGTAGATGGGATTAGAACCTACGACCGGTGAATGTGATGTTAGCGAAGACCCGCTCTTTACCCCGCTCCAACCAACGAACGCAGTTAAAGTGGTAGGATATACTAACAATAATAAGCTACTTGCCCTTACAATTTGTCCAAAGGAGAGTTACATACAAATATACAAGTGATGCTAATAATAGCGTGTTAAAATTCAAAATTTTGCTTGTAGCGACACCTACTGTCAAATATTAAAAATAATTTTGAGAAATTTAAGTTTGGTTACAGAGACCTGTATCTAGACATATTTTAAAAATAAATGATGTAAAAATATTTGTTAAACGTTTTTATTGTATTAAAAGCTAAAAAAATACTTGATAAGTCCTAGTTATCAGATCGCACCAATCTTCTCATTAATCTGATGTATTGATCAGACAAATAATAAAATCGTTGGGCGAAGCGTATCCAATGTAAATATCATGATGGAAATTTCATGTGCCCAACGATTTCGTTATTTGTCTGATCAATAACCCAGATTGATGAGAAGATTGGTGCGATCTGGTAGCTAGAACTAACCGGATTATTTTTTAGCTTTTAGGACAATAAAACTGTTTACCAAAAGTTTTTTTCATATCATTTATTTTTAAGTTTTTAGTTTTGTTGTTAGTTGATACTTATTATTTTATTGAGTTCATTTAATGCCTTTCTATAACTAACCAGAACTAACCGACAATTTTATATTGAGGTAGTTGTGGAAAATATGTAATTCGCCATTTTTTGCCGGCGGCCATCTTAATTATTTTTTTCATAGTGAGCTATGAATGATACCCATACTGAGGTTGTAGTGAAGTAATATGTAATCCTCCATTTTGAATTGGCAGCCATCTTGAATTTACAATAATAAAAAAATTATTATATTATATTGTCATCAAGATAAAGAGTGTGTACCAAATTTCAGATTGATCAGTCGTCAGGAAGGGGGTCAAATTTAAATACTAAATTTGACCTAAACAAATAACAAATAAATAATAAATAACAAAAATCAGGTAAAGTTAAGTAAAACCGTTTAAAAAGTTTTCTACTTTGGTTTCTGACAATACTTTATACAGTAAAATAATGGCGTTAGTAAGAAGAGTTACATACAAACTACATACATACATACAAGTAAAGCTAATAAAACCTTTTAAAAAATTATTACAGACTACACAGATAAAAACAAAAATCTCCCTTCTAACCTTCGGGTAACCCAAAACTTTATAAAGAAATGGACAAACAAATTTAATAACCCCAGTCAAGTTACAATATTCGAGACGTCAGATAACATGCCGATTTTGCCCCAGCGGGATTTAAAGACAAATCACGACACTCTCAGTGACAACTAACAGGTTTAATTGAATGCCAAACATTCCCCGATTTTCGGATAACTTTTGTAATTGATTGTTTTTCCCTCGGATTTAGTAATTTTAGTGACTAAACATCTATATATTTAAAACGCAAAGCCATAATTTTTAGACAATTCGTTAGAGACTTCCAGTGCATCGATTTACATGTTTTTTTTTATTGATCTTTTTACTGACTTCTCTTAACGCTACTTTTTTGTGATACTAATGAAACTTTGGACTTCCTTTGTCTTTATTTTTAACCTTTCACACAACGTTTCAAACAGTCCTATTTCTGTTCGTTTTCAAGTGTAAACCTAAAAAATACTTTAGAATTTAAAAAACATTTATTTTAGCGTGCTTTGTGACCCACCCAAGTTATGGTCGCGCTCCTTGCTGCTTTACTCCGGTGATGGACAAGGCCGACCCACCGGAGCAAGCCACAAGCGCGACTTATATAATAAGACAATATAAAACTTAATTTTTTAAAGACAAAGATTCTCAAATGTTTCTTTCATGATCTGGGAATATTTAATTAAGTTGATTTTTTTTCTCAACTTAAGAAGATACACAAACAACATCGCAGACAAAAAAGCTGTATTTGAATTTGCAAATTATAAAAAAAAACACACACATTTTCATGGTCAGTGCCGCTCGGGACGCTACTGGACTTACTGAATATAAATTTACTGAAAAATTAGCTTTTGAGGCCATAAATAACACTGCCAAATTACAAAAAAATTGGGTATATACGAAGCGGCTATGACAAGTCTTAACGAAGACGAAACACGTGTCGCCGTCTTGGTCGGGCCCGGGGTATTCCATTTTCTTTTGGAGACTCCGTAATTTTTAAACAACCAACCATGGTAGCCGAATTCTTACAGGTTATTATTTTTTTTTATTTATCTTCACTGTCATTGATGAGCCATATGCTCAAGAAATTTACCTTTTATTAATGTATTCATATCATTTTATTAATATATATATATATATATATATATATATATATATATATATATATATATATATATATATATATATATATATATATATATATATATTCGTAGTTTCTACTTCTTTATAGTTAACGTTGGGTACATTTTTAATTTATTTTTTAACTACACACTCATTTTTTATTAAAGTCAATGGTACATTTAAACATAAAATTTAAAAATATAATATATAATTTTGTTAAGAGATTCTAAAAAATACTTCAATGGTAGCAATATTTCGAAGCGTCCCGAAAAAAGGTGAATTGCAGTGGCCATCATATTACACAGGTGATGTTAGAGTATTAATATATTAATTAATTATTAAAATTAATTAAAATAATAAACATATTTTGTGTCCAACTAATTCATGAAACATAAGGTAATTTTTCATTACTTTAATCAAAATTAAATAATTTAAATATTTGACCGGCTGCGAATGAAACTATTTATTTATTGTTTAAACAATAAATTTACTTTTCGCTAAAAACCAGTCATTTAAATAATAATTTAATAAATAAAATGGAGTTTGCATTTAAATTTCCTCTCCATTGCTTATTGTGTTTTAAATTTATTTACCCGCAGTCGACCAATAAACATAATAGTGGTAAATGGAAACAAAACTGTTTCAAAACAATGTAATTATTACAGTAAAAAATATATATTTTTGAACTCTATGCAGAATTTTAAACATCATTTCACTATTAGATTTAAAAAAATTATAAACAAATGGTTATAGATTTTTACTTGGAACTTGTGTTGATAATCAATTTTTAACAAATGGTTAGTTTGTGGTTATTTAAAAACTAAAAATTAAAAAAAAGCAAAAAATGTAAAAGAATAGACAATTTGGTGGCAATCATATTTTCTCACCATTAAATTTTGCATAATTATATGTAACATATTTGTTAATTATTGTTAACTAAATATGTAAGTACGCTAAAACGCTTGACCGAACCGAACTTTATCACGGGTGAATAATCTTCCCCAGTGTATAAAACTCAGTAGCTTTAGGAATTAGGTTTAGTTTACACTTGAGAACGGACAGATATAGTACTGCCCGGAAACGTTGTGTCAATAAATTAATAAAGACAACGGAAGTCCGAAATTCTTCTTTATTATTTATACTACTTGTTTCATACTACTTTCACTTGGGTTTGTTCATTCATATTTACACGTAATCACACAACTGTCAATGTACATATAAAGATCAAAGGTTAGGTAAGATCGGAATGGACAGGATTATTCGTCATCCCTGTAATAAAAGGCAGCCTGTGGTAAATCAGGTGACGAATAGGGAATGCCTCCCAGCCATGGGTGGTTCCGGGGAAATGAAATACCCGGGGCGGACAAAAACTAGCGAAGAAGCGTCTGTAAAGCTTCAAATGACGTCTGGCTCTATGTAAGGGACGGTCCAGAATAGTAGAAGGGAAAACTATAAACCCTTCAGAAGGCAACGGAAAACCACTGAAATATCCTCCCAAGAAACCACATAGTAAAAGATATAGATAAATGGCCCTTAGTCTCCGGCAAAAAAGAAGGTGCTTAGAATCCCCGGAGTCAAAAATTGTTTTAATATTGGTACATGCAATGTTCAAATTTTAATCTGAGGCTGCAAACTGGCCAACACTATTAAAGAAATGCGTGCGCCTAAAAATAAGAATTTTGGGTATTTTAGAAACTCGGTGGCCAGATTCAGGCCGGTGTCACACCGAAAATGTGACTTTCTATTACTCAGGCAACCAAGATAGATCTTACAGACATGTGGTCGGAATTATTGTTGATAACGAAATCAGTAAGAGCGTGACAAAGTTTATACCATATTCTTGATAGGATTATGCTTAAGATTCAAGCCACTCCAGTCAATATAAATATTCTGCAAATATATGCCCCTATAAATATATCAGAGGATGAAATAGAAATTTCTACAATGACCTTAAAGATATTATTAAGCACACTAAACCTTATGATTTGAATAATATTTAGGGTGATTTTAATTCCAAAGTTGGCAATGCAGGCCCAGTAGATGTAATAGTCGGCATTTTCGGCTCTGGGTGAAAGAAACAGCAGAGAAGATAGGCTTATTCAGTTTTGTCAAGAAGAACAATTTCTCGAACTCTCCACAAGATGGAATAAAAAATGTCGTTTCAAATCGGATGGATTTTATACTAATAAATAGGAGATTTGGATCAATGGTTTCCAGGGCTCTGACGTACCCAGGTGCTGATGTACCCTCAGACCACGTTCTCCTGCTGATGGGTCTAAACCTAAAACTTGCATTAATAAGAAATATATAATACATAGATAAATTAAAGCAAGAAACAATTAAAATAGAAATTAAAGAAAAAAACAATAAACTGACAGAGATAAGGAATAACTTAGATATAACACTATGGAAATGTGGAACAATGCTGAAAACGGGATGAAAGATGTTACGACTAAGAAATTGGGAAGATACAAAAACATCGGCAGGAAAAAATGGATGACAGAGGAGATCTTGGAATTAATGGAGTAACGTCAAAAACAATGAACAATAATACTCATGAATACAAAAAAATAAACACATTGATAAGAAGGAAATAAGAAGAACGAAAAGTAAATGGTTAGAAGAGGAATATAGAGAAATCGAAGGCCTACAACAGAAATACGATACTTTAGGTGAACATAAAAAGCCCCGGGAGTATATAGAACACAGCCATCATTCTTACTCATGATTGACATTATAATATTGTAGTGGAAGCGCAAAACAAAAATAACCTATGGAGAGATTACGTGGAAAGCCCTATTTGCGGACGACTCACAAAAGGAGCTTAAACACAGTTCTCCAGAATTGGCACTGTCGGGATCATATACTACAGAGACGAAATTAAAAAGTGTTAGCGAAAGCCAAAAATAACAAAGCTCCAGGGCCCGATAGACTACCAATTGAAATTATAAAATTAATGAAGGATGACAACATCGTGCTACTACCAAAAGTATTCACCAACATATACAATGCCGGCCACTTTCCTGAAAGAGTAATCTATTCGGACAGCCAGGCAGCCATCAGGGCACTCAGTTCATGCAAAATCAGCTCCAAGCTGGTGCGGGACTCGCGTACTGTTCTGGAAGAGGTGGGTGCGTCCAACAAGCTAACCATTGCCTGGGTACTAGGACACGAAGGCCACGAAGGCAATGAAGAAGCTGATAAATTGGCAAAGGAGGGGCTGGTAGGACAATGGTAGGTCCTGAGCCCTACTGTGGTATTCCATCATGCCAGGTAAGGTCATCCATTAGATCATGGATTATGAGGGAATCACAAGACTGGTGGAGGAGAACACCAGGACAGCGTCAGGCGAAAGTGTTCATCAAGGCTTACTCGCCAGAATTTACAAAAGACCTTCTGAATTATAACCGGAAGGCAGTAAGAATAATAGTGGGTCAACTGACAGGTCATTGCAGACTGAATAAACACCTGGAAACTATGGGCCTGGCAGAAGAAAACCTATGTAGGTTCTGCCAGGAGGAGAAAGAAACCGCAGAACACGTATGGTGCTACTGCGAAGCCCTTTGTCGTCTGCGGTTTGCAAGGCTGGGTGAAGAAAAACCTAAAGCGGCAAGATATACCAAGGGGCCAGTTTCAAGCTTGTGGAGTCTGATTAAACAGACCGGCTTGGATAGCGTGCTCTAACCTATGGACGGAGGACACACAATAAACCTGAGCAGGTTGCAGTGTTAGAGGATATGCAATCCACCTCCTAATCTAATCTAATATGTCTAGCGCTAGTAAAAGGGTGTTTTGTTTTTGATTTATTTTATTTAAGGCTTCCTGCAATACCCTAAATACTAGCAAAATAGTATTTAAACCGTCTCGAAAGCCAAACTGTTTATCAGGATAATTGTTATCAAAATGGCACTTGTATTTGAGCAAAATGGCCTTCTCGGTGCATTTTGTAAAGCCACTTATGAGGGCTATAGGCCTGTATGATCCTGTTTTTGGGACTGGGACCTGGTATTTGGTGACGACGGGTAATGACTGGTTCCCAAGCGCACAAATTTTTAATGTAACGTTTATTTTGCGCAATTTATAATTATTGGCAATCCATTCAGATCAGTGGTAAAAGTGTAAACATTTTTTTGTGTCTACAGTTCTTACTAGGTTACACTCGTATGCATATTTTTTAAAAGGCTTTTGGAATTATTTATCCTCTAGAGGAGCTGCGGCATGTACAGTGCGTCCAATCTAACTTGTCCACATTTTAAATGTCTATACCTTTTTTATTTCATAACTTAAAAAATCTAAAAACTAACTTATACAGTGAATTATCAAGTTTTTTTTCTGTTATGAAGATTACACAAAACAATCTTACTAACCGAATATATTGACATAACTTAAAGAGGTTTTTCAAAAGCTTTACAAAAATACTACATTTGATATATCTATCTTTATTAGTTTTGGAATTATGACCATTTAAATCTGGAAAATAATAGCTATAATTTTCATTATACCTACAGTCTAAGCTTAGTGCCGTAGGTAGGTATAGTGGAAAGTACATATAATATTTTTCATATTTAAATGGTCATATTTTCGAAACTATTAAAGATTGATATACCAAAAGTGGTATTTCTGTAAAGATCTTTAAAAGATCTTTTTAATGGTGGTATAATATACAGGGTGTCCCTTTAAAAAAAAGTAAGTTATGTCAATATCTCCTGTTAATCTAATTGTTTTGGGTAGTATTTACAACAGAAAAAAAAATTGATAATTTACTGTAGAAGTTGGTTTTTAGATCATTTTTTCTAGTTAAGAAATAAAACAGTTATAGATTAAAATGTGGACAAGTTAGATTGGACGCACTGTACACTTTATGCATTTCTATCAGTCTATACAAAGAAGCCTCATATAAACAAATATGTCTCCAAATAACTGCATATAATTTTTAAGCAACGTATTGTAGAAATTCTCACGATTTCTCTTTAACTTGCATTTTAGAGTAAAATTTTGTTTTTTTATCAGTATTTAGAGGTTTTGGGGGTGAAAATACCAGAATTAATTTAGTATTATTTTGGTTGCAACTGGCAAAGTTTATTATTTAGCCTCTGTGTTAATTTGCCCGGATTTTCCGCTTTCAGATTTTAAGAGGCTTAAATTTCATTTTTAGCTATTTTAAAATATCTTGTTGCTGAACTTTTTAAAACATAAAATAAAACTAAAAATAATGCTTTCGGAATAAAAGTTGTAGCGGTGTAGCTTTCTTTTAGTGAATAGGATGTACTAATGCACTTTATGTTTTTTGTGCTTTTTTGTATGTACATACACAATTTCAAACATTTAACATAATAAAGTTAAAAGCTTAACTTTAATATTTTTTAAATAAGGAGCAAGTAAAAATAAAAATTAAAAAATATATACAGAGTGTCCCAGAATATGTAGACAATCTTTTGGATTCATATAATAATATTACAGTAAAATAACATGACAAGTTCATATTTTTTTTTAACGCCCCTCTTTACAGAGATATGTGCCTTTTAATAAAGCCGTGTTTTTAGTGCTAATAGCAACAGACTAGACTAAAGTTTTTAAATGTTTTCACAACACAAAAACTTTGTTTTGGTCAAAAACGCTTCAATTTATCGATATTAAACAAGAGTACCTTTTTTTAGCTAAAGGTTTAAGCTATCCAGAATTGCTACTTTTATTTCTCTATTGTACAGGGTGTAAAAATAATTAGCACTAATGTGTGGGGGTAAGTTCGTTCCTGGAGCCCTAATAAATGCAAATATTTCAAGAGGGTACCATTTTAAAGAGTCCTTAGAAGTATCTGTCATATTAAAAAATTATTTCATTATACAAAGTACTATAAAAGTTATTCGAGAAAAACCAATTTTCAGCGGCGTCGTTTAAGGGCACATATATCTAAGTAAAGAGGGCTTTCGAAAAAAGTTTGAGAACTTGTCATATTATTTTCATGTGTTTGATATAAATTCAAGAAATTGCCCACATATTTCCGAACACCCTGTATAGTGTTTGATATATTATGCCTCCAAAACACGTATCCCTAATTAAAATTTAACCATCAGGTCAGGATTTTTTGAGGTTAGGAAAAAAATTAATTGACAAATTTTGCAAAACATAAAGCAATGACTTTATTTGGATGTGCGACAAACCAGAAAGTAATACAGAGCTAAAAATGTGTGAATGTGGTAGACGAATTCGTTATTACTAATATTGAAAAAAGTTTTGGTTAGTACTGCCCGAAACGTTGTGTAAATAAATGAAATAAAGACAATGGAAGTTCGAAACTTTTCTTTTAATATTAATTAAAGGTAAGAACATAAGGTATAACTAATTATTTTTTTTAATTCCTAGTACAATTAAAAAACAATTTTAAAGGCCACTTTAAAAAGTAATTTAAGCTAGTTTATTATCTTTTTATACTATTTACCTAGACGTTAAAATGATAAAATATTAAAGAAACTCTGCAAATAAAATCGCGAACTATTTCATTGGCTGCCGCGAGTTGAAAGCTCAAGATCTAAAACTATTGATAGGATGCTATTTTTAGGGTTGATACGGAATGCTTCCGGAATATCTTATAAGGTATTCGTATCAGTCTATGTATAAAAAATAAATGAAGTTGCAGTTGCACAACTTTCGTTAAATCAAATTTAATTAACAAAACTTTTATATCTATATATATATATATATATATATATATATATATATATATATATATATATATATATATATATATATATATATATATATATATTAAATAGGTATTATATTCCTAATAGTGGTGAGTATTTTATTATTGGTACGGTATTATTTATTTACTTTTTTTATTAACGGACATACAGCTATTTAAATTACCCCGCCTCATCCAAAAGTCAAATAAACGTTTTAAGTTTTTAAGTGGTTGGAACTTTAAAGCGCGTGCCACAACTCACGTTTTCAAAGTCGGTGACTATCATAACTTTAAAACTACGGCAAAGGTCCTTTTGAAATTATTACCACTATTTCTTTAAATAATTTTCAAGGTAACGCTAGGAGTTTTTTGTTATTTCTTTTATTTAAAAAAACGACAAAAAAAAGGCCGAATTATTTATTAAAATCGCGTGTTTTACTTTATTGTGCTCTAAAAAATGAAAATTAAAAAAAACTCCAAAAATGTTACCTACGCACAAAAATTATCTAATAAACAAACTTAAATTGTTTGATTTAATATGATTCAGTACCGAGGTATGATGGTCACCGCTATTCGCCTTTTTTCCGAGGCACTTCCGAATAAATGCTGACATTGCGTATTTCTTAGAATTTTCTAACAAAAATTGTTCACCATGTTATTTTAATGTTATATTAGTTTATTATTAGGTTCAATAAATAAGTTTTTACTGTGTTATTAAAATTCAACACGAACTCACCATACCCTCCTTAAGCCCTCAAATGGTTTTATAGATATAGCAAACATCATATATCTTAAATCAGAATTTAAGCATGAGAACAGAAACTCTTTTTTTTGTTTACCGGTGTAATAAAAAATAAAAGTTAATCCATTTATTTGAAATTTGATTTTTAGCGTGTCAAATCAATTGTTCACAAATATCTTATACTTTCATTTAACAAAGCGATGTCGATTTCAAACTGTTTATAAAAGCTTTAGCGGAGTTTTATCAAAATTTCACCCTTAACTTGCGTTCTATAAAGACTCTTAGGAAAAGATATCGAAGAGCTTACATTTGAATGAAAATTGTGAAGCGGAACGAAACGGTTTGTATTATTTACTCAGGGAGAAAAGTTTTGTTATTTTATTTTGATTTTTTAATATTATTTTGTTTCCGTGAATATTCGAAAACAATGTTCGTATACTTCATCAGTTCGAAGTTTATTTAAGAGGAATTTTTAAATTAGCTTTTGCATTTCACGTAGAAACTTTACCTAGATATTTTACAAACAGGCGATATTTTTTTTTGTTTTGTTTAATTAATAAATAAAGTTTTTTTTCGAAGCATTAGAACATGTCTTAGGTAAATAAAAGGCAGTGTATTATTACAAGACATAAATATTAAGCGAGAAAAAGCTTTTGCACTGTAAAGGCCTGTAAAATTTTTTCTTTACTTAAAAGCGGTCAAATTCATTTAACAAAAAATACTTACTCTTGCAGGCGTCAGATTTGATCATAACCAAAACTGACAGAAGAGATTGTATTTCTTGCTACAGTAGCTTTACCCCGAAAAATATTTTTTTCCTTAAATCTGTATTCCCAAAATGTATCTTTAATGGGAAATATAAGGAAGTTTGGGGAAGTATGGGAAAGTATGGAGAAGTATGGGGAAGTATGGAGAAGTATGGGGATGTATGGGGAAGTATGAGGAAGTATGGAGAAGTATGGGAGGCATGGGAAAGTATATGGAAATATGGGGAAGTATGGCGAAGTAGAATCAAGAATTTTTATATTGTAAGGTATTTTTTTACGCAAAAATTACTTAATAACTTACCGAATAGTTTAGTAGGCTCTGCCATGAAAATTGAATTGAATCTACGTCATTGGGTATCATTACAACAAAATTAATTGCATAATCGTTCACTACTCCTTTGTGTACGTAGTATAACTCTGTGTTTATGCCTGTAACAAATCAATTAAATCATTATTAGTTTTTTTGCCATACGTAATAAAAATTATTGCCAGTATTGCAAAAACTTAAAATAATTTATTAAATTTAACCAACAGTAATATACGCATTTAATTTTAGTAGCAATACAAATGATGATAAATAATTTAAAGAGTAAAGTTTGGTAATGTTTTTCCATAAATTAATAAAATTTTGCATTAAAATGCACGATTGGCCAGAACGCAAATGGACAAAAGTTGGTAGTAGATCTTCTGTGGTTTTTATCCAATAAAACATGTCGGTCGTGCGCTAGAGCCACATAATGTTTACATTCTTCTTTGGCCTCCACGGTCCCCCGATCAGTCCCCCGTAGAACACATATGGAACTCTGGCTGTTCTAGTCAGGTTTGGGAAGGTAAATTTAGTTTAGCTAACTTATTACCTTTTTAAAATGATAGGGTGTTTTTTTTTAATCAACTTAATTTTTAAAACTACTGTATTTTTGTTTAATACTTTCAAATCTTAAGCAAAAATTAAAATCAGTAGTATAGAAATAGACAGAAAATACAACGTTATATAGAACGTATAATGTATTTGCTGTATGCAATTTATAGAGAGATGAAAAATGTATAAAAAGTAAACATATTTGGACCGATAAAGTAATAAAAAAAATCCCTCGGGCTCTTTATATATTTTCTTTGCACTCGTTCTGCGAAAGTTAAGATAGTGCTGTATTTTTCATGTTGGTTTTCAGTATAGTGAGGCAGTAAATATATCATTACGTTTATAAAGCCACTTTAATATTAAACAGAATTTTTATCTTATCTTACGTATACATACATATATAAGTTTATTAGTTATAAAAATCTAGTAGAGTGTTTAATAGGGAGTTCTGATAGTAAGTTTAGAAAGGGAAATAATTTGAAGTACGTTCTCAAGCGCTAAAGTTTAAGCGCCAAAGAACGAGTCAGAGGCGTCTGGTAAAACTTCTTAATTTGGAATATCTAATGCATTTTTAATGTTACTGTATTCATCGTCTTAGTTTTGTTTTCGTGCTAGGCGAATCTAAGCTTTAAGCTTTAACACTAAAAAGCCCTTAGACCTTATTTGTCGATAAACTATTTTTGTTAAGGTAAATATTTTATTATACAAATACTAAGCTATTTATTTAAATATGCACATTAATTAACTACCCTTTTTTAATTTTGTCACTATTTTAACACCCAATTAACACCGCGCTCTGTTTATGATACACACCAAAATGATGTGTATCATAATAAACTAAATTGTTCTTTATTACTTTGGTGTTATTTCTACTATGAAATACGGTGTTAGTTTAACACCGTTTGATGGTGAAATTTTACTACGTGCCTAAAGTAAATTTCTAACACCGATATAAATTTCTACGGTTTGTACGTATTATTGCCACTAGCTATTTTAACAAACTTTTTCTTAAAACTTAGAAACCAAAGAAAAAAATAACAAACCATTTGTATCGCTTAAAATTTAAAAAGCTAGGTAAAGTAGTTTCCTAACTGCTAAAAAGAGCTTGTTTGAAACATTTATTTAAAGTGTTATAGCAAATTTTTAACCGCTTCCGATTTAGGTTCATTATTATTTAGATTAGATTAGAAGTGAGACTAGGTCAAAATTTGACACAAATGTAAATAAAAATGCCTTACTATCACTTTAACTTTATATCCTTATTAAATTTAGAATACAATAGGGTGGCCATTTAAAAACAAAACATATTTCTCATTTTTTGCCACTTTCACCCCCTGAACTGCAACCCTCTAGCAGAGGTGAGACGTACCTACAAAATATTTACTAGAAAAAGGGGTTAAGTGACACTTATTTTAAAGTTCCTTTCGACCTTATATATAACTTTAAACAAAATAATGTAGGCTTTTCTCCAGAATAAAAAAAGTTTATTATTGTTTAATTATAACTGCGTAGTTTAAAGTCTCTGCAAATTATTCGGTTAATATGACTATTGGTCAATTTTTTTAATGTAATATAATGAATTAAAGCCAAGACCAAACTACTTTAAACTAAGGGAATATATTAATAAGTTAAACGATCTTTAAAATACAATATCAATCAATTCTTCTATGAGGGTGTGACTAACCCCTAAAATTTAAAGGTGAATCACACCAGAAACAATAATTACCATCTATTTTTAAAGACTGTTTAACCCATATTATATCCTTAGTTTAAAGTAGTGCTCCTACAGGTAATTTAATATTACACATTAAAAAACAAAATAAAAGCCGTCATACCAACGAAAATATTAGCATAGACTTCAAACTTGGCAGTTGTAATCAGAGTCGAGAGACCATTAAAATAATGTTTCAATTTAACCCCTCTTTTCCATTCAAGATTTTGAGGATGAGTTTTACCCTGCTGGAGGATTGCATTCCAGGAGGTGAAAGTGGCAAAAAATGTTTCCCTAAATTCAAAATTGACGGGTCCGAGCGGTGTCCCTTAAATGGCCTGGAAAGCCCAAAATTAGCACTGTTTCATTTTAAATGACCACCCCTGTATACTGAGTGTCCTAACTCTAATTATACATAAAATAACTGTGCCCTGTGCAAAAATTCCTACATAAACTTAGAATAAGCAAAATGTTTATTTGGATACACTCTTTTATTGACAATACCAGTTACTATACCAGGTGTCTCAAAAATAGAATTTTATTGTCAAAGAGTTTTTTTTTAAACTGAACACTTTGTATATTTTAACAAATGTTGACTCTGTATTAAGTTCAATAGACCATACGTCAGTATGTTGGCCAGATTAGTCTCAAGGACCAAACCAAAAAGGAAATAGAGGTATTTTGTTTTACTATTTAAATAATTTTGTCACCTGAGGAGAGAGTGACAAATATTGTATTAGCATGTTATTAATACTTCCTATTTTAAGAACTACTAAAACAGAAAGTCAGCTATGTAGTTTATTTAAGGGACATTATAGTTACTTACTTAAGCTAAAAATCAGCCATAGTAGATGTATTGCTGTTTTTTAAGGGCAATTAACTTAATATATGTCTAAAATAAACTAAATTGCTGGCATACCTATCGGTTGTTCTTACAATGGCAGGTAATTAATTACATTTTATTCTATTATTTGTTACTCTGAGAGTGACAGAAATATTTAAAAATATTTAAAACCAAAATATTATTTTCTTTCCTGATTTTTAATCGTTAATCAGTATATCAGCATACTGACGATATTCAAAGATATTAAAAACTAGCAATAATTGGAGTATAGTGTGGTATACATTATTGATGTAGAATTTAATAAATAGTCAATAATTGTTAAAATATATAAGGTGTCCCATTTAAAAAACCTACTTGACAATTAAAATTATGTTTTTAAGACACCTTGTATAATAACTAGTTTTTAACTAGTTTTGTCAATAAAAAAGTATTTTAGAATCAACGTTTTTTTAATTTTAAGTTTATTTTTGTATCTTGTACAGGAGCGAAGTTATTTCGTCAAAGTACAAATAGAGTTGGGACACCCTATATAGAGATAGCATGTAGATAAAGATATTAATCTATTGTAAGTCTATTTTATCTAATAATGTTTTCTTATTGTTTATAAATTAAAGATTAAGTAAGACTCTACTAAAAGCCGGCACTAACCTACATTAAACCTTCCAAGTATCATGTTTTTTAATAATCCTTTAAGAATTAACAATATATAACTTATAGGCCGTGGTCCGAATCACGCTCACAGCGCTCATAGCGTACCAACACGCGGTCCGATTCGTGCTTTTCACGTTACCGTTAGCGTTGTGGAAGCTATGACGTCACATGTGACGTCATACCCTAGTGCTGACAGTACTCACGGGTCGGATCGTTAGCATTGTAAGCATCAAAAATTTATTCATCGTCACTTTCCTCGATTTCGAAAAATGCTTGAAATACAAGCATTTTTCCATCTTCATCAGTTATACCACTTACTCCACTCATGTTTATATCAAAAAATGCTTTGTTAGGTTATGTTGAACTTGTTGAATTCGTAAACACACACACTCAAGTGGTCCGAATTATTAATTAGTGTATTCCTTTTACCTTGTAGAACCGTTCTGAACCGTTCTCTGAACTGTCAATAGTGTCAAGAACGGTTCTACAACATGAAAAAATGTCAAAAAATTGTAAAAGGAACACTTATGGTGTCGTTCTGGGAGGTTCTGGAGCATAAAAGGAATACAGCAAATACTGCAAACAAACGTTGGCGCGCTCACTAAATCGGACCGCACGTTAGCAGTGTATACGTCGTAAATGCTGTGAGCACAATTCGGACCGAGGCCATAGTTGGTCTATTAAAACTAATAATGTTTTCTTATTGTTTAGAAGTCAAAAAATAACCGAGACTCTAAAAAGTAATATTCACCTCCATAAAATTCCTAACTATTACTTTAGGTCTTATATTCTTTTAAAAGTTGAATTAAATATAGACAAGGGATATGTTTAAAAAAAATAAAAATAATGACTGGGAAAATCTAACTCTGATATCACAAGCCCATCCTTAGTCATTTCTAAAAAAATCAAATATTATATTTTATTATCTACACTTTATTCTATTACTATTTTATTTATACTTCTGTTTTATCGATAAAAAGCAAATAAAATTTACCCCTTGATCGAAATCATGACCAAGCAACATCAAAAAACTATAAATCGGTATTAGTTTTTTTTTAGACATTTATGTGCAGGCTTATATTTCGGCAAGAAATAGTAAAAACCAAACCAAAAATAAAAGTAAAATTTCCTGTAACCAAACAGAAAACCTGCCTTGGAGCAAGCATATTTTTCTTATCTTATACGTAACACTCCTGTTTATATTTATTTTGAATTTAATGTTTCGAAACTCTGGCCAGAGTTTACTTGAAAAATATTTAGTTTAACAAATTTTGCTTTGTTAGCAAAGTTCTTAATTGGGCAAGAGGTTAGAACTTTTTTATATACAAATTTTGCCAGCAGATTTTATACATTTAAAGAATATAAATATAATCTTTAATGTGTAGTGATTAGTTATAGTACAAGATCCTATATAAATGAATCCCTTATCCTTTTTCCTGATGATTTTTTTAACAATAAATTACTAAATAAATTCTTGGAGGGTTGGCAAACCATATCCAAGCCTGATAGAGTGTAATTTTAAAAAACAAGTGACATAAATACCGTCACATTTTTTTAATTTATATAAATAAAAAGTTTAAAGTAAGTATATAATGCCACAACAGGTTTGGCTACCTTTTTTTGGGCCTAATACCTGCCAACCAGGTATAAACAGCTAACATGAGGGTATGTATTAACCGTCATTCTTTTTTTTAATTAAACACGTATTTTTTTTTATTACGAACCAATAGTATAAGGTTGACTTTTAAAATCCTGGCCTAAGTTAGGTTTGGGGCGATTTAAAGTTTTAAGGCTCCATAAGGGGTTTAGGGAAAATATTTTTTGTGGTTCGTCACTGCATTTTTCAAAAATAAAAATTATTTTTAATTCCTCGTTTAGTTTAAAGCACATTTGATCTTATGACTTTTTATGTTGGATGTACGGTTTCGCCATGCTAAAAAATGTTTTTACGCAAAAAAACCGTACATCAAACAACAAAGTCAGGATATCAAATTTGTTCTAAACTAAACGAGGATTTGAAAAAGAGTTTTTATTTTCGAAAAATGCAATAGTGTACTATTTTTTTTATAAATATTTTTCCTTAAACCCCTTATGGAGTCTTAAAACTTTAAATCGCGCCAACCCACACACCATCAAGAACCCCAAACAATCCAATAACAAACCCTGGGTTTCCAAATCTTGTGATAAAGCTAGAATTTTAAAAGTTCAGGCTTACAAGAAATTTCTACAAGATCCTAGTCCAGAAAACCGACAGGCCAGCATTGAAGCAAGAAACTACTACAATGAAACAATTTCTGAAGCCAAAGACTCCTTCGACAATCGTATTAAAAAAAAGTTCTTTCTTGCTCAAATGGCAGCAAATCTTTTCGGTCCCCTGTTTATAAGTAGAAATTTTTGTACCAGTTCTTTCCCACCACTTACCTTGGAGGATGAAATTATTTCTACCGCTAAAGGAAAGGCAGAAGAACTATTTGCTAAACAATTTGCTGCCAATTCGACCCTTGGCACTCCCGTAAATCATCCAATTCCAGCGGTTACCCCGGTTCCTCATAAAATGCCCGATATTATTACCCATCACTAAACCCTGATTTGGAAAACAAACGCAGAGCGATGCAGATATCTCTTTCACTGGGATCTTAATTTAATATTGGATTTTGGGGCATAAAAATCCTCGTCCACTTTATTACATTCAAAACACAATCATGTTCCTTGTCGCAAAAAGAGTCACCCCTCACTCATCCTCTACTTATGAGCGGCCAAGTTTTACAGAGCAAAGACACCTTCAATCTTGTGGGCGTCACATTTGAAAGTAACCTTAACTGGCATAAACACATTGTATCTATAGCCACGGCAGCTTCAAAAGCTTGGATTTCTCTTTCGAGGGGAAAAAGTATTGCTCCCTTCTAATTATACACTTTATATGTCCCAAATCAAACCTCCCCTTGGGGTATTGTTCTCATATCTGGGGCATGGCTTCCCCAGCCCTAAGCATTCTGGATTCTATTCAAGAAGAGCTATTCGTCTCATTAATGATCCTTCACTTACAGAAAGGCTTCCCTCTCTTGCCCATCGTCGGGCTGTGGGGGATCTATCGCTTTTATAGGTACTTCCATGGCCTCTGCTCACGAGAATTGTCAGTATAGTTCCTCCACTCACGGTTCCCAACAGAGAAACTCGTGGTTCCGCGCGTGTGCATCCCTATACGGTCGGAACTGGACAGGCCCCGAACTTCCCACTTTGTTCGTTCTTTTAACTCCTAGAGTTTCTAGAATGTGAAACCTGCTGCCCACTTGGAGGTATTTCCTTTCCCCCAAATCTTCAATCAAGTATTTAAGTCCCGTGTCCAGCAAACCCCCTCTTACCTCGCTTAAGACACCCACGGTACGTTGAGTACTTGGGCTTTTAGTCTTCGTGGTTTGCCCAAGATAAAAAAAAACCTAACTTGGGCCAGGATTTTAAAAGCCAACCCCCATACCATTGGATTCCCAATAAAAAAATCTATATTTTCGTGTTTGATTTAAATAAAACGGTAAATAGATACCCTTATGTTAACTGGTTATACCTGGTTGTAAGGTATTAGGCCCAGAAACCTGTTGTGGCATTATCTACATACTATAAACTTTCCATTTATATAAATTTAAAAAAATTTATTGTGACGGTATTCATGACACTTTTTTTAATTACACTAGAGCAGGCAGGATATGGTTTGCCAACCTAAGGGAATTTATTTATTAATAACTATTATTGTTAAAAAAAAAAATCAGAAAAAAGGATGAGGGGTCTATTTATATAGCCGGATCTTAGACTATTTAGTATGGTTATATTTTAATCCAGGTTAGTGTCAGTTTTGACAGAGTCTTAGAAAAATATTTGACTTATAATAAATAAAAGTAGGCTTCACTTGTGGTCCAAACGGACTAAAAATATATTAGTACCATCTTTAATCATAACCTTTGTCTGCACCCATTGGCTTAAAAGGACCAATTAGTAGGTACCGTAGGTGTCGTATCTTTAAATGGTTAATTATTTTCCTCCCCTATTATTCCATTTTTAGGACCGTTAGGTTGATACAAACTCGATTGATGAATGAGTCACGACATTCGCCATATTGGCTAAGCGCGGCTGTGACGTCAAGTCCGGGCCCATTTTCGGCCATGTTTGATTTTAGGCAGATCAGTGGCGTAGAATTAAGGAGAAAACAAAAAAGAACTGTATGTTGTAAAGAAAATTTATTGGATTATTTTAATAGGCATAACTTAAAAACAAAAACATAAATGTGGTTTAAGTATTGAAAATTAAAATTATCAAAAGCGACGACAGGACGATGAGGGTACCTGGCAGGCAAAACATTTCCATGGTTCCGTAAGTCAAAAACCATTTTAAAAACTTTGTATACAGGGTGTCCGCTAATGAATGGTACACAGAAAAACCACAGATTCCTTTTGCCAAAATATTAAAATTTAACCAAACATACCTAATATCCAAAAGTTTATAATAAGGAAGATACGGGGAATTGTCATAGTAAAAAAGAAAAGTAAATTTATTTCAATAATTGTTCCCCCTTTTTAAATATCTTATTAAAACGGTATCTAGGGTTTTAAACATTAGCTTTTCAGATCGAATATTAATTTTGTGTGTAGACTAGAGACGATGGATACCTCTGCTAAATTCTCTAAAACTACCCAATTTTTTGTTACTACTCTGTATGTATGTAAACTAGTAGAAAGCTTCTCTATGCTTTCTGCACAAAAAAGATATACTTAGTAAGAATCGGTCTTGACCACCGTTTTTAAGGTATTCACGTTTTAGTTGTTTAGTGCACCCGAAAGTATGTATGTACCTTCAATAACATCGTATTAGCTATAATTACAACTGCGCAGATATAAAGTAGCTAATATCTAAAAACTCCTGGATACAGGTTTTATTAAAATGTTTAAAAACATATCAAGAATTATCGAAATGCATGAATAAAAAATATTTATATCTCTTTTAAACCCGTATCTTCCTTATCATTAACTTTTGGATATAGGTATGTTTGTTTAAATCCTAAATGGGTATTTTCGCATAAGAAATCTGTGGTTTTTCTGTGTACCATTAATTAGCGGACACTCATCTGTATCATATGTATATAAGAACTAAAATAAAACGAGTCCAAACCAATAATATGTGAAGTCTCTAAACTAACCAAAAACATTTACAACTGGAAATCCTTGCAAAATATACAACCAATATGAAAATGGCAAATTTCCACAGTTTTTACCAAACAAAGCTTCGACAAGGCACGACTCTCTCATCAGCTGATAATGCTACCAACTTTGAACAGAACTGCTAACCGAAATCGTAATTCTCACACCCTCACGTCCCTGACAAAAGCTATCACCGGTCTTGCTTATGTCTAAACCCCTTCTCATAAAGAAACTCTGAGTTTGATATGGGAACTGACTACAGTAATTTTTAATGGTAATAAAAACACAGATCCCTTAAATACCTTATGATAAAT
Organism: Listronotus bonariensis; assembly: GCA_014170235.1. Lineage (NCBI taxonomy): Eukaryota > Metazoa > Arthropoda > Insecta > Coleoptera > Curculionidae > Listronotus > Listronotus bonariensis. The sequence continues at coordinate 79,443 of JACEGR010000397.1, forward strand.
TTCTCCCATCTAATTAAACTCTTTATACTAATTTTTAAATTAGGTTTCTGCAGTTCATGAAAATAAGTTACGTATAAGAAGCTTTTTCCATTAAATTATGATGCAAATTCCTTTATAAGGACTGTGATATAACTTACAAACTTCTTTAGGTCTGCTTAAAATTACCGTGTCAGCTTTACGTTCTTCATTAAAAACTTCTGTTTTAAATATTGGGGAACCCCAGGTGTTAAATCTACTAAACGGCTCAGAATTTTCTCTTAAATTAAAATTTGAATTAAGCTAAACGTGACCCATTTGCGTATATTTTAAAAAGTAAACACAGCCCTAAAAGGCATAAAATTGACAGTATTTTTTTATATTTTTCTTATAATTTCTTATTTTAATTATGATAAAAATCAAAAAACATTTTTGTTTATTAGCATATTGCACATACAGGGTGTTAGGAAAATAATGTTCGTTACTTTAAGGGGCGATTCCTTGCATTATTCTAAGCAGCAAAGTTGAAAATAAATTATGTCCGAAAATCAATCGTTTTCGAGAAAATTGAGTTGTAAATAATTAAATTATTTCTAACATTTGGCAACTTTGAAACACAACAGGGATACGAGCGCACAAGGACAGCAACTGATTCATGGAATTGTTATATTTTTTTATTTAATAACGCTTTCACTACATTGTCGATACACATCACCAATATGCACGATTATCAATCACTTATTTTAAGCGATGCGATGCACTAAAGAAGAAAAACACAACATTAGCAAATCACTTACAGCTACAGAGAAATGTATTAGTAATCACAATACTTTTGAGTCGTTGTGGGTATTCTACAAATGTTCTTCTGGCTGGTAGACTTCGATCGGGAAAACGTTCTTTGTAAATGCGTCTGATCTTTAGAATTGCAATAAGCCTCTTCGTAAATAAAAACATATCGTGATACTTGCGTACCAAAAACATATCAAATGCACGCACTGATACAGTATTACATACTAAAGTAAAATGGATTTCTGTTCTGGTAAACATTACTTGCATCAATGTATGAAACTATTTATTTTTTGCCAATACCATGTTCGTATACGACCTTGCCAGTGTGTAAGAAATTTTGTTTGTCTGTTTTTTTTTTGGGAAAATTGTATTTAATAAGCAAAAAGAAATAGTTTTAGAGATAGTTAATTAATAAATATGATGTATTGATCCATATTATTAGGCATATGATTTTAAATAATTTAGGTGCAAAATTGATTTTTATGACTAAAAGAGATAGGTTTGGCATTTTTTTCTCCGAAACGGCTAATTTTTTTGAACATGTTATAAGGATATATGCTTAGAATAATGCAAGGAATCACCTCTTGAAGTTACGAACATTATTTTCTTAAATAAGTACCTAGAAAATTTAAATTTCTACTTACCCCCTTAACCCCTTGCCTACGCCAGTAATTTTTCCGAAAAAATACTAAAAACTATAAAATGTTTAGGCATTTGGTTTTCATTTGATTTTATTAATTTTTTTGTTTTTCATTGAAGAAGAGTTATTTTTCCTATTAATTATCTTTGTCTATATAAAATCTTTTGTTTGGCATAAACTAAACATAAATATTTTGTAGTTTAATTATTTTCTTAATTAGAAACGAAATTTAAAATATAAATAATTATTAAAAATGGGTTATTTGCTTTTTGACCTTTGTCATTTTAAATATTTGTTTTGATGAAATAATAAAATATGAATTTATTAAAAGGTAAAATACAATTATTGTTATAGTAAACAACCCGAGCTTTAAACATTAATATTTAAAATGTAAATAAAATTTGTATAGTAAAATTCTAAAAATAAATCTCACAATTGGTTTTAAAAAGTAGCAAATGCAGTTTTATTGTACAAGGAATGTAATTTTTATCTAAATTAGTAAAAATATGACAGATGTCTCATTTAAAATATGAAAGTCAAGATCGTTTCCGATTAAACCGGAAGTGAGAAAGCAACACCTACACACCAAGCTTTCCTTTGAGATTAAAACAAATATGCAGAGTGTCCCAACTCTATGTATACACAATATAACGACGCCTCTGTACAAGATACAAAAATAAACCTAAAATAAAAAATGTTTACTCGGAAGCACTCTTTTTATTGATAGTAATATTTGAGATACAAGGTAAATAGAACACCCTATATATTTTAACAAATTTTAAGTCTATAAAAGTCTATAAATTTTGCAGCAAAAATGTATAACACACTATACGTCAATTATTGCTGGTTTATGAGATTACTAGCAGTATGCTGATATACTCATTAACGATTAAAAGTAAAGAAGGAAAATAGTATTTTAGTTCTAATTATTTTTAAATAAATATTTCACTGTCAAAGTGACAAATTAAATAAAACATGTAAATAATTACCTTCCATTGTAAGAACTACCAATAGGTATGTGAGCAATTTAGTTTATTTTAAATACATAATTACTTAATTGCACTAAAAAACAGCTATACGTCAATTATGACTGGTTTTATGTTTTAAAGTAATTAAATACCTATATACTACCTAAAATAAACTAAACAGCTGACTTACCTATTAGTAGTTTTTAAAATGAAAGGTAATTAATTACAGGTTTAATTTGTCACTCTGACAGTGAGAGAATTATTTAAAAATAAGTAAAATCAAAATATTATATTATTTCTTCACTTTTAATCGTTAATGAGTATATCAGCATACTGTTGATATCTTTAAAACCAGCCCTAATTGCCGTATAGCGTGTTATACATTTTGATGTAGAAATTAAAACGTAATTAAAATTTGTTAAAATATATAGGGTGTTCCATTTCAAAAAACCTCGTTGACAATAAAAATTTAGTTTTTAAGTTACCTTGTGTATTAACTGGTACTGTCAATAAAAAGAGTGTATTTAAATAAAAGTTTTTTTATTTGGGGTTTATTTTTTGTATTTTGTACAGAAGCAAAGTTATTTTGTGTATAAATAGAGTTCTTATACCGATATTTAAGGTACATTTTTTTTGAAACTGCTAAACCGATAGTGAAAAACTAAAAGCTGTTAAAGAGAGAATTAAAAACGCTTTAGAATAAGGCATTATTCTTTCCCATTTTAGGTTTTTGACGTTTGTGTTGGTGGAAGTTATGGATAACCTTAAACAAGTAAAGTTTGGCACAAAAATGTGCCCCCATAAAAATTAAAATTGATGTGTTTAAGGATTTTTATACGTGTTCAAAAAACAAAATTATACGTAGTGGCACGTTTTAATTAAACCGCACTATACAGGGTGTTAAAAAGTCGGGAACTGCTTAAATATCTCGGGGAGTTTAGAACCAAATTAGACAAAATTCGGTTCTCCAGGGTAAAACTATACTCTGAATTCAGTGTTGCTACTGGCAATATTGCCAAATTTCTAGTTTTGCTGAAATCAATTTAAAGGTTTTAAATTTAAATGGTATACTAACTTTTTATTTTATTATTGGATTCCAGCTGTTTTACTTATACAATGGTATAGAAGTCCAATTTTTCTCTTTAGGTATTAATAGCATAAAGAATGTTTATTTAGGTAAAAATAATGTGTGTAAACTGCGTAGGTATTACCTACCATTTATACCCTGCAACTTTCAAACTGGTGCCTTGTCAGTTTTGACATAAAGAATACCTAGCTTAATTTAAGTTTTTGAATATTAAAATGCTTTGATTAAATAAATAATGAACATTTATGGCGGGATTTTTCTGCTTATAACCTTGTATGTCTTTTAAATTTTGTTTATAATTGTAAATATTGTTTATTTTATTTAGGAATTCGATCTATGTCAGAACTGTCAAGCCACCAGTTTAAAATTTGCAAGGTATAAACGGTAATACCTACCCACGTTACACCTATTTATTGTTACTAAATTTAAAAAATTCTGCCATAAGCAATTAAAGAGGAAAATTGGTCACTCATACCATTGTATAGCGAAAAACGGCGGGACTTTAAATTGATTTCTAAGAACATAAAGATCTGGCAACATCACCGATATCAACACTAAATTCAGAGTATGATTTTACTCTGGAGTCCAAATTTTGTCCAATTTGGTTCAAAATTCTCTGAGATATTTAAGCGTTTCCAGACTTTTTGGACACACTGTATAATGCATCAAAACTGAAAACTTATGTTTCGTTTCCCATATTTTTTAACACAAAATACTAAATAATAATATAGTGTTTTTAATTAACTACACTGACAAACAACTTCTCTTAATTAATACTAGTAATTACTAAACTTTCTAACAAATAGCTTAAAATAAAATTTAACATGAATTTTTCCGCACAAAAACTTGATTAAAACGATATTATTACCAAGTACAAGTGAATACCTGTCCGTATTTATAAATAAGCCTCTAAAACAATATAGACAAATGAAGCTTTTGAGGCAAAAATAAAAAAAAACTTAATAACATAGCGAGTGGTTTAAATGGAGGAAAATTGCTTGTTTTATTTATTTCAGTATTGTAGCTTTCAGAAAATACATAATACATGTAGTTAACGTAACAAGCAAAAAGTAATCATTTCAGTAATTTCCATGTTCCATTTTATCAACCTAAACATGAAATAAAGTTGAATTCCAGAGAAAATATTTTCATTATGTGCATGTGTTATAACAATTTCATATTGGCGACATAACTCCCGTTGAAATCACAATTGGCAATACATTTGATACTAAATATGGAAATGGAAGTGGAATATTAACTTTAACAAAGGAATCTCATTTATGTAAATAGGTTTATCTCAACTGGAAAACAAGAAATAAAATAAATGAAAATTTTTAAAATTATTTTTCTCTTATAAAATTTTGTGTTTTAAGGATTTATTCTTAGAATGCTTTTTTTTGTATTCCATACAAAATTTTGCCCCCTTACAAAAGAGACCTAGGCTTTTCACTTTTCCTGTTTTCAGGCACGCAGCTAATATTTTCAGATTACGCCGGTCAACAAAAATAAATGTGTTTCTGTTCTCATGCTAAAAGACATTAAAAAACACTTAAATTTTATTTTAATTTCTTAAACTTTGCTTTTGTCTGATTCACGTTGATAAGCATAATTAATATAATAGAGCTTATACAAACATAACTTTTTCCGAAAATAGTCATTTTTTAAATCATCATTTATTCGACAACAAATTTGACTTTTTAATTTTTTTACTCCGAGGCACCGTTTTCGCGTAAAAAAAGGGCAAAAGCTTACTATTTCAAAATAATTTCGTTATACCACAAATGCATACGTTTTATTTTTTTATTTTTTTTGCGCAAAACCAGTGTCGTACTATATATTTTTTGAAAAATCTCTAGTATACATCTCTTTGGACGCCACTGGTAGAAATAATTAAAAAATCTTTTACAATAAAAAATGCTTATTGGTGCTTAGTAGGTGCATGTCAAATTTCATAAAAATATCTCAAACAGTTTTAAAGTTATAATAAGAAAGCCATTTTTGTCCTAACAATTTAATAATAGCTTAAAAGTTAAGAGGTTTAGGCCATACATATATCCATATGAACTTTTCTTTCTAAAATAAGCCAAGTAGTTAGATCCTGCCATCAATTAAATTACACCTTGTATAAAAATCATTGATTTTTCCCAAAAAATTGGAAAATTGCGTTAATTTTCACAAAAGCCAGCTTTAAAACAATATATTATATATTTTTTCCACGACCCTTAAAAAATGCTGTTTTTTAACGGTTAGCTTATAAAGTTAAAGTACTCCATTCCTAAGTACATTACATAGAATTGTTAAAAAGTTATTTTTTTAACACTTCAGCTTTTATATTACACTTTAAATTGGTGTTTTTGTTTTAATGCCTACTACTATAACCTTAAATGTCAATTTATGCAATTTAACAGTAAACGCAACATCAACTGAACCAAACGGTCAGAGTTACCTTTGAGTTTCGTCATTATTTCTTTTAGTTCATGTGTTACTAGTTTTAAAATTTGACAGCTTGCAAATAAATTTAATAAAAACTATTGAACGTTAATAGTAATAATAATTTGAATAGCTAAGAAATCGAAAAAAATTATACTGTTTTAGTAATATTTCTACAAAAGTAAGTACATAAAATTTTCTAAAATTAAATAATAAATGCAGAGATATAAAAGAGGATAATTGTTTTTAAAAAAATAAGGAGGCTATAATTTTTGTTGCGATATAATGGCTGTGCTGCAAAGTTAAAATTAATAGGTTTAGATAAATAAAACATGTATAAAATGGTATTTTGGGAAATTTTTATACGGTCGTGGAAAAAATATAGTATGTAACACATGCATAAAGCGTCTTTTTTACTCGTGGGATTGCCGCACTCGCCTAACGGCTCGTGCTGTTAAACTTTCTTTTCGTAAAAAAGTATTACTTTATACACTCGTTATATAAATTGCTATTTTTAGTTTTTGGGCTAAAAGCAACTAAAATTTAATATGAAGTAGTCAGACACAAAAATCATGTTGACCGGTGTTATTTTATCTTAAAATCGAGGCATGGGACCCATATCAAATATATAGGGTGTTACAAAATGTTGTTAAGAAAACTAACGGTCTGATTTTACTATTTAAAATGTAAAAAAAGGTCATATAAATATGAGTCCGCAAATTCCTTGTTCAGGGTGCTAAACTTATAAAAGTTATTACCAGTATTATTTTTAATTCTTTATTATTTTTTGCCCAATGCCCCAAAAATTTGGGGTGAACAAAATTTAACTGGATACAGTTTTTTGGAAAATTTTTGTCTGGTATTTATTTGGTGTGGGTTCCATGTCTAAATTTTTAGAAAAAAAAATAAGTCTGACACTACGGGATTTTCCGTTAAAAGCTGCAAGGAGAGAGAAAGAATACTGGCTAAGTCTTTAGAGCAGAAGCCTTGAAATAACCTTTTTTATTTTTATTAATGTGTGATAAATTCGTACAATACGACAATGAGCAAATTAAAAAAGTTTTTCTGTAAGCAGGAAACGTTATTAGGGCAAAGAGCTCTTCTTTAAATTAAATCAAAAATTGTAAGAGTTGTGGAAAACAGCCATCTCCCAGACATAAAAACAATATTGGTATTTGAGATACATATAAAAGATACAGGTTAGAGGGAGATAAATACTGGTTTAAAAAATGAATCCTGCGTTGTAAATACAATATGTTTATGTCTGTTAAAATTATTCTTAAAATCCGATGCTTACAAAAATATAACTTTTTTACTGCAGAACTTGGCCGCTTATAAACAGAGAATAAATATTAAATAAATTTTTTTGGTAACAACAAACATGATTATCCCTTGTATTTATACCAAATTCGGCTTTCTTTACAATATTGCATATTTTGTTCGGAAATGGCTTCTCCCGCAACACTTAGCAGGTACAATGTCATTAAAATAAGAGCTGTTTACCTTATTAGTAATCCTTATCTTACAAAAAGGCCTCCTTTTTCCACCATGGCGGTGTTGTAGGGAATCTTTAAAATTTATTATTATTTATATTACCACGGCTTATGCTCCACGGAATTATCCAGTATAATTCCTCACCTTGTAGCTTCTAATAGAAAAACATTCGACCACTTGTGAAAATAGCAAATAGCACACTGATTTCATGCATAGAAAATGCGTTATATCACACTAGTGTTGCAAAGTACTTTACAGCACTAGTGTTGCAAAGTACTTTACAACACTGGTGTGATACATATTATGATGTCATCTCTAAAAACTGCTATTGGTTTTGCAAGTGACATATTTATTGTAGTGACAGTAAAAAAACTTTTATTTACCTTAAACGGTAGAACCCAAATTAGCGAAAATCATCTTATTTTATATTTATTAAAATTTACGAAAAAATAAAAACATAAACAAAAATAGACATAACCACAAAAACAACTTTCACTGACTGGCACAGTGTTGTCAGGTAAGTAGATCAAATTAAAAATCTCCTTCTACCTTTGAGCACGTACTTATAGAGGCAGCCTTGCCGCTTGACCGTTCTGACCTAAAGCGCCAGAGAAAAAAAGCCTATAGATCAAATTCCTTCCTCTCTTTCTTCGTGTACTCAAACAACTAGTTAAATCTTTTTTTTAATCCCTAATTAAACCTAAGGCTAATACACACTTTATGAATCCACTTTCTTTATCCATTCATAAATAGAATCAGACCCTTCCGACGTTGCCAAATGCTTTCCATATTTTGCATGGTAACTGACGTTTGGTAGTCGTTTTTTCCTTACTTTTAGGACTTTAGGTTATGCATTTACAATTTTCATATTTTTTATATTTTTTCTTAAAATATGAGGAAAAACTGTTATTTTTACTTAATTTTATATGTGATGTTCAGTTTCATTAACTCGTTTTACCAATTTTACCCCACCCAGCACCCTTTTCACTCCCCGGTCCCGTAAGTTTATTTACTGATATTTTTTATAAAAACGGAATATTTTGGATATGCACCACCTTACGTTTTATTTAGAAGAGTGTCTAAAATATGTAAGTAACTGATAATTTTAAAAAACACCTTATAATAGCAGAAAACCGCATTAAACTATTATTTAATATTATGCAGTTATTACCTAACAACAAAACCATACAATTTTATTGAAGTGAGGGGCCTTTTTAAATTCCAAAATGAGAAAAGTTATATAATGCTTCCTCTAGGTAGGTGATTTTCGATGTAAAATATTGTTAAAACAGTATAATATAGCAGCAGGAGGAAAAGTATATATCACACTAGTGCTGCAAAGTAAATATCACCCTAGCGTTGCAAAGTTCTTCAACTGTTTTTTTAGTTTTTCTGAACAGACAAACCTTGAATTATTTATTTTTTGTGAATAATTTGTGGTCGTAGGAAAAATAGTGTACAGTACTCGTGTGAAAATGACTTTCTTACACTGTATTCCCACTCTCGGTAATTAGTCATTTTCCACACTTGTGGTGTTACCTTATGCATCCCTATAAGGCCCTATTAGAGAGACCCCGAACTTTCCACGTTATTCGTTCCTTTATTTCTAGAATGTCTATAATAGAAAAAACCCTAACTTAACCCAAGTTGCCATTAATTTTTGCTCTAATTTGCTGAGGGGAAACACAAAGTTTTCATCGTTATAATTATTTATTTAACGATCATAATAAATGCCCTTTATTTAACAATGTTCTTGACATGAAATTAAAAAAAATAAAGGCCTTCAACAGGCGATTATGGTGCTCACTGGTTTAGTAGAAAATCTTATTAATTTTTACGCCCAACGCTTCAACTTTAAGTTGTCGATGGAAATAAGAATTTAATTTTAAAGAAGTGCTTCAAGTTGTTAATTCCGTAGACACAAAAATAAGGGTGCAATTAAAAATGTATTAATTATTGGCTTTGAACGTTTTGTTTAACCGTCCATATTTTGTGTTTGTTAAAAAAGGTTTTTGAATTTGAGAAAAATCCAGTAGCTATCCGGGATTCAAGCCATGTAGCCCCACAAGATCCAAGCCAGGAAGCGTCCTTTACCCATCTGTTTACAGGATAAAAACTGTTTTTATGTTAAAAGAAAGTATTTAAACAAAGCGTATTGCCATGGGGTTGCCTAAGGTCAAGGCTGACCAATTTAAAAGATAAGTTTACAATTTTTGAGTGACCCCGTTTAATGTTAATTTTTATTGTTTTTATTATTACATGACTACAGTAATAATATATATATGTACATTTTTGGTTCTTTGATTTTTATAAATAAAGCTATGGTAAAACTGAACAGTTAGGGCACTAAAAAGCAAAAAAAAAAGCTTTTTTTCTGTAATGCAAGCTTTTTGTTGATTATATACAGTGACTTGGCATAATTAGAGAAAAAAATTAATTTTAGATTTCTCTTTGTTGTAAAAAAACGTAACTTTTTAAAATGTTATTCATTTTCTTTCCTAAGAAAGAAGAACTGTAATGTGGGCACATTTGTAATGTAAGCATTTTACGGCTTGTGCTCTGGAGAATTAGGCTATATTATCCTTTCTCTAGTTAAAACAGCCCAAAATTTTGCCCAAGGTGTTTTTTGATATCTGTTTTGAGGAACTGCGAGCTGCAAACGAAAACAATATTCTAGCTAGTTCCCCGAAGCAGAAGCCTTAAAAATACTTATAAAAAAGTAAATTATAATTTTTTAGATTAAATGTAATTTTTCTAGTTACACAAAAAAACACTAAAGCAATTTCAAAGAGCGTGAAATATTCCGTAAGGCCAATCAAAACGCTTTACAATATAATAAAACTTGGCTTATTTTTTTAATTTTGGATTTAATTTTAGATTGTTTATGAAGACAAAAAAGTTGCATTTTAAATTTCTTAATCGGGAAAAAATATAAAGACCTTATAAAAAGTCGGTGGCGTACTTTTTTTCTTAATAATATTGTTTGTGGTGCCCACTCCTATGTCACTGCGCCCAATAATCCTAATCTTTTAGAGTTTTACAAGCGACTTATTACATTATATGGGTTCACCAAATTTTATCCAAATCGTTAAAGCATTTTTAAGATACTTAAAAAATTACGATTTTTAAACTTTATCACAAAAATGAAGCAAGTCCGGACATTTGTTTATAGGAACTTTATTTCATAAACAGACATTAGAAAATACTTTCTGAAGTTTCGTACCGCAGTTAGGAAACACCCTATATAGTTTGAGCCAGACATAATTTATTTCGAAAGCAATGCCGCAAACGGCAGACCACTTGGTCTGTGGTTTGCCAGACCACTGGTCTATGGTTTGGCACAGCACTTGGTTTGGCAGACCATTTGGTTATGGTTTGGCCAACCACTAGAACTGTGGTTTGGCAGGCCACTTGGTCTGTGGTTTGGCAGATTACTTGATCTGTGGTTTGGCTGACCACTTGGTCTATGGTTTGGCAGACCACTTGGTCTGCGTCTGCTATAGTCTGCGTCTGCTATAGTCTGCGTCTGCTATAGTCTGCGTCTGCTATAGTCTGCTTTGCTTTGCGATGATCCGCGGCAATGTCAAAATGATCCGTGGTCTACGTTCTGTAGTTTGCCAGACCGATGTAAATATTTTGTGTTGATTTATGCATTCATAACTTCCGTCGCAGCATGAAGAGAAGAAAGCAAATTATTGCTACTGCTTAATTGTGGTTATTTAATGGTGCCTTATTTATATTATAACTGGTTGGTTCTGTTTATTTCCGGTTACTTTTGTTTAGTTTCTGTTAGTTTCGTTTAGTTCCTGTTAGTTTTAATTAGTTAGTCATTTAAAACAACAACAAGAACTGTTCTTTTAGAGCAACAATTTTTTTAAATAAAAAGTTTACACAAATTATGTTCTAAGGTTTTCTACTTTTGCATGTGGGTACTGTTAAAAAAATGTTTTTTTTTCTTATTTGGTAAAAGATTATTTTAAGAAATTTGTTCCGGTTAAGTGCCAAACTTGACGACGTAGAAAATTTTTTGTTATTGTTACATCATAAATTTACGCTATATATATATATATATATATATATATATATATATATATATATATATATATATATATATATAAGAAAAAATGTCAAAGCGAACAGTACTTAAAATGGTTTAAATTGTAAAGAGGTCGTTTTTAAGGGCCTTTTTTATCTATTGTATTTTTTTGTGTGACCAATTGGACGTAAGAATTTTCAGTTTTAATTTTTAAAAAACTTTCTTTACTATCATATAATAATAATTATAATTTGACAAATTATTTATTTTTGATTTTTAATATAACAAATAAAAAATAGCAGTGGCACGCGGTGTTCTTCAGGGGTTGGACGAGAACTGGTATGTCAACGCCGTATGGCTATTAGCCATTACTTATAAAAAATTTAATTTAAGTTGGCAATTTATTAATTTTATTGTACAACAAAAATAATTATGTTTATATGAAAGAACATTTGCAACAATTAAAAAAACTGTTATGCAGCACTATCAAAATGGAAATAATTAGAAATTTGGAAAAAAAATGTGCCTTTTAAATGGAAAAACATTAAATTTAAATGGTAAGTGCCTACTTAAAATTAATAGTAAGAGTTCAAACGTGATGTTTTTGACATGTAGATTGTAATTTTAATTGAGAACAAAAAAAAAAGAAAAACGCCCACAAGTTTTGCAGAACTTGACCGCTTATAACTAAAGAATGAGTTTATGATTATTAAGTTCAAAACTAATACCACTTTTCTGTTTCTTTCTTTCTATTACAGTTAAAAAACGCAGCGACAACTGCTTCCCAAAATAAAACTAACATCAAAAACAACATCAATAAAAAGTAAATAAATTATAAAACCAAATTGCTTTTTTTTACAGCAAAGGTAAATTTTACCTTAATTTCAAAATCATCTTTATACAGAAAGCCTGCAAATTACAAAAATGGCATGCTTAAGGGTCGAAAAGAAAATTTTCAATTTAAAATACTAACGACAGGCAATTTGGAATAATATTTGACGAAAATCAGAAAAATGTAAATAGAGAACATTTCCGATGAGCTCATCGCCGTCTTAATACATCCCGTCTTTATTCGGAAATTATACTTGAAGATAAAATTGAGAATACTTTTCCGGCAAATCTCCCTTTTAATACAAAGCATTTGTCAAATTGTCTTATATAGGGTGGGCCATAACTGTATGAGCAGTTTCAATATCCAATAAAGCAAACATTACAAAACTTACACATATTTTATTGATAATATTTTAAACTACAAATACTAAAAACTTTAATGACCTAAAAATTAGATTTTTTAAGTGACGTCCCTCACGTTGCTAACATTCTTAATCCGAAGTTGCATATTTTCAAAAATTGTTAAAAGAAATGTTTCCTTGAAGACTCATCTTACGAAGGAGTGATATTCAGTGGCCCCCTCGAAGCCCTGGATCTTACTCCAAATGATTATTTTTTGTGGGGTTACCTAACAAGGTTCTATGAAAATACTCATTGTGCGGGAAATAAACGCCATTCCGCGAGCAACTTGTTGTCAAGTTTTAAAAAATATGCAACTCCGGATTAAGAATATCAGCTAAGTGAGGTACGTCACTTGAAATATATAAAACTTCTTTAATAGGTCCATAAATTTAAAATAGCATGGTGATAAATCTGGACGTGGAAAAATATTTTAATGTTTTTGTATACAGGATGTAAGAAAAATATTGTTCGTAATTCCAAGAGGTGTTTCCTTGCATTATTCTAAGCAAAAAAGTTCTTTATAACCTCAGACGAACAAAGAGATACAGACGCGTTTATTTACATTCAAATCTTCAGTACACAATACATCACATTCCGTTCAAATGTTTTACCTCATTAAATATTTGGCAACAGCGCACTGGACGTGTAAACGGCACAGATGCCGGCAACATAGTAACAGAATGAGCCACGTTGCCAAACGTAATTATTCGGAATGAAAATTTTATGGAAAACTTTGTGGGGACCAATAATATTGGACTCTCTTTAATTATACAAAATTTAAACTATATAATATATAACTATATATCATTATTTAAATAAAATAAACCAATACAAATATTTTTCACATAAGTTGCACAGTAAATTATTATTGTCTGTGCACCTCCATTCCATATTTAATTTTTACGGCGAAAGTAAACACAGGACAATGAAAATGAAATTACAAAATATCCCAAAGTATAATAACTAATAATTCTTTGCAATAATCACAAATAAACACTTTAAATTAAAAAGCAAAATTAATCTTATCACCTCTAAAAAACGTTAAAATTGTTTATCTTTGTAGTTCTCCTTACCGCCAAATTGAAAGAAAATCGCGTCTTCCCATCTACGATCGGGCACCTGGTGATAATTAGCGTAATCTTAAAAATATCACGGCAAAATTACAAATATAGTGTGCGACGAACGTATAAAAATATCGCGACAGCCCAATTTTGAGAGAGAATTCGTAGGTATAAATCTGGCAACTCGGATTTGTTCCTGGTCGTATGGGAGTAGCAGCGGAGAGTTTTACCAATACACCTATTCTAACTTGTTCATCCCCACCATTACCTCTATCTCTTTTGCTCCTATATCGTAATAGCCAAACAATGTATGCTACAACGTTTAGAATGATTTATGAATGACTGGCCGGGTCTGTATCTATATTTACAGTCTAAGTTTATAACATATGTCCGAAAAATCAGCCGTTTCGGAGAAAAAAATTGCTGCTTATTAGTCATAAAATAAATCAATTTTTGCACCTTAATTACTTAAAATCATTTGCCTAATACCGTAAAATAAATCAATACATCATATCTATTAATTACCTCTTTCTAAAAATCATTTTTCTTGCTTATTAAATACAATTTTCCATAAGAAAAAACAAACAAACAGAATCCCTCACACAATCGGCAACGTCGTACCCGATTTTGCATTTTATTTTTAGTTTGTATTACTGTACCATGCGTGCATTTTAATAAGTACGAAAGAAATGTTTTTGTTACGCGAATATCACGATATTTTTTTTTCTACGGAGAGCTTACTGCAATTTTAAAGAAGCTAGACGATTTACGATAAATTGACCACACGTCCCGATTTTGACGGGACAGTCCCGCTTGTTAGAAGACTGTCCTGCCGATTTTAAAAATTACTAGATTTTTTGTCGGACAGGGTGTAAACAACAAAAGATTTTTACAGAGGTAAGGACCTTTTGTTTTTTTTTGCTCTCCACAAAAAGTTAGAGGGGAAAAATTCTATTTTATTTTATTTTTCCCCATTTGTCCTGATTCCTATGATTAAAAATGTGGTCACTTTAATGTACGAATGTTCGGTTTTTTTGCGCATCGCATCGTTTTAAATAGGTGACTGACAATCGTTGATATTGGTGGTATGTATCGGCACGTATCGGTAAGTCCTGTCATTGTTTTTTGCGTAAATGTAATGTACCGAAAGTGTTATTAAATAAAAAATAATATTCACAAAAATTACGCAAATAACGAAAACTAAAAGTTTAATTATTTACGACTCAAATTGATTAAAAACAATTGATTTTTTGAACATAATTTATTATGAACTTTTTGTTTACAATAATGTAAGAAATCACCTCCTAAAGTTAGGAACATTATTTCCCTAACTTTAGGACTGTATTGTAACGCATATAAAGGGTGGTTTGTAATATGGTTAATTAAACTAATATTCGTACTTTATCAATGGTTCTTGTTAGAAACAAAGGGTGAATACTGGTATAAAAACAGTGATTAAAAAAAAATTGTTTGCCGGTTACCTTACTTTTTGTTGAAAAATTGGCATTTTAAAATTGTTCTGTATGTTCCTATAAGATAATCATTTCCTTTAAGAAAACATACATGTAAAACAAGAGGACATAGCAAACCTTTTTCGGAAAATAAATTTATATATAATCAACGCTATTTTGCTTTTAAAGTTTAGTCATTTAGACTTCCAAATAAACGTACCAAAAAGAACAAAAAGAGTTTTCTATTATCGTGAGTGACAATGAAACAATTGTTTTCTATTTTGAGTGCAAAAAGTTGCATTTTTCCACTGGAAATTACGGGGCGAAGCAATAAACATATTTAACAGGGAAATTAAATAAAATTTTAAATATTTTATTTATTTCATTTACATATCTGAGGCCCCTTAATCTAAAATAGATTTAACAATTAAAAGTAATAAACGTTTTTTAAGCTTTTAAAGCAATACGTATGTCGAAACTAACTGTACAATAAATTTAGAGCATTTTGGCTAAACACCTTAATTTATTAAAATAATTTATGATAGTCCAAGATCCAAATAGGAGGCGACCTGCACCCATCTGTTTACCAGATAAAAACTTTCTTATATTTAATATACTATTTAAGCAAAGGTATCGCTACAGGGTTGCCTACAAAATTATTGTTTAATTTATATAATATAATTTGTTTAAAATAACTTCAAAATTTTTGACACACCCCGTTTAATTCAATTTTTATTTGTTTAGATTTACATTACAGTACTAATATGTCACTTATTTTTTCACTC
Source organism: Listronotus bonariensis (assembly GCA_014170235.1). Classification (NCBI taxonomy): domain Eukaryota; kingdom Metazoa; phylum Arthropoda; class Insecta; order Coleoptera; family Curculionidae; genus Listronotus; species Listronotus bonariensis. The sequence goes on from JACEGR010000397.1 coordinate 95,393, forward strand.
TAATTTTATAAATGAGGCCATGGAAAATTGATTAAATTCGAAATGTTAAAATATTATTACAATTTTTTGGTACATTCTGTATTATTAAAACGTAAATATTTTACTAACTTGCCCTTAAATGTATTTGAAAAATAGGAGTTGCCATTATACAGGGTGTGTTAAATTTTTTTAGTTTAAATATGACCATAATTTTTGGGCAATCCTGTACCAATACCTTTGTTTAAATACTATATTTAATATAAAATAGGTTTTATCTGATGCACAGATGGGTACAGAACGCTATAATATATGTAAAAAAATAAAACCTTGCTCATTTAATTTTTTTTTCAATTTTATTACAATGTACCAAACGATTCAGATTTTTGGAGAGGGGACTGACTTTAAGTTCTCACTGTATAAATCTACCAAAAATGTATAACTCCGTTTGCCTTTTTTAAGGAATCAAATTAAAAGAAAGCACAAAAACAAAAATATGCCAAACTGAACGTATCAATTTGCAGAAACTTCCAAGCAAAAGGAAAATAGAATACAACTCATTAAAATTGCCGAAATTGCAGTCTCCCTCTCAACTAGCCTGTTAAGTCTTAAATTAGGTACCAGAATAATATCTTAGCTTTGAAAATTGCCACAAGCCACAACTAACAAGGGCAAAAGGACTTGTTTTTCCATTTTTCGAAAACCTTGTTAATGTGTAATTTCATAATTATTACAGAACGTTGGATTTATTTAACGCCGCTTTTTAAACATTGCTTATTTTGCCTGCTTTTAGAAATTATACCGGCCTAAGGGTTATATAAATTCTACAGGGTTATGTTTTTAAATGTCAGATCATAAAATGAAAAATAAAAATGTGCAAATATGGGTTTTTATTTTTAGGAATGCTCAAAAACGTTTAAAGTCCTAGTACTAGATATATAAATAAAACACCTAAATTTATTTCCTTAAGATCTTGTAACTTACAATATTAGCTACTAATAAATCTTTATATGATACACAGCTAACCCAAGTTAAGGTACTAAGTTTATGATACCGTTATTTAAAATCTACTAAATATTCATATTATTCTAATATCTAAAGCCAGATTTTATCATTGTGAAATATGATATCTTTGTCAACAATATATTTGTTTATAATACACACGTTTTATTTTCTCAATTTTAAGACATTTTATATGAGGTGTTGAAACCCACCTACTAACCAACCAACTAAAACATCTGATTTTTTAAAAGACGTATTTTTAATACCATAAAACCTATTTATCAGAATTGCTTTAATGAGCAATTACTATCTTCTAAAAATTATTGGTGCTTACTAGTCCTGGAAATAATAATTCTGCTATTAAAAATGCTTACATTTTTAGATTTGTAATTTGGTCTGGTCTGGTTCCCAAAGCCTTAAATATGTTTGTGTAAGTTATGAGTAGTAAGTACTTTTATTTTAACAAAAACAAGTACATATTTTTTGCTATAGATTTTATATACCCTTAATAACGTGTCACAGGAATATGTATTGTTTTTTACTTCCAGTAAAACCCATTGTCGTTTTTTTTTTTAATTCTGGGATAGTTTAAAAGTGGTATACAAATACTGTATAACCAATAGATATATCAGCCAGTTAAGCAACAACAAAGGATGTACGATAAATCATCTGTTTACATGCCGGTATTCACGTTACACTGTCTCTTTTTCTCACATTGCCTATGTGTTAGCATATTAATTAAATTCTACGCAAGACATAAAGCTAAAATGCTAAGTAAAAGCAAATTACTTAGAGAAATTAAAAGTGGCATATCTAAACTTAGTTGAAAGTTCGATTCTAATTATACCATATAAAGCTATTCAAAGTGGTTAGAAACATTAATTTTACTTCATAATGTCTTCGTATATTAACAGTCTGGCCAAGGTCTCAAACGAAAATTTGGTATTCGCTACGAAGTGCAGGTTGAAAGCCTTTGTTAAATCATGAAAGGACTGAATCAAAATTTGTGAACTTAGCCCTCCTCAAGTATACTTAAACTTTTAAATGTTGTTACCAAAGTTATTATGGTATTAGTTTTAATTATATGTCTGGCGTTTAGCGGGTAAATCGATTTGGGATCAGTGGCGTGACGTAACCACTTAACCAATAAATCAACCTATTAGAAATGTGAAAAAAATATATTAAAAAAAAACAGATTATTATTTTATATCAGCAAGGACTAATACAGCTCTAACTAATTTAGACACTAAAATACTTTAAATTTTTGTTATATTTAGAACATTCTACAAAAAATAATAAGCCCAAAGATGTTATATATGGTGTGTCCAAAAGTGTGAAAAGGCCCAAATATCTTAAAAATGTTTAAACCAAATTGGACAAATTTGGTACTCCAGGGTAAAAACATACTCTAAATTTAGTGTTGATATAGGCGAGGTTGCTAAATCTTCAGTTTGGCAAAAACAAGATAAGTACTTATATTTTTTATATTTTATTATCGGATTCTCACTTTTTATGCTACATAATGGTATGAAAGACCAAATTTTTTCTTTAGGTTTTAAAAGGAAAAAGTGTTTAAAAATATTAGGTAAATTGGGTAGGTATTACCTATTACACCTTGCAAATTTTAAACTGGTGGCTTCACAGTTCTGATATAAATCAAATTTCTGGATAAAATACACAATAATACTTATTATAAACAAAATTTAAAAGACACACAAGATTAGTAACAGAACAATCTTATACTAAATGTTTATTTTAATTTAAACGGGGCATTTTGATAGGTATTTCTGAAGTCAAAACTGACGAGGCACCAGTTTAAAAGTTGCAAGATATAAACAGTGGGTAATACCTACGTAGTTGACACCTATTTTTTACTATATTAAACAACTTTCTCGCTATTAATACCTAAAAAGAAAAACTGGACCTTTATACTATTGTTTAATTTAAAATATCTGAAATCCTAAAATAAAACAAAATAATAGATATCTTATTTAAATCTAAAAACTTTAAGTTTATTTCTGCATAACTGAAAATCTGGCAATACCGCCAATATCAACACTGAATTCAGAATATGGTTTTACTTTGAAGAACCTAATTTCATCCAAATTTTGTTCAAACTCTCTGAAATATTTGAGCGTTTTCAGTGTTTTGGGACACACTGTATGATTTCAGATGTATTATTGCTTCTTAATCAGAAATTTGTAGTCAGAATTTGGTGATTATGTTGTTTTCTAATCTTAAAAACTAACTTAACGATTTACCAAAGAGTGAAAGTTAATTTAGTAAAACCGACCAAGGATCCGGGCTGAGGCAGCAGTAATATATCAAAAACCATATACTACATTCCTGTGTCTATTACTTTTCTTATAAAAAGTGGTATTTTTGTCAAAAAACACAATAGTTTGCTGATTCAGCAGATTTTATTTCCATTATTAAAATTAATGTTTAAACCAAATTGGACAAATTTGGTACTCCAGGGTAAAAACATACTCTAAATTTAGTGTTGATATAGGCGAGGTTGCTAAATCTTCAGTTTGGCAAAAACAAGATAAGTACTTATATTTTTTATATTTTATTATCGGATTCTCACTTTTTATGCTACATAATGGTATGAAAGACCAAATTTTTTCTTTAGGTTTTTAAAAGGAAAAAGTGTTTAAAAATATTAGGTAAATTGGGTAGGTATTACCTATTACACCTTGCAAATTTTAAACTGGTGGCTTCACAGTTCTGATATAAATCAAATTTCTGGATAAAATACACAATAATACTTATTATAAACAAAATTTAAAAGACACACAAGATTAGTAACAGAACAATCTTATACTAAATGTTTATTTTAATTTAAACGGGGCATTTTGATAGGTATTTCTGAAGTCAAAACTGACGAGGCACCAGTTTAAAAGTTGCAAGATATAAACAGTGGGTAATACCTACGTAGTTGACACCTATTTTTTACTATATTAAACAACTTTCTCGCTATTAATACCTAAAAAGAAAAACTGGACCTTTATACTATTGTTTAATTTAAAATATCTGAAATCCTAAAATAAAACAAAATAATAGATATCTTATTTAAATCTAAAAACTTTAAGTTTATTTCTGCATAACTGAAAATCTGGCAATACCGCCAATATCAACACTGAATTCAGAATATGGTTTTACTTTGAAGAACCTAATTTCATCCAAATTTTGTTCAAACTCTCTGAAATATTTGAGCGTTTTCAGTGTTTTGGGACACACTGTATGATTTCAGATGTATTATTGCTTCTTAATCAGAAATTTGTAGTCAGAATTTGGTGATTATGTTGTTTTCTAATCTTAAAAACTAACTTAACGATTTACCAAAGAGTGAAAGTTAATTTAGTAAAACCGACCAAGGATCCGGGCTGAGGCAGCAGTAATATATCAAAAACCATATACTACATTCCTGTGTCTATTACTTTTCTTATAAAAAGTGGTATTTTTGTCAAAAAACACAATAGTTTGCTGATTCAGCAGATTTTATTTCCATTATTAAAATTAATGATTTTTGTTAGCATGTACTGTTTTCTTAAAGATCGATTCCACTAGCAACAACACTAATTTTACCAACTCTACATTATTGAAAAGCCTGCATACTATCTTGTTTGGCGTCAAAGAACAAAGCTGTTCTGTCGCTTTGTCGTTTGTTTTTAAAAAACAATATGTTGCTCAATAGGCATTGTATACATAGCAAGTCTCGCTAGCTTACCTATATAAAATGATTATCTGCAAGTTTACATTATACACAGGGAAAATTATGTTTGTTTATGTTAAAAATTGAGAAAAATTCGCTACTTAAAGCTTTTTTCTGAATTATGCATAATGTCTGAATCGATGCAATTTAAGAGAAAGTCAGTGTTGCCAACCTGGATTTTTAAAAAGGCGTAGGCTAGATAAGAAAATTACATAAAAAGAATAAAAATTCCATAAAGAAAATACGTAGATCTGGGTACATTTTTTTCTTAGTGAAATGAAAAGAGTATGGTCGGTGCAAATTTAGATTCGACAACCTTGGGGTAAGGTTTGCCCTTTTTTGACATAAATTGAAAAAGTTTGCTACTTTCAGAGTCATAATAAATTTATTTAAATTATTCAGTTTTTATTAGCATTTTCATACTTAATGTGTTTTTGCAAAGGCTCACGGTTTCTTTTAAGGCCACTTTTCGTGAAAAGTAAGCCTGCTAGCGGGTCAGTGGAAAGTCTGTTTCTTATGTTATCAAATTGATCGCAGACGCTCGACATTTAGAAAATAATTTTGATAGAAAGTACGTAGATTCTGGGACTAAAGTACGTAGGTTCACACGAAAGGCTTAAAATACGTAGATCTACGTAAAAAGACGTAGGGTTGGCAACGCTAAGAGAAAGAGACCTCCCCTTTTCCACAGTTAAGAGACAGATTTTCTGCTTTTCGTGTCATTCACTGACTAGTTGCGCCTGCCTCCCAGGACTTATCAAAGTGACTGTACAGGGTCCATACTGAATAACACAAAAAGCAAGAGTCTTAAAAACAATGTTATTGTTCGCCGGTAAGATATAATCTTACAGTTGATACCGTACTGAAAAGAATTATTTAGTGATCGGCATCAAGTTTTACCGGGAGTCGGCAAGTAAAATGTAGAAAATAAATGGAAATAAATCCCTACTGTCGTGATAATATATTAAAAAGAGATCTTCCCTTTTCGACAGTTAAGAGAAAGAATTCCTGCTATTTGTGTCATTCAGCTGGATTTTCTCCACTGACTAGTTTCGTCTACCTCACAGGACTTATCAAAGTGGCTGTAACTGTCAAAAGCTCATCGAATCTTGGACTCGTCGCTGTTTTACCGACCATGTGCAGAATGCCTTAATATTAGCTGTTCCCTTGACCCTCGGACATCGTTCTCGAATAATGCATGGGTTGCGCGACTTGCTGCAAGCAATATTTTGGGCAAGTCTTTCCGCGGTATTTTTAGCTGTTGGGTGGAGATAAGTAAATATTTTTATGTTTTTAACGGCACAAAATCCTTAGTTGACACACTAAATCATGGTACCTTAAAGTTAATTTTAAGATACATTGGACTTTCTAATTCTGCTCTGGTATTTTTTGAGAGTTGATTTTTGATGTTCGGAACATATCCAGTGGAGTACCACAAGGTTCTATATTAGGACCTGTTTATAATTTATACTGCTTTTTTAAAAAATGTTCTTGTGTCCTGCTCCACTCAAATGTACGCCGACGATACACAAATATTTTATTATTTTTATCCTGAAGACACTTACCGCGCATGTAAACTAATAAACCAAGATTTAAACAAACTGTATACCTTTTCTAAAGACCACTCACTTTTTCTTAATCCAAAGAAAACGGTTGCTCTTCTTTTGGTAAATCTAAAGACCGTCTAATGAGCAAGGATAGTATACAACTTATAATAAATAACGTTCTAATTTCCTTCTTAAAGGAAGCCAAAGTTCTTGGTCTTTGGCTGGACACGGACTTGCGATTTAATAACATTTCTGAATGTATAAAAAAATAAATTTATAAGCTTAAAATGTTACATAGTTCCAGATCCATGTTGGATACTAATTTTAAACTTATGCTATGTGAATCGTTGCTCTTGTCTATTTTTAACCATTGTAATGTAGTGTACGGCCCTTGTTTAACAGCCGCAAACTGTCGAAGAGTTCAAAAAATTCAGAACTTCTGTTTGCGATTTGCATACGATTTTAAAAGGCGTTGTTCAGTTAGGCACAAGTTGAAAGATGCTAGATGGTTAAGTATGAAACAACGAAGAACCTTTTATTCTGCAGTTCTTTTTCACAAAATATTATTATTGAAAAAATCCTCATATTTGCACAAAAAAATAATATTTCGCACTGATGTTCATAATCTTAATATAAGATTTAAAGAAACAATTACTCCACCTGCTCATAGAACATCACTATTTGAAGGGAGCGTTTCTTATAACGTCGCGGCTTTGTACTATGCTATTCCTACTGCTCTAAAAACCAAATCCATTCTATCCATTAAAAAGACCTATAACAGTTTTTTTTTGCTAGGCATTGAAAATATGATAAATCAATATCTTAAAATATATACATATTATTTAACATTATCATCTTTAATTATATACATATCATTATATAACTTTAATTTTGTTTAAATTTTTGATTTTATTATTATTATTATTATTTTAAATTGAGGTACACTAAGGTTATACTGTAAAATATACTATTTATGCTTATATAGGTACATTTCTTCTTGTTTATTAAATTTTTCGAATTTTTCAATTAAGTAGTTGTAGAAATAATAATACATTTTGTATTAATGAGTTAAATAGTTTTATTACAAAGTTAAGTGGAAGACCAACCCTTGTTTTAACAACTTCGCTTTTTCAGATAGCCTAAGTTATAATTATTATTTTATTTATTATAGAATATGTATTGTTTATCGTTATCTAAATAAAGATTATTGTTATTATTATTATTATTATTATCTAAAAGATCCGACACGACGTATCCCATGGCTCCGACCCCATAGGGCGTCGTGGGGAAGGCCATCCATATCGAAGACCACTTATTATTATTATTCTCTAAAAGATCCGACACGACATATCCCATGGCTCCGACCCCATAGGGCGTCGTGCGGAAGGCCATCCATATCGAAGACCACTCCTCGCGTCCGCTCGTTCAGTGATCCTCGGCCAAATTCATTTGCCTCAGCAGACGAAGGGATCCAAGGACAACAGATTTCTGCATCTTCATCACCAGTTGTTCGGGTGTATTTTGACATGCTGGAATGTACCTCAACGCCCTTAATACGTTATCCTTCATGCCTCCCAAAACGCCAATTGTCAGGACAACCAATCGCACGGTATACTCTGGATAGAGCCTCTGAAGTTCGCCAAGAAGATCTTGATATTTGGCTCGTTTCTCCCGTTCTTTTATATGAATGTTAGTTTTCGCAGGTGCGGAGAACTCTATCACATACATATTGTAATTTGTCTTATCAAGGAGAACGATGTCGGGTTTATTCGCATGAATTTGATGCGTGATTGGGAACGCATAGTTCCACTATATGCGACAGTTGTCATTTTCTACTACTGCCTCAATGTCGCCGGAAGCAAACGGCAGTATTGCTGTTTTATCGATGCCGTAATAATGCCTGAGGTGATAGTAAAGTACCCGAAGAGCGTCATTATGCCGATGGATGTAGCTATTGACAGCATGCACTGGACAAGCTGACAATAAGTGCATAAGGGTTTCGGGTTGCTGTCGACAGGCTCGACATGTAATGTCAAGAACGTTGGAAAATTGGATTCGGTAGACCAATGTGTTTATCACCCCCATCTTGGCATGCTAGTAAGAACCCTCGGTCTCAGACTTTAGCTCGGCGGATTTTAAAAACCCAAACGTAAGCTTTCGAGATAGATCAAGTCTATCGATGTCTCTGTAAAAGACTCCGTGCTGCGGCTTATTGATGTGATCTTCTAAGAGCATCCGTTGTTCGGCTCTTTTAACTGCAGCGGTTACAGCACTAGACTCCTATCTTATAAGAGATTGGTCGTCATTAGAATCTATTTCAAATATGAGACCGAATTTTTCTGCGGCTTGCTCGGCTGCCTTGAACAAAAATTCTCTAAAATTGGTCATCTCATGTTCTCTTACTAACTGCAGCAGTGGATCCGTGCTTTTGGCAACCTGACAAGCCAGACTCAAAACCAAACGATCATGCATACACCGCCGCAGCCTCCCTGATGGCGTGGGAGGTAAATGTGAGAGACTGATGAGCGGGGATGGATACTGCGCTGAAGATGCATCATTTGTCGTGTGCTAACGCCCAGTTCGCGCAATTCTTCTCGCGTCCACTTAACTACTCCAAACGAATAAAGCAATACAGGAACTGCTAGCACGTTAGTTGCGGTAACCTTATTCAATCCAGATAGTTCAGACTTCCATATTTTCCTTAAGCGTTATCTGTAATTGCTTCTTAGCTCGGTCTTTACAGCTTTATCATCTTGAGTACGATTTTGGTCGATACCTAAATATCGATACATTTCGTTGTTTCGTAGTGGGCGGAGAATCGCGCTATCAGCAAGTTGATCAGCCTCTAAATCGTTACCATATCGGCCCTTCACCAGCCTAAGTTTTGCACATTTGTCGAAAGTCCGAACTCCATGCCAACATCTTGGGCATATTCGTGAACTACTTTAAGAAACTGTTTCAGGTCATCCATATAAAACAGATGGGTTACCTTACGCTCCCTCCTTCCAGGTGGTCCACAGTATTACTCCCGAGTCTTCCAAAGAGACACGGACAAAGGAAGCAGCGATATACAAAACAATAAAGGACTTAGTGGGTCGCCCTGAAATACGCCCCGTTTAAATGTAATGGGATCAGTAAAGATTTTTTGTGCTCGAGATGTTATGGAGAATTTAGATTTCCAGAGCGGCATTAGCTGTTCGATGCAACAAATTAGGTTAGAAGGAACCTTGAGATCTTTAAGCAGATGCAATATTAATTCATGAGATGTTAAAAGCTTTCTTGTAATCAATCCATGCCATACTAAGGTTGTGTTTGTATTGGATTGAGTCTTGTGTGATGCATCTATCGATTAAGAGATTTTCCTTGCAACCATTAATTCTTCTTTTGAATAGGATCTACTGCGCTCAATATTCTAGAATACAAAATTCTAGTAAAAGCCTTGTAGCTGGTATTGAGGCAGGCGATCGGTATTTTGGCTGTGTTAAATCTCCCTTTTTGGTATTAATATAGTTCGACCTTCTACAAACCATTCAGGAATTGATCTGTCTCCATTAGGCCACGAATCAAAGATTCTGGCCAAATGCGGGTGCGTACTGGGGAATTTCTTCCACCAGTAGTTATTAATGTCATCCGGACCCGGTGCAGAATAATTCCTTGCACCATCAAGGGCTCTTTTCACCTCCTCCGTCGTGATTGGTGGACTTTCATGCTGGTCAAGTTCCTTGTTGGCACAATAGGCGCTAAAGGTATTCAAAGCAGGAGTGTCCCATCGTAACGGCTTCCAGTCCTCGTAGACATCCTTCCAGAACTGTTCCACAATATTTGCTTGTGGCGCATTTTCAACCATTGGTGCTGGGTCTGCAAGAAACCTAGAAGGTTTAGTCACAAATTTATTTGTATCTCTTATCCCTCTAGTCTTTTCCTTTAAGCTGTTGTTAATAACACCCAACGATGGTATGCGGTCTAGACAACGCTGTTTGATGACCTGAAGCGTGATTCTGTTAAGTTTATGGTGTTTTTGGCGGAGCCTTAAAGCTATTTTTCTGATCTTTCCCGTAAAAGGTCTGTTGGCTAATATATAATCCAATACACTTGGAATGCGCGATGCTTCTTGCCGTGTTAGATCTATTTTTTTGGCAATTTGCTGCATTCTGCGTTTGGTCTTTCGAAGTGCTTGTTGAGAGCTATCTGAGCGGTTGTTAGGAATAAGTTGTTTCGCAGCTTCTTAAACAGCGTTGTTAAGTGCCAAAATATCCGTGCGTTCTGAAAGTAAGTCCCGAAAAACGTTGTTCGCTTCTGCGATATCTTGGGATTTTATGTAAGACTTGATGTTGATGTTAGTAAGCCTCTCTGTCATTTCATTGTTGGAGTTCTCGGGGGCAATCTCGATTACCACATATCCCGCATGCTGGTCTTGTTCCGGATCCTGATTTTCCAGGTTCTGAGGTGGCTTCTGTTGCCTTGGTGTTCTGACATATCCAGATCGGTTAAGATAGGCTACATAGTCTCTCAAACGTTGTTGGGAGAGATGACTTGGTTCTGGGTGTTTAGCACACCAGGTGGCGTGCATCCGTGCCATGTAGCTCCTAATGGTAGTTTCGCTGAGGAAATACGTATTCATTAGATTGTCCCTAAGTTCATTCGTCCACGTAAGGCGTCCATGTCCATTGCCAAGGTCGTTTAAGGACGCCCGTCTAGTTGCCCCTCCAACCTGCCCTGTACCCCTATCCGAACGGGGTGGATTGTTGGGAGCTTGGACAAGAGTACTTTTTTAGCTAAGGATTTAAGGTATTCAAAAATACTTATTTAATTTTTTATTTTACAGGGTGTAAAAATAATTAACACTATTGGGTAAATGTTTTACAAGAATACCATTTAAAAGAGTCCTTACTTGTTCTTATTTTATTTAAACAAAATCATTATACGAAGTACTATAGTACTTGGTATAATGATTTTGTTTAAATAAAATAAGAACAAGTAAAAAAATTATAGGAACTTATCACATATTTTCACGTGTTCTATAAGAATCTGAGAGATTGCCCAGAAATTCTTCGACACCCTGTATATGTAATAACCAGTGTTAATTTTCTTTTTTATTTAGAGTTTCGCTTTGCCCCACTCGAAGGATTTTTCTAGCTAATACCCTAAAATTTTCTCCCATTAGAAACTGGCATCTTTTCGTTTTACGAAAGACAAGAACAATTTTTAAAAGCTTGCAGAAATTCGATTTTGTGTTGCAAAAGTAGGTTTCAATAAGATTTAAGGAACAGTAAAACGGACTTTTTATAGTAAAACTTTATGGTTGAATATGAAAGACAGACCTTAAAGTTTATTTTATTTTCATATAAAAGTTGCAACAAATGTTTTTTTTTCTATTTCACTTACTTTTTGGCTCGCTGAGTTTTTATAAGAGATTATTTTCTTGCGAATCATTGGGGCGCACTCTCTTACATTTAAAAACACTAAGAAAATACCCTTTATTTATAAAAAGTTTGCCCCAAAATATATGGGCAATCTTCCAGATTCAAATAGAACATATGAAAATATTATGACAGGAATATTATTTTTTCTAGAGCCCTTTTTTATTGAAATTTTATATTCCCGTAAAGGACGTCGGTAAAAATAGTTTTTTTAATAACTTTTATAGGACTTGGTATAATAATATATTTCTTTATTTTATTTTCTTTATTTTTAATAACTTTTATAGTACTTGGTATAATAATATATTTCTTTAATATTTCTTCAAAAGGATTCCTTAAAATGGTACCCTTCTGTGCTTATGATTTTTACACCCTGTGTAATAAAGGAATAAAATTAGTTTTTGGATAGCTTCAGCCCTAAGCAAAAAAACTTTTGCCGATATCGATCAATTAAAGTTTTTTCGAGAAAAACAACTTTTTATACAAGGTATCTCTAAAAGGTCTGTACAAAATGGTACCATGGACGCCTTGGGCCAAAATACAAAGGATCTAACGCAATTTACCTTAGTCGAAAAGTTGATCGATTGTGAGTTACAGGGTGTCAAAGTTTTTATTTTTAAATATTGGAGATTTTTTAGGAAGTTTGGTATACGGTTTTTTTCTAAAGGAAGGATTCAAAACCTACTTAAATTTTTGCAATTACATGTAGAGGGAGCCACTTGTAGAACTTTGCTTTTGTTCAAAGTATCATTACTTTTTCTTTCCTCGGTATATTATGATTTTAGTACTAAATTTTTTTCTTCCATATTTTTTGCACAAAAAAGGTATATTTGACAAATATCGCTCCGAGCAATCGTTTTTAAGATATTTTGGATTAAAAGTTTTATTTCACATAAAAATGCCTTTGCATTTCTTTATGCTTTATTTAGGCCACCCGGGTTTCTCTCGAAGGTCTGTACAAATTGGTACTACAATTTCTCTTACGCCAAAATAAAACAATTTAGCCCAATTTGCTTAGTTAAAAGTTGATCGTTTGCGAGATACAAGGTGTCCAAGTAAAAAAATAAATGGAAAATTTGACACCCCGTATCTCGCAAACCAGCAACCTCTCGACCAAGGTAAATTGCATTAGATCGTTGTATTTTGGTCCAAAGAATTTGTAGTAGCATTTTGTACAGACCTTCTGGACAGTACCAGGTGGCCTAGATAAAGCGTGAAGGAATGCAATGGGAAACTTTTGTATGGATTAAAAAGTTTAATCTGAATTATCTCACAAACGGTTACTTGTAGCTAAATTTATCAAGAATACCTTTTTGTGCAAAAAATATGGGATAATAGAAATTCTTAACAAAAATAATAATTTTTACGCAAAAATATTATGACACTTTGAATCTAAGCAAAGGACTGCACGTGGCTTCATCTACATTTTACGAAAAAATATTAGCGTATTTAATTTCCCGCTCCAAAAACCTTACAATACTGAATTTTGTAAAAAAATTCTTATAATAAATGAAATATTTAAAAATAATTCAAATAAAAGAAAAACTTTGACACCCTGTATCTTGCAAATGACCAAATTTTCGCCTAAGGTAAATTGCGTTAGATCGTTGTATTTTGGTCCAAGGAATTTGTGGTAGCATTTTGTAGAGACCTTTTAGAGATACCCTGTATATACGCAAATAGGGTTTTTCTGCCATTTAAAGTAAAACATATTAGGGGACTAGCCAGTTTTAAGCAAAAAAAAAGAAATAAGAATTTAATAAAGTCACTCTATTAAAGCGCGTTTTAAATAAAAAGTTGCAGGTAATTTAAAGAATCTAGCTTTACAAGACTTACTTTTAAAGGTTGTAAAAAGAAAATTGTGTTTTTATGCTTCGCGTTGGAAAAGATAGGTTCTTTTAAAAAGCCCCCATGCCTTGTATAACAGCTTTAAATAAAAATTTGTTTACATTAAAAAACAATGAAAAGCAAAAGAAGTTTATTTAAAAACTTTGTAACAAATACATGCAAAGGGTTTTAAAAATCACAACAAATATTCTAAATGTGTATTTTTAGGGTTAAAGTAAAGTAAAATTCACCTGAGAAGAAGCCAGAGGCGTTATAGGAATAAAGACGAAAACCAACTATTTCTTTCTGATCGCGTCTTTTAAATAGTGTGCGAGCAACAAAAAAAGAAAATAATTTAAAAGTGAGACAAAACTGCTGACCGCATGGCTTTTTCTCTGCTGAATCGCAGTCTACAACTTTTTTCCTACAAACATGTGTCGTTAAATGTACCTTCTTTAAGCTTCTGCCATCCTTAGTTGCGTTAAAAAAATCCAATATTTATTTAAACTTTCGAATCAAATCTCATAAAAATTTGCACACCCCTGTTATTTTAGACCGTGTATTTATTGTTTGTTTTACAAAAGATAAAAACTTAATTATCGGGAAGAGAGATTAAGGGGTAGACCCTGATGAGGATCAAAATTTGATATCTACCTATTTTTTTAACACGCTTTTATTAACTTGGGTTGTAACTATCTATCTATCAATCTATCTATCTGGCTGCCTATGTAACGGAATCTTTGAGCCTAATTTTAACCAACTTCCAGCTATTCGGATTTCTTTGAAACTTTGCACACGTATTAAGGAAACATGACAATGCAATAATCTGCAAACAGTATCCCGTTATCTTTTTGATGGCCAGGAAAAAAAATTCCATTATATTATAAAACAACACCTAGGTTGCCATCTGTTGGCAAACATTTCAAACTTTGCTTTTAAATGAAGAAGACATTTTTAGTGGGTTGCCTGGATTGCCATCTGTTGGCAAAATTTCAAACTTTGCTACTTAATGAAGAAGAAATTTTTAGTGAGTTGCAATCTGTTGAATTTTTCGCCATTTTGTCAAGAGTAGCAGAAGAAACTAAAAATGAAAAATAATTAATAGTTTAAAAACTAAAAAACACGCTTTTATATACAACCGAACTAAAAATTAGAAAATAATTTTCATTAAAAAAAAAATATTGTCATTTCATAGTAAAAGCGTGGGGTGATAAATATATTAAATGTTATAATTATTATATTTGCAAATATCTATGATGGAAAAGTTATAAAATAGTAAAATGCACCCCACGCTTTTTTACTATGAAATGACAATATTTTAATGAAAAATTATTTTCTAATTTTTTTAGTTCGGTTGCATATAAAAGCGTGTTTTTTAGTTTTAAACTATTATTTATTTAAATTAAGCTTCACCAGCAGGCCGGTGAGTGAAAATCTCGGGACCATTCATCATAATTGGCTGTCCCTACCGAATTATTTAAAACGACTTAAACATTTAAATAAATATAACTTCTAATAAAACTTTAATCCTAAAATTTAACGGCCCATTGTGTTTTAAACCATAACATTTTTTTCTAGATGTAATTAAAGCTTTAAAAATCCAGTCCCCTGGCTGTCCCCATCACTGTATTTCCGCCCAAAAATAAGACTTATGAAGAAATTATTGAATCTACATACATTTAGCATTTAATGTCATAGAGAAATATAATTAAATTATATTTTTGTAAAACTAAGTCCCATTACGAACTTCATTATATGTAGTAAACACCTGTAAAGTTTGTCCCCAGAATTTCCATACAGTCCCCTGCCGAAAATGTATATCCATAATACTTAGAAAAAAACTGTAATATTTACAAATGTTTTTTTAGTGAAAAGGCAAATTGTTGTGAAGTTGACAACCTTGCCAAATGCATTTTTTTTAATAGAACATGGATTTTTGGCAAATGGTAAATATAATTTCCAGGACAGCATTTGTATGGGACCTGTACGAACTTACGGAGAAATGCCCCTAAATCTTTGGTATCTTGCATTTTTGTGATATAACAAGCGGTTTTGGAGAAAATCGTCTTTAACTATAAGGGCAAAGAAAAAAAAGCTGTGACTGCTTATTTTAGTAATGTTGTTTTTTTGTTTTTATAAATTTTGTATCAAAAATCACACTGTGTTCGTCATTTTTGACGCAATTTACTTAAGAACATGCATTTTAGAACATACCTATGTTTATGGAAAAAAGTCCTATTTTAACTCCAAAAAATATTTGTACCTAATTTTGAAACCCTCTGTATGAAAATATATTCACAAATTCTTCTTACAGATAAAAACATAATAAACTGTCAAACATTTTTCTAGAAAACTGGAAGTTTTTTGCCCAAATTTTAGGATTTATCAAGTGCCATGTCCTTTAGTGCTATAAAACACTAATTTTTCATATACTTGACTTTAAATTTGGGATTGATTTTTACCAATATTTAAAAATACGACTTTTTAAACATTTTTTTAAACATTTAGATAATAATTTATTTGACAATTTAAATATTTTATAATTAAGTCATGATTTTAGGTCAACTAAAAACACGACGCCGGGTACAGTTAGTAATTGGATGGGTTACCAAACTATTTTCAACGTTCTTCAGTATGCCTTTGGGTATAGATCGGAACCCACGTTAAGCTGTAGGTTCTGTAATGATCACATTACCGACACGTTAATGGGGGTGGTTCAGAGGTAGTAAATATTTAAATAACGTCAGTGGTGGCACTTACTGTGTTATATTGGGAGATATAATATGCTTAATTTCTAAAAACCTGGCTAATTCCATCCAAAGAAGAGCTGTTCGCCTCATTAATGATCCTTCACTTACAGAAAGGCTTTCCTTACTTGCCCATCGTCAAACTGTGGGGATTTGTCGCTTTTTTTTAGATAATTCCAAGGCCTCTCCTCTGACGAATTGTCCAGTATAATTCCTCCACTCACGGTTCCCAACGGGAAAACTTGTGGTGCCGCGCGTATGCATCCCTATACGGTCAAACTGGACAGGCCTCGAACTTTCCACTTTGTCTCGTTCTTTTGTCCCTAGATTTTCTAAAATGTGAAACCTGCTGCCTGCGGAGGTCTTTCCTTTCCCCTAAGTTTTCAAATATTCAAGGCCCGTGTCAACTAACTCCCTTTACCTCGCTTAAGACACCCACGGTACATTAGTATTTAGGCTTTTAGTCTTTGTGAATTGTCCAAAGATTCCTTGATAGAGAAGCAGAATAGTTGAGGAAAATAAAACCGTTTTAACAGAAATTAAAAAAATTGTATGTTACAGTTACTTGTTATTTTATTTTAAAATTAAAAATTTGCTTTGTTTTAAAACATTATTTTGTAGAACTAGAGTATGTCCATGGATGGAATTTACAATAGGACAAATGGACCAAAAATTTAAATGTTTAACTGCTTTTGCTTCTTAAAAAAAAACAAGATTCACGTTAAGAAATGTGTTTTGTTTTGTACAGGGGCTTCGACTACAAAAATGTGAAAATGGACCCCAACAAAACTGCTTTAATTTTTAATAATGTAGCAAAGTGATAAATAAAAAAAGTTTTTAGAATTGAATAAGGTTCCCATATCTGAAATTTCACAATTAATAAACCAATTTTTTTAGTGTCATATTTGTTTTAAATTTTTACACCTCTTTTACATATTATACCTAGTTTTTATGCAACACAATAATTAATGTCAAAGTTTGTCAAATATATTTAAATACAAACATGTAAAATCTGGTAAATAACGTAAAAAAGGTGTAAAACATGATTAAAGCAATACAACAAAAAAATATTTTTATTTTATGTGAAATTTCACATATCGGATGCTTATTTAATTCTAAAAACCTCATTTATTTGACATTTTGCTAAATTATTAAAAATAAAAGCAGTTATGTCTTGGTCAATTTTCACATTTTTGTAGTTTTTGGAGTCCCCTGTACAAAACAAATTTTTCAACGTGAATCTTGTTTTTTAAAAGCAGAAGCAATTGACATACACGACTTTCTTGAACATTTAAATGTTTGATCAATTTGTCCTATTGTAAAGTCAATTCGTGGACATACTGTATATAAGGAGCCTAAGATAAATATCCCAATAGTTCTATTGTTACCGCTGAATTTAAATAACTAATATTTTTATCCAATGAGTGCATTTATTTTTTTTATAATAATAATTTTTAATATAATATATTTATAAGTTTTTTTTTCTTATATTTTTTATAACATCTGGTATTGTTAGAGATGGTACACTCTAGAACTAGCCTTTTCATAGTAGGTATTAAAAAATGTTATTAATACAAATTTTGCAATTAAAAAATAATACATATATGAGGTCCGTCTAATATTTTTCTCGAAATTAAAAAAATATTTTACTCTAATAGAGAAACACTCACCTAGCAACTTAGAGACCTCTTCTTCAGTGATGAAAAATTCATATGAGCACGTGTCCTCTCAGTTTGTAGCAAAAGTAACGTGCCCGATAACAACGTTAAAATGAGAAATCTAAACCACATTTTGATACATTCGGCGTCGATTTAGAGGCAACACTGAGCGTAGAGCGTCCGACGAGCGTCGGGACGGATAGAGCATTGTAAACATCACGGAGCGCATTCGAACAGGTCGAATATATCTACGCATACTCAACAATTATTGTTATTTCCATTCAGGAGAGATTTATGTGGGGGTTTGTACACAAATTTGGTTACTTTACCTATTGGAAAAGTCTAGGTATAACCTTATTTTTATTTATTATTTATTTCCGAAAGAAATAATAAAAAAACTAAATAAATTTTACTCAGCCTTTGCCTCGACATGTTGTCATAGCAACTGACGGTTTAATATATTTAACACTTTCTACGGACTTAATACAAAAATAAATATCAATATATTTTATGTTTAAATAGTTCTCTCAGAGTCAGAGTAACAAATAATATGATAACATGTAAATAATTCCCTTCCATTGTAAGAACTATTAATAGGTATGTCCGCAGTTTAGTTTATACTTTTATACTATAATATTTACTAACTCGCTCTAAAAACACCAGCATTTTTTATCTTTGGACAATCCACGAAGGCTAAAAGCCTAAATACTAACGTACCATAGGTGTCATAAGCAAGGTATTAGGGAGTTTGTTGACACGGAACTTAAATACTTACAACTGGGAAAGGAAGGTCCTCCGCCGGCAGCGGGTTCCACATTCTTGAAACTCTAGTGAACATAGAAACGAACAAAGTGGCAAGTTCAAGGCTTGTCCAGTTGGACCGTATAGGGATGCATACGTGAGCGGCACCAAAAGTTTCTCGGTTGGGAACCGTAGGTGGAGAAATTGTACAGAATAATTCTTCAAAGCAGAAGCCATAAAAGTATCTATAAAAGCAATAAATCCCCCACAGCCCGACGATAGGCGAGAAAAGAAAGTCTTTCTGTAAGTAAAATATCATTAAAGAGGCAAACCACTCTTTTTCAAATGGAGTCAACATAGGCGCAATTTGCTTTGGTTTTTAGGGGGGCTGAAGTCTTGGTAGTCCTGAAAGGTATCCCAAGCAGCAAGCTGACGTTTTATTGACGTCCCTTTTAGTCATTTTTGGTCATATTTGTCAGCAAAGACGTCATAAGATGACGACAAAATGACGTTCAATTGACCTCCCTAAGTTACAGACAAAAGACGTCCTGCTGTTAATGACGTCATATAATGACGTCTTTAAGATGGCGGAAAATTGACGCATATACTTTTTTTTAGCTAGAATGCTACGATAGTTTATTTGAGAATTGGAATAGGAAAAACTTCTTACTGCTTGCAATTTCCTTGCACCTGCAAGGTCGCATCTCTCGGCACACTGTCCAACCTGGAGATGCAGATTTTTACACTAGCCGAAGGTATTTCTTTCATAGCTATTTGAGATCACCAACCGCAGACCGGCTCGAACTATTTTGGTCTCATCGGAACGGTGTAGGCGATAAGAAGCGAATATGTTGAATAAACGTAATAGTTTATTGTCCATTTCTGCCATCTATTGGTAAAGTTTTTTCTATTTCAATTTTGTAAAATTATTAGTCTTATTTTTCTGTCATATGATATTTCGGTTGGATTTTGACACAAATCATATAATGTCAGAAAATTTTTTCTGGCGGGTTTTCTAAACATGACGTCATTACATTTTTATGAGCTAGTATGACGAAAAATAACGTCGTTTCAACGACGTCAAAAACACGTCAGTAAATGACGTTAAAATGACGTCACAATTTTGGTCTGATGACGTCTTATAACCAAAATGACTAAAAATGACGCCAGCTTACTGCTTGGGATGAAGCAAGGTTCGACACTTTGCAAAAATTTGGGAAAGATAAAGGGATTTTGTCATTACTGCCACAAAAATGACCTACAGTTAGAAAAAGTGGCACTATTGACATAAAAATTGCTTTCTCTTATCGCTTTTAGGTTTTAGTCACATAAGTTTCGGCTTGGATACTGGGAATCTTGGGGGCTAATTTTGTCTAATTTCTTTTTTGGGAGGCCAAGCCCCCCTAGCCCCCCTCAAATTGCGCCTATGGGAGTCAAGAATATTAAGGGTTGTGGGGGAAACCATGCCCCAGACATAGGAACAATATTCCAAAGGGGGCGTATTTGGGACACATACAAAGTGTATAAATTAGAAGGGGAAAATACTTTTGGCTCGAAAGAGAAATTAAAGCATTTTGAAGCTGCCGTGGATACAATGTGTTTATGCCAGTTAAGGTCATTCTTAAATGTGACTTCCACAAGTCATTGCTTAGCAAAACTTTGCCGCTCATAAGTAAAGGATGAGTATTTGATGACTTTTTGCGACAATAAACATGCTTGTGTTTTGGATGCGTTGAAATGGACAAGATTTTTGGTGCCCCAATCCAATATTAAACTAAGGTCCTACATCGCTTCCCGTTGGCTTTTTAAATCAGGTTTTGAGACTGGTTTAGGAACCTGAAAGTGAAGGGTACTTTCGTCCGCAAAACTTTAAATGGAATTAGTTGTGGACGAGGGAAGGTCGTTGATATAAATGAGACACAACAATGTTGGTACCAGTACTGAGCCCTGAGGCACTTCAGCATTTACTTGGTGATAGCTTAAAGCTTTCATCCACAATAACTGATATACCTACGTCAATCTGGAAGATAACTAGAGAGCCAAGAACACAGTTTAGTTGACGCAATACGTCAATCATGGCTGGTTTTTAGAATAAATAAATATTGATCTAAAATAAAATAAATAGCTGATCTACATATCAGTAGCAAAGTTTATCAACTAAGAATAGTTAATGCACTCTCTTGAGGCGCGTTTGAAAGCGGCTTTCAAACTGTGCCGGCAAGGTCAAGACACCGCGTACCGTGCGAAGCGAACGACTGCACAGTATACAAAAGGATAACAGGCGTTTTGGCCAGCAAGCCTAATTGAAGCCGCGTCGTCGAGTGTTTTAATTGGTAGACTTTGTCAGTATGTAGTTCTTACAATAAAAGGTAATTACATGTTACAGTTTGAAGGATTTCTTACATAAAAGTTTTTGCTGCAACTTTTTGATCTGCACACGCGCACTTTGTGGTCATTTTTAAAAAGCGGAAAATGGGCGTGCGCGGATCAAAAATTGCAGCAAGAAAAATTGCATACAAGAAAACTTTCAAACTGTAAAAACAGCTTTACATATTATTTGTCAGTCTGACACTGCAAAAATTCACTAATGTACAAACCTAATTTTTACAGTTAATTAAAGCATAACAAAAAATGTTTTTCTTGGAAATAAACATGTTTGCATATTTAAATGTTGTTTTTAATCCTAAACATATTTTTTTATAAAAAAAATTGGATATTATAGAAAATAAAGGTACCTTCCTCCTGAGCAAAATTCATACTTTTGACATACCTACCTCGTATACTACTGCAAAAAATTATTATGTATTTTGAGTTTTAAATAAATAACATATATAAAAAGCAATAGTATTGTAGTTTAAGGAATAAAAGTGGCAAAAAAGACTTTTTTCGTAAAATTGATAATAAAAAAGTTTTCTATATGGTGCGAACTTAAGTAGACACGCTGTATATCCAAGGTAAGTAATTAACGAACACTGTGTCCCAAAAATATCATTTAATAATGGTGATGGAGAGTTAGCAGAAGAAATACATTATCACAATATAAAAAGTAATGAAAACAAATGGTGGTCCTTCGCGCCTTACTTAAATCTTAAAAATGTTTAGCTTGTCTTTCTTTTTGCAAGCAATGCAATAAAATACGTTCTCCTGAGTTGGATAAAGCGTAAGTCACTTTTAAAACAGTATTTTAATATTTTGGAGCTTTGATAAATTAAGAAAAACAGTTTAGTTTCAGTTACAATAACTGTGACTTGACTTGTCACTTTACTTTAATGTACAACAATAATTCATCGTTTGGGGTTTTCAACTTTTATGTTGTTTTAGGCATCTTTTTTAAAAAAAAGTTACTGTGTGAAAATGACTATGAATATTCAGTATTTTATTTTTATAAAATGTGTAATATTTAAAAGAAATACTAAGCATTATTCCGGCTAAAAAATGTTAGAATATCCAGCCTGTAACCCAGATCTAACACCACGCGACTTTAGGTTATTTGCATACAGAAGCAAAAATTCAATACAGTCATTAAATTTGTACAAGGTAGCGCCTTTTCGTTGACTTTGCAGGATTTAGCAAAAATTTAAAGAGTGTCGAAAAAACAATACAAGCCCATAAAACCGATAGAAACCATTAGAATCTGCGACAAAAGCATAATAGAAACCGCGGTTTTGTATTATTCTTTTGTCGCAGATTCTAATGGTTTCTATGGCTTTATAGGATTGTAATGGTTTTTTCGACAGGAAGAACAGATCTGATTGCACAATCTCGATTTCGATTTTTAAAACAAATTCAGTGGTGAAAGTGAAGCTATTCAAATTTTGTGGCCAGGTACTTGTAACTTGCTTGTTATTAGAGATATAAAAAAATTAAAATATCCATTTAAGATTTGGTGGGTAAGTCTTTCCCCTGCTAGCGGGTTGTAGTTTAGGAGATAAAAGTGGCAAAAAAGTTTCCCAAAACTAAAAATTAACTTATTTAAACGTTTATCCCTATAGGGGAAAATGACCTAAAATGATATACTTTATAAATTTTTGCCTTCATTTAAATAAATAATAATGCGATTTATTGTAGCACTTTGTGAGGTGCCTTTATAACTTATTCTTTGTCATTCTACTTAAGTCGGGGTTGATCTAATCCAGCACAGAGAAAGATATAACAACTATTTTTCATAATTTTTAAAAGTATGTCATTTTAGGAATGGTTTCGGATAAAATGACACAAAAGTTTAATCTAAAATGGCATATATCTTTAACAGAGGATTTCAAGGATTTTATAAAGTAAAAACAGACAAATTAAATAAAAATAAACTTAGTTGTAATAAAAACATTTAACATTTATGATATAATAATGTATGTAAATAAACTTGACTGTGTTTTAATTTACCAACAACCTTCACAAGAGAATGTCTTCGTCCCAGGGGAAACATAAGCAGCATTTGGCATGGGCCCACTTTGAAAAACCTTGATGTGAAAATTTCGTTTTATATTTACCCAAAATAAAAACAAAAAAACAAAAATTTGACGTTACTGAACACGCTGACATAGTGGGTGGGATGGATAAAAATGAAGTAGATACTAATACTCCAAGCATTACCATTTACTTCGAAGTATTTACTTTAAAACTAAAGTAGGTACTATATTAAAAGCATCTATTTTGATTTTTCCTTACTAAGGCCTATAGAAAATATCGTAGTATTTACTTCGACTTAGAGTAAGTACTTTTATTTGAAGTAAATACTACGAGTATATGCTTATACTTATAGTATGTCACCTAATTCATTTATATTCATACGACCCAGTATATCATTTTATAGTTATTACAAGTATGTCATTTTACCCAAAAAACACAATTTAGCAAACATGCTTAAATTTTGTATATAAATATACCTATAATAATCATATTTATAAATAAATATAGCAAAATTATTGTACTTAAATCAAAAATAACAAAATTTCTAGCAAAACTACGTAACTTCGCAAAAATACGAAAGTTCTAAATTGATTAGAATTATTTTGCGGTTAGTAATTTTTTTATTGTCTTGCAAAAAAATAAAAGAGGCATCCTGCTGTACGGTAATTTAAGTCAAATTTTCTTGCTAACCGTATTCGTCGAAGTGGTTTAAACCGTATTCGAAAACGACGATATAAACATGAGAATCAAGAAATTGTAGGTTTTCATAACGTTGCGTCACAGCGCATTAAGCTTTTAGGTTGTGATTATGATTTTAATTTTTTAGGGTTAATATGTACTTTAGTTTACACCAAATATATTTTTTTTTACTTGCCATTTACATCCTTGTTAAAAGTTTACAAAAATGGCCGAAACAAAGTTTTTAATGCGTTCGATGCATACGCCTGCTCGACAAAGATCAGTGCCGTATTATCCATTAGGCTGACTAGGCTACAGCCTAGGGCGCCACGAAAAAATAGGCGCCAGATAGGGGAGTAATAGGCGCTACACAGGGAAGTTTCTAAAATAGTTTAGGTCGGGTGGGGATTAGAACTACTCTTTCTGCGGGGATATAAATAAAATAGAGGCGAAAAGAAGAGAATAACCTTTTTTTTTGCTCTTCAACATTTTTTCTTTGTACGAAAATAGGCGCTCTGGGAATTCTAGCCTAGGGCGCCTAATACCCTTAATACGGCCCTGACAAAGATGACTATAATCAGCAATTTTAGGCGATCAACCAATTATAACCGCGGTAATAATTGGTGAGAACTTTGACGTATAATACATTGTTTAAACGCCAACATAACCGATTGGTAAATACCGTTTTAGAATTGGTTCTTCGCCTAAAATTGATGATTGTTTTTAAACCATTGTCCGCGATGTATTTGAACATGGTTAAATACTTGACTTATATGACGTCACCGTTTAGCAAGAAAATCATCAATTTTAGGCGAAGAACCAATTCTAAAACGGTATTTACTAATCGGTTATGTTGACGGTTAAACAATGTAATATACGTCAAAGTTGTCACCAACTATTACCGCGGTTATAATTGGTTGAACGCCTAAAATTGATGTAATGTTTTTAAAATGTTTTGAACCGTATTAACAACAAAAATGGCTTTAAATACTAACTGCAGTGGTCATATTACACGCTTCAACACGTTTAAGAGGTCGCTGCTAAAGTGAGAAAGTAAAAAAATACGCAGTGGTCATTTTACCCGAATATGTTATTTAAGGCTAGGTTTCCCTATAACCTGAAGTGCCCAAATTAAGCTCTGTTTCATTTTCAAATGATCACCCTGTATATGTAATAAGTAAAGCCATTCTTTAATTAATGATTACTTATAATAAATAACTATCCATAATCAAAATTGTATATATTTCAAAAGTTATTTATTCAGACGCCCTGATTATAAGACCACGTAATCGTAACTGAGGGAAAAGCGCCGCCTAAGTTTACCCACAACATGTTTTATTTTCCATTTGGAGAGAGAACTAGCGTAATAACAATAAATATTTCCAAGTGCTCTTAGCCAAAAATCTGTCACTGAGTAGAAAAACTTGTTTTCGGCAAAACTTTATTTTGCTTAGATTATTTACATCTTAAAATTATAAAGAAACCTAAATGCTCGGATGAACGAACTTTGAAAATAAGGCATGGCAAAGGTCACAAAAATAAAACGGTTTTATGTATTAAAAACAAAGTGTTTTTCTTGAGGCCAATAGCATCTTGCAAAATACAGGGTGTCCGCTAATTAATGGCTTCCCAAACCAATTTTTAAGCCTGTCTTGGGCAGTGCCGTATTAACCACTATGCTGACTAGGCTACAGCCTAGGGCGCCGGGCAGGGCAGAAAAAAAAAATTTTGGGGCGGGGTGTGATAAAATAGTCGCCAAAGAGGAAAGGTCCTTTTTTGTCTTCAATTTAATTTGTTGTGAATAGGCTTTGGAATAAAATAGGCCAAGTGAAAAGGACTCATTTAGGGCGCCCTGGGATTTAAATAGGCGCCAAGCAGGGAAGCACGTTTTTTTTTGCTCTTTAAAATTTTTGTTTGCCCCTAAAATAGGCGCCTCAACAAGTTCAGCCTAGGGCGTCCCAAACAGTTAATACGGCCCTGGTCTGGGGTAGCAAACGCAGTGCGATGCACATATCTTTTTACAGGACCTTAATCAAATATGGGATTGGGACGCCAAAAATCTTGTCCATTTTTATGCATCCAAAAGACAATCATGTTCCATGTCGCGGAAAAAATAATCAAACACTCATCCTTTACTTATGAGAGGTCAAGTTCTGCGGAGCAAATACACATTTAATTTTGTGGGCGTCACATTTCAGAATGACCTTTACTGGCATAAACACATTATATCTATAACCACGGCAGCTTCAAAGAAGCTGTATGTAGTATTTTTCCCCTTCTAATTTATACACTTTGTATGTATCACAAATCCCACCACCTCCATGGGCGTCGCCTGGATTTTCACATTGTTTTGTCTAAAAACTGAGACATGGGACCCACACCAAATTTATCCTAGATGCTACTGATGCTAAGAGGGACACTTTGGTAAAGAAAAAAATATTTTTGGATTTTGCAAAAAAAAAAGTTAATTTTTTGGTTGGCCCCGCTATAAAAATCCAATAATTCTCTATTTGTATTTTTTTCGTAAATTTAAGATCGTCGATAAAATTTGATGAAATTCGCGAAAAAATACAAATAGAGGATTTGCTTTTAAAACTTGGATTTTTATAGCGGGGCCAACCAAAAAAACAACTCTTTTTGCAAATTCCAAAATAAAAATTTTCTTTACCAAAGGTGTTTCTCTTAGCATTAGTAGCATCTGATATAAATTTGAAATGGGTCCCATGTCTCAGTTTTAAGATAAACTAAATGTGAAAAACCTAGCGACGCTCCTGACCTTTGGAATTATGTTCTCATATCTGGGAAAATGGTGTCCCCCACAACATTGAGCATTCTTGATTCCACTTAAGAAAGAGCTGTTTGCCTTATTAAAGAGCCTTTGCTCACAGAGAGGCTTCCTTCTCGTGCTCATCGTCGGGCTGTAGAGGATCTATTGCTTTTTATAGGTACTTCCACGGCTTCTGCTTTTGGAAATTGACCAGTATAATTCCCAAACCGTACAGGCCTTCAACTTCTCACTTTGTTGGTTCTTTGCAGAGGACTTCCCTTCCTCTCCAAATCTTCAAGTTTTTAAGTACCGTGATGACAAACTCCCTCTTACCTTGTCGAAGACACCCACGGTACATTAGTAGTAGGGTTTTTAGCCTTCGTGGTTTGTCCAAAGATAAAAAACAAAGGGAGACCGCAGAGTCCTTATGCAAAATTATTAAAATTTAACCAAAGATACCTATATCTAAAAGTTTTTGACATGAACCTTTCAGATCCGATATTAACTTTTTTGTGCATACTACAGATCGCTACTTACCCTACTTAGAACTTCTTTAAAGTGTCCTAACTTTTTGTTCTACCCTGTATGTACCGTCTAAGTATAGTTAACTCTCCTATGCTTGTTACACAAAAAGGTATACTTTGAAAGAAGAGCACAAAAAAGTTGACACGTTTTAGAGATATTTAAAGTAGTGTAGGTAACGCTCTTTAGTTCACACATAAAAATTATTACTGAATCTAAAAGTTCATGTCAATACAATATTCAAAACGCATTAAAAATTATCAAAATAAATTAAACAGTTTTTCACTTTGACAACCCTGTATCTTCGTTATTATCAACTTTTGGATATAGGTATAAGTATAAGACTAATTAAAATAAAATATACTATTCTTTTTTATTATATTGAAAATATTGTTGAAAATAATCCTGTAAAAGCCACAGCCCTTAATATTATTATTAAGAGGTCCCGCATGATAAATTTTAATATCCCATAATGGGAAAACTTGTTTTTTTTAGTTTTAAATTTTATATTCTTTGATGGCCATTTAAAAAGGTTAGACCAAATCATTCTCTTGTATAAAATTGAACGCTCTACAAAATAGCTCTCTTACAATTATTTTTAAAAACAGACGCGTCTCAAAGTTATTTAACTTTAAAATATAATATGTAATATTTTTCCATTCTTTTCCAATTTTTTAAAGAAACTATCAAGTTTATCAAAATTTGTCCACAACATAAAGTTGTGGAAAAAATATGTATTCTGCTATTTTGTGGCGGCGGCCATCTTGGATTTACAATTATAAACAATGTATTATATTGTATTGTCATCAAGATTAAGGGTGTACCAATTTCCAGATCGATCGGTCGTCAGAAAGAGGATTATATTCCAATTGCTAGATTTGACCCAAATAGATAACAAATTACAAATAAACCGGTCAAGTTAGGTAAAACCGTTTAAAAAAATATCCAAAGCTTGATAACATGGAAACAGTTTATTTGACGACAATTTACTTTTATTAAGCTTGGGTTGTAACTATCTATCTATCTATCTATCTGTCTGTCTATCTATCTATGTAACGGAGTCTTTACTACACTTTACCAATCTTCCAGCGATTCAATTTCTTTGAGAACCTTTGCACGTATCAAGGGACCGATGACAGCTGAAGAAACGTAATTTAAAAACAGTATCCCGTTATCCTGATTAGGACCGCCAGGATAAATAAATTCCTTTCAGATCCTCTGTGACCTCTTGACAAAATGGCGAAGGAATTTTTAAGTGAATAAACTGGAGCATTTATTTTTAAAAACTAATTGATATATCGAACTAAAAAATGAAAAATAAATAATAGTTTAAAAACTAAAAACACGCTTATATATGCAACCGAACTAAAAATTAGAAATAATTTTTCATTACAAAGAGTTTGTCACTTCAGAATAAAAGCGTGGGGTGCCTAATATATTAAATGTTATAATTATTCTATTTTGCAAATATCTATGAGGGAAAAGTTATGAAAAAATAGTAAAATGCACCCTACGCTTTTTACTCTGAAGTGACAAACTCCTTTGTAATGAAAAAATTATTTTCTAATTTTTAGTTCGGTTGCATATAAAGCGTGTTTTTTAGTTTTTTTAAACCTACTCAACAAATTTTCAACTTTTAATTTTATCTGAGTTTTCATTATGTGATTATTATTCCTTGCCACTGATATTATAAAAATATATAAATAAGCACTTTCCATCACATCTCAATTTCCAGATATACAGCTATGTCCGAAATTTCAAAGTTGTCATGATTTTATTCTTGTTTTAATTGGAATGGTGTGGTTTTTTTGGAGTGACTGGCTATTCTCTTGTACTCAGATGCTGGGGTATCTCTAAGAAGGCTCCAGCAGTAATCTGCGAGCATAGCAGGCTCCCATCGACCTTGAAAACGTTTCTCAAATGCAGCAACATCTTGATGAAAGCGTTCTCCGTGTTCGTCACTAACTGACCCCATATTGTCAGGGAAAAAATCCAAATGTGAATGAAGAAAATGCAGTTTTAATGACATATTGCATCCCATTTTATGGTAGCAGTCCAACAAAATATCTATTTTTTCGCGAAAATCATCTGCTTTCTTGTTACCAAGGAAATTTTTCGTGACATCGACAAAAGCGTTCCATGCTTGTTTTTCAATATTGTTGAGAGTAGAAGTAAAAGACGAGTCTTGAATTAGTTTATTTATGTCTGGACCTACGAAAACACCCTCTTTGATTTTCTCGTCACTAAGTTTAGGAAACTTTTGCTTGAGAAACTGGAATACAGAACCGTCTTTGCTTAATTTTTTAACAAAATTTTTTATAAGTCCCAATTTGATGTGCAATGCCGGTAAAATGATTTTATCTGGCTCAACCAAAGGATCAAATTTAATGTTTTTTGTCCCACAACTATAGAGTGACGTGATGGCCAATCTTTTTTATAAAATGTAGTGATCGCGCTCGGCTGTCCCACTCACAAAGAAAGCAGCAATATTTTGTATAGCCTGACTGCAAGCCAGTTAACAAAGAAACCACTTTAAGATCTGCGCAAATAGGCCACTTATGTTCTTTGTAATTAAGTTTTTCTAGCACAAGTTTCATGACATCATAAGTTTCTTTCAAGTTAGCACTATAAGCAAGGGGCAAAGATGGCAACTTATTTCCATTGTGTAACAAAACTCCTTTCAGACTGGTTTTTGAGGAGTCAATAAATAAACGCCATTCAGTAGCAACATGATTTTGTCCTAGTTGTGACATTAATCCATTCACATCATTGCAAAAACCAAGCCATCTTCTTTAGAAAAGTACGGAACTAGTGAACTATGTCGTTTTCGGTAAAAAGTTACCTTTATATCCGATTCACATAGATTCCATTGCTGTAATCTTGAAGTTAATAACTCTGCTTTGTAAATAGGTAAATTTAAATCTCTTATCAAGTCATTAAGCCTAGTTTGATTAACCAAAAGTGGCTTTGTTTCATCTTTTGGGGCATAACTTGGATCCTCACGATTTTCATCATCCGTCGAACTTGAGTCATTCATCGTCTCAATTAAATTTGGATTTAGGTACTCAGGAACAGGTAACTCGTCAGAATGTGGCTGAGGCTTTATTACAGATGTCACGTCAGCATACTTAATACTTCGTTTTGATTTTTCGGAAAACCCTTTTAATTGCGTGAGACAAAAATAACAATCCTCGGCATGATTCGTTGGCTCCATCCATAGCATTGGCTTACCAAATGGCATTTTTTTAGTAGTTCCCTTAGACCAACCATTCAGATTCGTATAACATTTTAAACAGCATACTTTAGGCACCCACGGCTTGTCTTGATTTCTTACGTCACGGTTAAAATAAGCTCGATAGGTCTGTTTAATTAAGTCAGACAGAGGCTTTTTTTCGATTTTGGCGTAAATTCTCCACAAACATAGCAAAATAAATCAGGACTATTAACACACACTCGCGACATTTTAGAAAACAGTTATTAAACTAACGAATGCACTAAGTTCCATCCGCAATACTTATAAATTTCACGACTACCCGTAATTTAACTATTCAAGGTCGGTAAAAACATAAAAAGTCCTATATCTCCACTTCTAGATGTGATATCAAAATAAAATGCCTATAGTTATTTATCATAAGGCAACCTCATTATAAAAAAATACAAACTGGGTGAAAACAAGATATTACTTTATTAAATGGAGGTATTAAGACAACATTATGATAGCAAGAAATATAATAAAGTAATTACTCAGCCTGTTCATGTTAATAGCTAGGATTACGTCTAATCTCAATCCACATGTTTGGGGAGCTTACGTAACTCTTGCACCCTCCATTGAAATTTAGTTGTTGCAGTTTTTGATTAAATTACTGTCACTTTAACGCTGCATCATTATAGCTTTGATCATTTTGAATGGGCATGCATTTGCCCATTAAAATGTTTGCAAACAATTCACTTGCATATGATATAACTTGTTTTATGATTTACACGATTATAATAATTAATTTTACGTTCGCATTTTAAGTGCAGTCACATGGAAATTTATTTCGCTTCAGAATTTTATGTATGATTTAACCTTTCAAATTATAAGGTGTGATTGACAGATTTACCAGTTGTGCTAGTCTCCTCATAAGCTACATACCATGCAGGGTGTCCAAAAATGAGGCTTGGGTTGTAACTATCTATCTATCTATGTAACGGAATCTTTGAGCCTAAGTTTTTACCAACTTCCAGCGATTCAATTTCTTTGAAACTTTGCACACGTATCAGGACCGATGACAATGCAATAATTTAAAAACAGTATCCCGTTATCTGATTAGGACCGCCAGGATAAATAAATTCCTTTACAGATCCTCTGTGCTCTCTTGACAAAATGGCGAAGGAATTTTTTAGTGAATAAACTGGAGCATTTATTTTTAAAAAA
This sequence comes from Listronotus bonariensis, assembly GCA_014170235.1. NCBI lineage: Eukaryota > Metazoa > Arthropoda > Insecta > Coleoptera > Curculionidae > Listronotus > Listronotus bonariensis. The sequence continues at coordinate 126,820 of JACEGR010000397.1, forward strand.
CTAATTGATATATCGAACTAAAAAATGAAAAATAAATAATAGTTTAAAAAAACTAAAAAAACACGCTTTTATATGCAACCGAACTAAAAATTAGAAAATAATTTTTCATTACAAAGAGTTTGTCACTTCAGAATAAAAGCGTGGGGTGCTTAATATATTCAAATGTTATAATTATTCTATTTGCAAATATCTATGAGGAAAAAGTTATGAAAAAATAGTAAAATGCGCCCCACTTTTACTCTGAAGTGACAAACTCTTTGTAATGAAAAATTATTTTCTAATTTTTAGTTCGGTTGCATATAAAGCGTGTTTTTTAGTTTTTTAAACACCGGCATTTCTTTAAAATGAAAACTCACACACGCAATTAGAGGGGTTGGTCTCTTTTTTTTTTTTTTTAACGCTCATTCGCGGGTAAGAAGAGGTAACATGCCAGTAGTGCAGGCGCTTTCGTCGCCGTGGTAACGTTTTTATTTTTATCGGTTTCTCATAATTTTTTAAAAGGTATTTTAAAAATACGTATTTTTGTACAAAAAGTGCACGAAACACGGTTTTATAACTTTTAAAAGAGATATTTCAGATACTCTGTTTTAGGTTTTTAACAGTATTTAATTTTATTACTTTTTTAAATTAAAAATTATAAAAAATTAGTTTAAAGTCGTTGTGGAAATCCAAATATGAACAGATCTTAGTACCCAAATATGGACTATTCCATAATTGGGTTCTTTGATCATTTAAAAGCTTCTGATAGAGCAAGACAAGTTAAAAAGGGCTGTTCGACTTATAAATGAACCTTCGCTTACACGAGTCTTTTTTCTCTCGCTCATCGTCGACCTGTGGGGGATTTATAGCTTTTTATAGGTACTTTTATGGCTTCTACTCTGTGAAAGTGTCAATATAGTTCTTCAACTTACGGCGGTTCCCAATAGAGAAACTCTTGGTGCCGCACGTATGCCGATCCCTATACGGTCGAACTGGACGGAGTCCCCGAACTGCTAGCTCTTGTTGCGTTCTTTTTATCCCTAGTGTATCTAGGGGTTGGAACCTGCTGTCCGCGAGGTATTTCCTTCCCCTCTTGTATTTAAGTCCCGATGTCAGCCTTGCTTAAGACATCCACAGCGTTGGTGTGGGCTCTGGGTACACATTAAATGCGCTGCATCCAGAGTGCGGCTTAGGCATATTTGCAGCATTTGCCCCCATTGTCTCCTCCCTGCGTACGGTTCTGGTTTCGGTATTCCCTATTGTAGTGAGTCATAGTTTTTAAATATTTTTTCTGCAATTAAATTAAAATTTAAAACTTCCTACTTGTAATTTTTTTATTTCTAGCAAACTTTAATAAATAATATATATTATATAATGTAATTGACGTTGTCTATGTCCATCTGAAATATCAATGACAATAAAAGCATTTCATTTCAATGAGCTAACACAAATTTTCTTTCTGTTCAGAGATGGTGAAGGAGAAAAATATTTGATAATTTATTTTGTAGTGCTATGGCAGAAGAAAACCGCTAGTTATTCTGAATTCATATCATAATTTTTATTGCAAAAAGTCTCTTTATATTTTTCTGATATTGGCAAAATCTCAAATTTATTACTCATAGTGACGAGCTATTTAAATGCTGCTGTAAATAAGTGAATCAAGAGGAAGTTTATTAACACTGAAGTTAAATATTTGGATTTTTAAAGAATAGAACAGACTTATTGGAAGCAGACTCTAAGTTTTTGACAAATTATGGATAAAAGAGCGAAGAAAGTAGGAAGTTCTGGTCATCTCCAGATGGGATATTAAGGATTTACAATAGTGGTATTGTTGGACTACCTTTATTGGCTAATTCCTTTTAAAAAAATTGTCTTTTTTATGAAATATGAATACGGATATTTTTATGCAAGAGCTCTTCAATTTTGGTGCTTGTTGTAGTGATTTTAGTTTTTAAATATTTTGGTTTTTATTAAAAACTTTTGTACAAAATTCAAGTTTGGTTGGTTTTTGAAGTTAAGAATTAAAAACTACTTTTTAGTTTGTTGTAAAATGTAAAGGGGGCCACATAGAGCTTTGCTTATGCTTAAAATATCATAATCTTTCCTAACCTACGTAGGGTGTTCAGTAAGTTTTGAGATACTTTGTAACTAAATGGTGCAGGAAAGTAACATTGATGTTTTTTGTTTGTACATGTCATGACATGTCGTAGTCCTACATAGTTATTAGTAAACCATCAGTTTTGCGCCAGTTTGTGTCCAGCGATTTTTAACGCAATGGCGTCGTGGACGACCATCGAGTGCCGTGCAATTTTGAAATACAACTTTTCGCGTGGATTATCTCAAGAACAGTGTTTAGAAGAAATGAAGCCTATACTTGGTGATGACTGTCCATCTCGTGCGACCATATACAAATAGTACAAACAATTTCAGCGGGGCTTGTTTTCGCTTGAAGACGCCTTCACGGTCAGGTCGACCGTGTGAAGTAGTTACTCCCAGAAAACATATCTGCCGTCCAAAAAGCTAAAGAAACAAACCGACGAATTACCTATCGACAGTTAGAAGAGACATTGAACATTAGTTTAGCAACATTACACACGATCATACATGAGCACTTGTGTTTTATAAAAATTTGTACTCTTTGGGTTCCACACAAGTTAACTCCCGAGCAGCAGACACAAAGAGTGAATTGGTGTAAAAAATGATGTCCAAATTCCAGGAGGGTAAACCTAAAGACATAGTGTCGATCGTCATGGGAGATGAAACTTATCTTTATTATTACGACGTCCCAACTAAACAACAGAATAAGATATGGGTTCTCGAAGGTGAAGAAACTCCGACCGAAGTTTGCAAATCAAGATCTGTAAAAGAAATAATGATAGTTGTTTTCTTTGGCTCAAGAGGAATAATCGAACGTGTTGTGCTCCGAGAACAGAAGACCGTAAATGCTCTCTGGTACACTACAGTATGCCTTTCAAAACTTATAGAAAAGTTAAGAGTGATTCGCCCAAACTCGCAACTCGCTAGCTGGTACCTTCATCATGACAATGTCCCACCTCATCGAGCTGAACTTACCAGTCAATTTTTTGACAGATGCAGGCTTGAGACTTTTGGAACATCCGCCTTATAGCCCCGACTTGGCGCCGTGTGACTTTAGGTTGTTTCCTTTGTCAAGAGCCAACTGAAAGGACAAAAGTTTAAAACTGAAGACGCGCTACTGGAGGCCTGGGATAAAATATGCGCTAAAATTTCAAATGAAAAGTGAAAAGTTATTTTCAGTGACTAGTTTGTTAGAATGGAAAAGTGTATTCAATGTGGTGGAAATATTCTTGAAAAAATCAAATTAATGTACCTAAATCTCAAAACTTTTCGAACACCCTAATTGTCTGTGGGCCCCTTTAGGACCGCCTCTGCCCTGCGACGCAATTTCCCCATTGTGTGAAAACTGTGATGAACACACCGAAAACGTCGCTATGGTGACAAAAACCATTGGCGACCCTGCCTGATCTGTGTCATTATAATATGATATTATTGACGGTGCTGTAATGAGCTTAAATCGGGGTGTTTGCCATATCGCGGGGATTTAATGAGAAAAGCCTACAAGGATATTATTTGCGTAGCTCCCTGGATGTTTAATGTGAATTGAATTGAATTGCACGTTGTTTTAAGCCCTCATTTTTCATAACATCATAAAATTTACGTTAGGCAAATTGCTTTTTCTTTACGTAATTTGTTTTTAAACCGTTGTTTTTAACATTGCTAATATAAAGTCTTTTTAAAAATTGGATGTTTTGTATTTACCAAGGGCAACTCGCGAGAGAAGGCTCTAAACAGCCGCTCTTGAATAAGTTTTTTTATTTACTATACAGGGTGTTACAGAAGGTTGTTAAGAAAATTAAAGGGCAGATTTTACATTAGAAAATATAAGGAAAAGGTTATGTAAACATGGGTCCGACAATTTTTTGTTCCCAAGATGCAGGCTGTTAGGCTTTTTAAAAACTGAAAAGTTTCGAAAACATTTATTTTAGTAAAAATTGTTGGATTGGAAATAATCCAAATTTAGATAAGTAGTAATTGTTGTTATTACCTAATTAAAAAAAAGTTCCAGCAATGCTTCTTTTATGATTTAAAAATATGCAAATAAGTGAATTTTATTCTTTTCTCTTAAACTAAACAAGATACAAAAACAAAATTAATAAAGAAACATAAAAGTTGTATTTCTTTATAAGTAGAATCTGCCCTTAATTATTCCTAACAACATTCTGATAAACCCTGTAAATAAATGCATATATCTACCGAGATCCATCGAAATTACTAGTAAGCCCGTCATTTTCTTCTCTTTTGTTATACGATTTTGAAATTTTGATGAGATGTTTGGCTGGATGAGATGAAAATTTTTGTTGTTTAAGCCTTTATAAGGCACTTTTGGTTTAGCCGGGCGGACAACTTTTCTGTTTTAAATGGAATACCCTGGTTATTTTTTTTATGGATTTTTCAGGCAAGTCAAGTAAAAGCGGATTTCTATATCCTGTTCACGTCCTTTAATCGTCATTTTTACAGCTTCTTCCCGGAAAAATGAACCACTGCATTCGTGACCTTGCAACTCCCAGGAGAACTAAAAAACATGCCACTCCTAGGATTTTAATGTTTTTTTTTAGAAGCTACAAAGACATGTTTCTAAGTTAGTGACATAACGCGTCGTGCCACTTCAAACCCTGCATGGGCAATTTTTGCCAATGCATAAAAAAGGAGGTGGTTTAAAGCAAGACAACTTTTGTCTATGTATGTAAAATTGTAAATGTATTTTTTTAAGTTTATTATTTTGTTAATTAGATTTTTCCAAGTTAATATTATTAAACCAAATCTCATTTTTGTACCTTTAAAAAATCCAATTAACGAAAACAAAAAACTAAAAAAATGCAAAACTATTTTTAGTACCTAAATAAGAAGAGCTCCAAGAAGCGACAAATTTATAGGTTAATGATTTAAACTATTATACTGCCTTTTATGACAACCAAAACTCGTAAAAAACTAATAAATTTACAAATGAATAACTTTGAAGATTTTGATAACACTTTTATTAGCCCTACTTGTAGAGAAATCACAAACTAGTCAGCGCCAATCGGCTATTATTATTTAGTCAGGTGACCGGTTGCCAACTGGTTACCAGACGTATTTGTAAAATATGATTCCTGCTGACTAGTTTGTGATTTCTCTTATAATTTTTGAAGTTTTGGCAAAAAGCTGGACGGTTATTTTTTTCTTAGTGTTTTGTTAATAACTATTGTAACTTTTCTTGAGGAAAAAAACCCAAAATACGTCATTTTCTAAATGCCATTTTGGATTGTCTAAGCCATCAACTATATTTTTAGGAAACTTGAAACAATTTTTCGCAAGAAATCAACTTATTGACTAGACTTAAACGTTTTATTTTGTACTTAACCTCAATACATATTCCCACAGACAGATAAAAACAAACTAAAATTAAATTTTATTATTTACTTTATTTAAGAAGTCAGCGAGTTTTCAATATAGTCGTTTTTGGTTTAATCACAACCTGATAATGTAACTGAATTGAAATAATCGTGCTGGCACGGCGTGTAGAAGGCAAGCTTATTTTATTATTGGAAAATGTACAGAGGGAAACTTCAGTATATAGTTACGGTAAGAAAATAAAGAGAAACGAAAATTTAAAATAATTATTTATACAATATCCAAGTGTATAATTTATAATGTATGTCATAGGCTGAAAACGTTTTGTGGAATACCAAAATATATTTATTAAAGGAGGTCAATAAGTGAAAGCAAAGACACGAAAACCGATCTTTCTTCGCAATCACACTCCGGGAGAAAGACACGACTTGATTTTTTTGCAAAACCCTCAGTTATTTAAGCAACAAATCAACATACAATATGCTTTAAAAAATTATGTAAATTATTTAAATTATATGTTTATTTTAAGAGCAGCATAGCATTTTTTTAGGTCGGTATTTTAAAAGTTACCAAATTAATCACCAAATTGCAGAGTTGTTGCCAGAAAAACAGAGGCTGTCGTATTCTGCTTTCATAAAAAATTGCAGCAGATCAAAAAGTTGCAGAAACAAAAATTTTGGGTACGAAATCTTTCTTACAAAATATCTACTTTTACAAACTGAAAATATAAATAAATTTGTCTTTTCTTTTAACAAAAAGATAAGAAAGACACTGATAAATCATTCTATAAAAATAATTAAAGAAAAATAAAACAAAAAGCAAATTAATAAATAGTTTTATTTAGAAAACATGTAGTTTTTAACAGCAAAATTGTTTTAAGTCAACAAAAATATTTTATACAATTTATTAACAGAATGAAAATTGATATAAATAAAAAGAAAATAAATAATAATACTGTTTAGAACAATTTTATATTATTTTAGAGATCGGTAGGTAGCTATAAAACTCGGTAAGATTTTTTTTTATTATTCTGAGTATTTAAGTTATACCTACTGATATTATGTACATGTAACTACTTTCTAACTACAAGACTAGGATCGATTTGCCCTAAAATGGGGCTTCAAACTAGTACTTTTACAAATAGCCCCATATAAGCTGACAAAGAATGGGGTACTTTTTTAACAAAAATTTTACATACAAACTCTTCAAGTTATACATGTGAGAGGGTGAGTTTCGCCGTCAATACTCTAAGACCGCCTAAAATAAATATAAATTAGAATAAATAAAAGAAAAGTCATGCTTGTATCGGCTAAAAACATGCCGATTGCAAGCACAAGTTATACCAAGTTGGTCTCGGAGAGATCGAGACCGAAAGAGGGATTATGGACAGGATGACCGGTGTGAATGATTGTAAAAAGCTGTCGTATTCAGCCAGCAACAATAACTCACTGTCACAAAATCACTTGCTTAACCTGAACATCTTTGGAACCTTCAAAATAAGTCTATCTAATGCTTCCTAACTATTAATTTGCCACTTTTACGAATTCGGAATTATCATATCCACGAGCGTTCACGAAAGTTGTAGCAAGTCCTTTTCTATCAATCGCACGCACTCGAACAAAAAGAAAAGCTGCCACTAAACTTGCAACAATTAAAACTAACAATAACATCACTAATCCAGCTACGAAGCTTGGAACTGACATACAAATAGTTTCAGGATCTTGTGAGGAAGCTGATTGGATCACTACAGTTTCGTTGTTTTGGGCGGCGTTGAGCGCAAAGTTAACATCTCCAGGTGCTACCACCTGAATGATTCTACTAGTGTTCACGTCAGTCATTTCTTGAGCTTCACGTTTATACACGTGGCTAACGACGAAGTTCATTACTTCAGGACTTCTTCTTCGTCTAGCGCCTTGGAGTTCAGCGGGAAGGTTTTCTACAGACCTTGGACGTCCGCCTAAAGTAGCCAAGTTACCCTCAAGTTCGTCGTTAACATTGCTACTCTTCCTCTTCACTGTGTTGTATAAGCCATGGTGACCTGGTGGAGGAGGTGGTGGAAGATGGATTTCGTTGCTGCTCTGGGGATTCGTTTGGGGCGCTGGCGATGACAAATTTGGTGGATTCGAGGTTGATGATGATGACGTCTGTGCTTGTGGTGCAGGCACTATGTCGGCGTTTTGTTCAGAGTAAGCTCCGGTTGGCCCTGAAGGGTGTCGAGGATCAGGGAAGGCTGCTGGCAAGCCGTATTCACCTGCTGGTGGAGGGCCGTACTCAGCTCCAAGGTTTCCATGACCATAATCACCTCCTCCCAACGCATTTCCTAAAGCTGGCGCTCCATATTCTATTCCCAATCCGTGTCCGCCACATTTAGGTTCTGGACAATTGTATCTACACACCTGAATAACACACTGGAAGTGCACATTCATGGAATCTGGGAATTTAAATGCTTGGAAATACGCAAACGACACTACTGATGCGGATGGGCCAAAGTTTTTAATCTTCTGGAACTTGCTCATGATTTTGGGTCTTACCACACAACCGTACTGGTCAACAAGTTGAATAGGTGCGCGTTTGCCGTCGTGAGCTACGCAGTTACGAACAAGCATGTCAAACTTGTTTTCATCGTCCTTAATAGCAAGCACCATGGTCATTGTTTGACCAATCTTTACAATTCCAGATACCTCAGAAGCCCAAGGACCTTTTCCAACTTGAATTTGCATCCAACACTGCAAATTGTCACCTAAGAAGTTAGCAGTTACCGCATGTAACATATCGACCTGGAATGGTCTGAATGTCACTGCTTTTTCATAAAAGTCGTACCAAGTACACCTAAGTTTTCGAGCTTGATCCCAGACTTCTTGCACGTAAGGATCGTACTGGATGATAATGGTATTCTCGACGTAACTACCGCTGGGGGTAGGTCCACCGTAGCTAGCTGCGTTGTGGTTAGCCGACGAGGACATACCACAGCTATTAAGGAAAATTTCGAAAGTAGCACTTAAATGTCCGGTACCCGGTTTTAGATGCACACAATGTGGGTCGCTGTAAAACCCTTTCGAGAAGATCATTCCGTAAAACGGTCGGTCGAATTCGATGTTAACACGCATGTGTGTTTTCTCGCACTGTACTTGCAGATGTTTGATTTGAGGCATATCCGGTGTAGCTAACGGCCATGGATCATCGCCTCCTCCACCTCCGCCTCCCAATGTAGCCAGTGACTGCGGTGCATATCCTGGGCCAGATAAGGGTGGTCCATAGACAGCCCTGTGTTCTAGTGGAAGGGATGCTGAATCCGTGAGAGGAGCATCACAGTTTATTCTCTGAAAAATAAAACCGCAATATAATGTAACAGTTTTAATTTTAGTTCTAGCTTAAGAATAGAATATATGTAACAAGTGCAGTGATACTTTTTTGTGAATGGCAGGTGAGTAAAAAGACACTTTATGCATGTGTTGCATATTATATTTTATTTACCTCCGGATGTTCAAATTCCTAGTTATGATTATTTTTTATATCTTCTAATAAATGTATTCGAAAACTAATAAAATTTAACTAAAGTGACACATGAACCAAAAGAAGTAATAGCCAAAGTTATGGTAACTTGATCTTTTGATTTAGTTCAGTCGCGTTTACTATTACAGAGCAAAAATTCATATTAAAATAAGTTCTAGTAGGCATTGCAACAAAACATTTATTTGAAGTATAAAAAAGGGTCAAACTGGTAAAAAATACTTTTTTAACATTTTATGTAGTTTACTAAAATGGAGAACAATAAACTTTTTTGTAGATTCTAAAATAAAAACTTTCTTTACCCAAGTGTAGTTTCAAAAGCAGTATACCAAACTGACGACGCGATCCTACGCAAATGATAGTATCAGTCTTACTCGCAGACTTGACACTTCAGGCATGCCTCACCATATTTATGCCCAGTTACACATACATATCCTTTATAAAAATAGTTGTGTTTATCAAAACGTCGCATAACTACTCAACTCACTAAAAAGTGCTCAATTTTGATAAACACTCTCAGACCACAAAATAAAAAGTGAAAGTAAATCTCTTACCCCTAGTAAAAAGACTGCCAAAGTACCAAATATGTTCAGCATCCGCGACCTTGTCATGTTGTTGGTTCCGCCAGTGCTAGCCGGTTCTTCGTCTGCAATGAAAATAATGAAAGCACCTTGACAATGAATTGGTACCTACGGCGAAGTGAAGATTTCCACGCTTCGCTCGAAGATGACCTACTAACACACTCCTCATAGTAAGCACAGTTCAGTTCACCGGCCGGCAAGCTCGGTGCGAATGCATGTATTGCCAATGCCGACTCAAGATCGATTCTCCACACTCTTTAAAAGTTAATGAGCGATTTAATATGCTCTTTAATAACTCTTAATGCTTTTTAATACTTCCATGCGTACGAGCAAATTATTCTTGGTGTTTTTTTATTGTATAACAACTATTTAACAACCAAGGGTCCAGCCAGTCTAGCGAGCGCGTTAAAGGTTGCGATTATTATTAGTATAGTTCTTTTCACGATCTAAGAAAGTGACTTGACCTAAGATGGGATAATGACAGGCAATAAAGTCATAGAAGTATTGGGCGTGACAGAGCCGAATTGATTTTGTGTTGGCGTATTATAAGACTTATGGGTCATTCTTTTTTGCAATGTATCATTTGCAGGTTGTCAAAAAATACCGGCAATAATGGCAATTTATATCTGATGGTAGCTTGTAAGTACAAAAGAAAAACTTTATTTCGACACATTCTAAAATACTGTCAGTTATTAAGTTCTGCAGTAATAGTGTGAAGATGTCCAGTGCAAAAACCGTTTCAGGCAGTAGCGGAAAATATTTTCCTGTTGAATCAAAAATAATGTTGTGTATGTAAGTGTTTATTTGTGGCGCGCTTGTGGCGGCTTCGGTTGTATCGGCGAGCGTCGATCACCGGAGTTAAGCAGTGAAATGCGCGCCCATAATTTGGATGGGTGTCCGGCGACAGCGGTGTTTCGGGCAGCGGCACACGGTGTTCTCTGCTCGGGGATGCGGACCGAGCAACAACCATCCAAGTTATGGAATGAATGGTGTGTGAATGAGAAGGAGTAGGGGTCAAGGTACAATAAGCCTTCAGGCTGCAGTGCACCACCTAGGGGGCGGTCGTCGGACCTGGGTGGGATGACCCCGAAAAGGTGAAAAAAAGTGTTTATTTAAAGTAAGCAAATCTCAAATTATTTTTTTATGTCCAGTTTCCAAGAAAATTTGTAAAGACCTTGGAATGAAAATAAAATTATACCTGCAGTCAAAAAGTCGATTTTGTGCAAAAATTATCAATTTTCTATTATTTAAACAATGCTGCCGTGATCCCAATTATATAAATAATCTTTTCACCAAAAATAAGGTTAAAAATGGTCATGACCTGAACAAATTATACCGTATCAGCTGAGTCAAATGGTTTCAAGGCAATGCGTGGAAAAGATACGATCTAACACGTGTAGAAACCAACAGAATACGATTAAATAAATGAATCGTTTATTTCAGAAAGCCCATATCGACCAAAATTTTAGAAATTGACTCTGGGGTAAAATTGAATTGTATAGGGGTAAACACATTGTTTAGTGCAAAATCCCCTCATCTATGCACATTAAAAACGTCTGTCGGGCAGCTTCAAAACTATTTTTTATCACAAAAATTATTTTTGTTGAAACTTTGTAGTTTTTATTAGTTTACTCAAAATGTAATATTCTGGAGATAGGGGGTTTCTGAAATAAACGATTCAAATATTTATTTCGGCATGTTAACTGGGTGACACACCGCACAGTGCGTCGATATATGGACAAAAATATCAAAATTAGTATTTCTATTACAACTTAAATGTAAAATATGTGTAAATAAAAAGTTAAATGTATAATAATATTACGGTACTACTCTTCGAATACAGAAGTATTAGCAGAGCATTGTACCCTACTTAATTATTAATAACAGAATTTAGTGAAATACGATTTTTGTCCCGAAATCCCCTTTCTAAACGCGCTGTGCACCGGTCCCGCTTAGTTGTTGCTTTACTAGCCTATATACTTTTTACTTAACTGAATGTGTATTTTGGATTACGTATATTGAAAATTTATTTTACTTAGCAATATAAAAAGTTTGTTCTTATAAATTCAGCACAATTATTAAGAATTCACTTTACAAAAATCATACCCCAAAATAAAACAAATCTTTCTCTCTGCAAGCAGTATAAAATGTAGCTTTGAATTTATGAGAAGTGAAATTCAATGTGATAAATATTCGGAATAAAGTAGCTTTCTAATTCTTGTAGAGCAGGGAAGTGTAGTTAAGTAGAATTGTTAAGCTATGAAAGCGTTCAAAGAAAGCAATTAAAATAATTACCCAAAAGTTCGATTTAAACAGGATGAGGCAAAACCTGACGGTAATTGATTTGATTGATGTCCTGCGAATGAAAGTTTCCTTACTTGCAGATGTGGTTTTATTTAATTTTACTTTTATAAAATTATCGTTTGGTTTTATATTAAACGCTAAGTAGGCAAATGATGCCGGCAATGACCATATGGTTTATGAACTTATCAGTAGGACTCCTTTAACATATTTATTTATGTATTTATGTATTTATTGATACTCTTAAAATTCTCACTCACCAAATTTTACAGAAATGGTAATTACAGGTAAGAGAATATGATTGGGTAAAACCTGAAATGGTATGTACCTACAACAAAGGGTGTTGGTAAATTGCTTCCTGATTAAAAATGTGGTTCTCAATCCATTAAAATAATATTTAAATTAGTTTCCAAGCCCCAGAAAGGTTGTAGATATATTGGTTGCTGGTAATAAATGGGGCTCGAGCGCCCAACGGCTGAAGCAGACACCGTTGCCCTGAAAGGATTTTTTTATCTTGGGGTAGGTTTGATTTACCTATTAGTAATTTTGCATTTTTGCTGTGACTTGTGTGTTGCGTATTTAAATAAACAATTGTGGTAAATTTTCGCCATGAATTCCGAAATAGCTGAAATAATAGAAGAGGTCAGTGGATGTAGATGTTATGTCACTTTTACTTGTTTAAAGTAATTTTGATTTTAACATGTTTGGACGTAGATTTGCTTTGTTTATTTTTTTACCGATTTCACATCACAAGCAGACAAAATATTTGTATTTTTATTTACAAAAAATATATATTGACATTTTTTAGTTAAAATGGGCAAATATTAACTTTTCGCTGTACAATATTAGGGTTAAATATCACATAATACCTTTATTCACTGACCTCTTCAATTGTGAGTGAACGAGGAAAATAGCTCTGGTTAGTTTAATAAACAAATTTATAAACACTCGCACAATCCTGTTTTATTACTCATTTAATATTTGCACCTATTCGGAGGAGGTCAAGTACCGCAAACATACTGGAAACCAATTTACATATAAGTCGCCAGAGCAACTAAAAAGGTTGAGAACCAAATTTCCTAAAATTTTTCATTTGGCATTAGGGACCACAACGAAACACTACAAGTTTATTGGCAAAAAAAAGATTATTTAGCCTTACTTAAAAACTACAACTGATTTTAAAATTGAAATTAAAACTTTACGCGGTCGTAGAAAAAGTATCGTATGCAACACATGCATAAAGTGTCTTTTTTACTCATGGAGTTGCCGGATTCGCCTGGCGGCTCGTACTGTCAAACCTTCCATTCGTAAAAAACTACCACTAATGCACTTATTACACTCATCAATTTTAGGCGATTAACCCATTATGGTATTTACCATTCAATGGTTGAACACCTAAAACTGATGATTACTATTTTTAATATTTGCAAGAATCTTCTTCATTATTTTTGGGAAATATTTTTGTAGCTGAACCACTTGCCTAACTAAAATTTTGTAAGAAACTGTGAAATTGTTTAAATCAAAATAGCTATCAAAAAAAAAATGGTAAAATGGTAATAATGATAATATACATAATACATAGGGTAAATAAAATTTAGAGAAAAATTTACTCTGACCAATTTTTTAAGAAGAAAAAGTTATTTTTGCTTTTAATGTAGGTTTGAAAAAGTCGTTTTACTAAAAATTAAAGTTACACATTGGATATTATTTTGTAATCTTATTTAAGCCATTTCATCCAAATTTTATTTTATAAACTATAATTTATGCAAAAAAATGCATTTCGCTCATCAAGGCTTAAAAACAACTTTGAAATACTGTTTTTATAAATACACGAAATGACTAAGCTTTACTGTAAATTTGTCAATTCGTTGACACATGTAATCTGAAAGTATATTCCATTTTTAATCTCATATTGCCCTTATAATATGTATTTGGCATCCTCAATAAATAATTACCGACTAAAAAATTAAGAAGCCAACAAATCGGGAAGTTTGAGGCTTCTCTAGTTGTACTGTAAGGGGATGCATGAAAGAGGCTCTTCTCGTTATTATATTTTTATAATTCGTCAAAGCAAAAGTCATGAACATATCTGTGAAAAAGGGATTGGTCTTACAAATCCTAACAGTTTGTAAGGAAAGGAAACCGGCTGTCCTAGTTGCCTAGGACAGTTAACAAAATGAATTAACCTCATTTATACAAGAAGGCTTCTCTAGGCCTAATGAGCTGTAGGGGATCTGTGGTGTTTTAATTGGTCTTTCCACTAAATATGATCCAATAAGTATAAGAGTTGCAGTGACCACTCTCATATATCCCTTTAAAGTTAAACTTTAAAAATCCCAAACTTTTTACTTTTTTATTTATTTTTTTTGCATTTAAACTATTATACCAAATGCCTGGAGATACAATTCTTTTTTCCTTTTACCTCTATGTCACTAGTTCCTACTCAATAAGTTGCCTTAAAACATTCAGGGTGCATTCAGGATAAAAAACATTATTCCTAAAAGTAACGCTAGCAAGTATAAACCGTTCTACAGAAAGAGGAGTAGGATGGGCTTACGTATTTCGCGACAGTGAACATGATTGAGTTTTAAAATATCACTGAACGGGATTTTTGGTACCCCAATCCAAAGTTATAAAAGAATGCAATGAAAATAATATTTGCATTGCGCTGCTTCTTTTTCTAATTAGGCTTAGGGCTTGATTTTAACTTTTTCAGGTATTTACATGTTTGAAACTTTGCATCTACTGTTTTCCGGTAACCCCTGATTTAAGAATTAACATCTACATTATTCAGATTATCCCCTACTAGCGGACCCGTGCCCACTTAGTTGGGCCTTAATATCTGAACTTTTTGTTAAATCATAGAAAAATATAGCCTATAACACTCCTGAATTGTGTAGCTTTCTGATTGTGAAAGAATTTTTATGATAGGTTTAGTACTTCTGATAAGTAACGGCTAACTTTACCTCTTTATATATTAGTATAGATTTAAACATGTACCACTCGTTTCAGGAACTATACTACAGTCCTGCAAAAGATTTTGTGGTCCTGTTAATTTGTTATTTATAATATTTATTTTTTATCTTTGTGACAGTCCACGAAGGCTTATGCCTAAGCACCAGAGTACCGTGGGTGTCGGGGTACAAAATGTTTTACCCATCTTTTCCCCTGTTTCGTCAACATTGTCCAAGCATTGAACAGTAATCCAACAGACAAACTTTAAGGGGTGGTTCTGCAACGAAAAATAAAAAAAAACTTTATATGAAAATATATCTTAAAAATCTTGTTTTTTGAACTACGTGGTGTTAAAAATTTATTAAAAAATAGATTTTTTTAGAAAAACTCTTAAACTAATTTCGATATTTCTTAAAAAATTGAAATGACGTCTTCTGTGCATCAGAAGACATTTTTTGACATACAAGAAAAAAGAAAATTTCACCAGTGTCGTCCATAAGGGGTTTAGGTTGGTTGGTTGGTTTAAGGCGTGGTTGGTTATTCGAACATGTTTGCACTGCAGCCCATGGGCTTATGTGCACCCCTCTTTGTTACAGAAGTCCACTGCCTTTTGTCAGGTTTAGTAGATTTCTGCCAAGATGTTAATGCAGAAGAGGGTTCCCGCTATGTATCACTGTGTCGTTTGCGTGTCAGTGCAATGCAGTTATGGGTTCGTTGTAAATGCCCATTTTTTGCAAGTGTTTCCTTAGATGACAGTGTCTTGTCAAAAGTCCTACTACTTGTCTTAACTGAGTGCCCTCCAACTTACGATATTGGTAAAAAAAATTCATATAAAAAAATGTCTTCTGATGCATAGGAGGTGTCAACCATTTTTTTTTATATTTGAATTTACACCCCGTAGTTCAAAAACTAAGACGTTTAGGACATGCGTTCCTAGGAAGATTTTTTTCCTAATTTTCATTGTATATTAAGGATCTAGCACCATGTTGTGTGTTCATAGATTGGTTTCTTAAAAATTATTTTATTTGTCTATTACATCACATATAACAATTGTCTATTGTGTTAATACTCATCTTTTGTCACACAACCATAATTATGTTATGAAAAAAATCGTATGCACATAGTACGTTGGTTAAGGCATATATCCATTTAGTCCGTTCTACTCTCTAAAGAAATACAATAAAAGAGAAACTTCGCAAAGCTAATTGCAGTTGACGCAAATATTGCAAGCCAATAATGATGCATTAAAAACCGATTCAAATAATTTACTCTACTTTAGCTGCAAAGAAAAATTTCTAATACAAGCGAGTGCAACAAGACCAAAACGTGTTGGTTTCTGAATACGTGCAAGCAATGACCATAAAGAGACGTTTTAAAGGAACAAGTTTTATTAATTCAGGTAGTAATAGTATTAGATCACCTTGCGCACTTGTTCCACTTTCTAAGAGCAAAGGAATCTCGGTCGAAGATGAAAAATAGATAACATTTTGCTCCAGTACTTCGGTATCTGCATTTCTCTTCAGATTAGAGCACGCTTACGCGTTTGATAACGCAAGGCCACCAGTCAATTTGGAAATAAGTAGGTCCCAGTTACACTAGGTTCCGTTTTACCGCGTTTCATAAACTGATTGCCTAACAATGTTTATTTTTAATCAAAAACAGATTTCTCTTAGGATTAGTGACTCTTTTAAGAATCTTTCGTCACTGATATAATAAAGAGGGTGTTATCGAAATATTCCATATTGATTTAAAGGATTCATGTATTTAGTGGTCCTTATTTAGGCCAAAAAAAAATTGAGCCAAAAAGACAATTACTAAGTTTACACGAGGGCTTTAATGCGCATTAGCCGAATGCGAATTTGAATAAATCGCATGTGTAAACGCTCTTAAACCATATTAAAAGTCATAATTCGCATTACATTTTTTTTCGTATATACAGGGTGTCCGCTAGTTAATGGTACACAGAAAAACCACCTATTTCTTATGCCAAAATATGAAGAATTAAACACACATACCTATATCCAAAAGTTTATAATAAGGAGGATACAGGGTGAAAAAAATATTTTAAATTTATTTCGATAACTTTTAATACGTTTGGAATATTTTAATAAAACTCGGTATGAAGGGGTTTTTTAACATGATCTTTTAAGAGCTGATAATAATTTTTATGGGTAAACCAAAGGGGACTGACTACACTATTTAAATTTTTCCAAAACGTCCTAACTTTTTTGTGCTACACTGTATGTACAATCTAAGTTAACGAGCAAATTTCCTAATGATTTTTTCACAAAAAAGGTATACTTTGTGAGAATGGCTCTGAGCAGCCGTTTTCAAGATTTTTAAATTCAAGTGGTTTAGTGCAACGAAAAAATGCCCTTAAAAACAGCGTATTAATCATAGCTAGACTAAAAACCAGTTACAACGATGCCACAAGCGTCATACAAATAAAGACGGCAATCAACTATCACTGTCTAAACGCGTCGTTTACATCGTGTGCGAGCAACAAAAAGGAGAATAATTGAAAGTGAGATAGAAGTGGTGACGCCGTGGCATCTTCTCTACTGGCGAGAACTTTACAACTGCCTTATACTAAACAAATATTTTAATGTAATCTTTTATATACTTACTTTTTGGTAGCACTAAAACACTTAAATGCAAATATCTTGAAAACGGTTCCTTGAAGCCATTCTAACAAAGTATACCTTTTTTGTGTAGAAAGCATAGGGGAGTTTACTGGTTTACTTAGATGGTACAAACAGAGTAGCACAAAAAGTTGGGACGTTTTAGAGAAATTTAAATAGTGTAGCTAGCGTCCCCTAGCTTACACATAAAAATTAATATTAAATCTGAGCAGCTCATGTCAAAAAACCCCCAGATACCGAGTTTCGCTAAAATGTTCAAAACATATCAAAAATTATCGAAAAAAAAATAAAAATATTTTGTTCACTTTGATACCTTGTATCTTCCCTATTATCAACTTTTGGATATAGGTATGTTTGGTTAAATCTTAATATTTTGACATAAGAAATCTGTGGTTTTTCTGTGTACCATTAACTAGCGGACACCCTGTATATGACTAGCCGACCCGTGCCCACTTCGTTGGACGTTAATTGTATCTTTTTTGAGCTTTTTGTTAAATCATAATAAAATATAGCCTATAGCAATCCTGAATAGTGTAGCTTTCTGATTGTAAAAGAATTTTCATGATCGGTTCAGTATTTCCGAAAATGACTCCTTACAAAGACACAATCAAAGTTACAAACTTAACCTCTTTATTTATAATATTAGTATAAATGAATATAGAAAAAAAAATCTACTAAAAATAAGTAAATTCGTTGCTTTTTTCTAATCTATTTTATTAAAAAAAAAAGAAATCTGCAACCGCAGAGAATCGAAACCGGGCCGCCCGCGTGAGTGGCGAGCATTCTACCCCTGGACCATCGGTGCTTACACTTGCATAACCTTTTTAATAATATTAGTATAGATTAATATACATATGTCACTATCTTTTTTTCAATTTTTTTATTTAATCATTATAAAATATAGCCTATGGCACTCTAAACAGTGTAGCTTTCTAATTGTAAAGAGTTTTTATGATCGGTTTAGTATTTCCGAAGAAAAGCCCTTACAAAGTTATAGTTTATACAAGATAGCCGACCAGTGCCCACTTTGTTGGGCGTTAATATCTAAACTTTTTGTTTAATCATAATAAAATATAGCCTTTAAGATTCCTAAATAGTGTAGATTTTGATTGTGAAAGAATTTTTATGATCAGTTCAGTATTTCCGAAGATTAGCGGCTACAAACAAACAAATCCACCAACAAAAAAGTTACAAACTTTATTTCTTTATAATATTCGTATAGATTAATGTAATGGGAATTACGACTTTTAAAGCGATTTTTATGAGCATATTATTCAAATTCGCATTTAACTGATGCGCATCAAAGCGTTTGTGTAAACTAATCAAGTAATGATATAAGAGAATCAAAATAAACTTATTACAAATATACATTTTTGGCTTATCCCTTGTAATAAACACGATATAAATGATTAAAACCTAAAAAATGAAACAGCTGATTTTAACCTGATTTTCTGTTTAACCCGATTTACCCTGGCTTTCACCTGGGTCGGTAGAATCCAACCCGAGTAGAGATTGGCTGATTTATTTTTAAACGGATTTTCATAGATCGGGTAACCCCAAGATCAATTTTTGAAAATGCCTTATGATAAAAGTTTTTATGAACACATGCCTGTGCCGCCATGTCCAGTGGGGTCTCAGTCGGCACTAAAGCCAATATTATTAAGAAAAAAGGTACGCCACGAACTTTTCTTGCAGTGGCGTACCATTTATTAATAATATTGGCCGTGGTATCCACTGAAACGCCACTGGACCGAATAAACTCAATTAAGGCTTAATAAGCACCTTCAAAAAAAACTGCACTAAATTTTAATTAAACTGGTGTAATTGGTCTGGAATTCTCTAAAAAAAGGTTCATACAAAGTGAAATGCTTGGGGCTTCTACAGATACACTAAATAGAGATGCATAAAACACTTTGTGGGCTCTATTAATAATGCAAGTCAATTAAAAAATAAGTAGGTCCAAGCGTCATCGTCTTCCGTTTAATATGATGTTTAATATCTACTAATTGCCTTCTGCTAATTAGATATTTCAAATATTTAACAATGTTTATTCTTAATCAAAAACAAATTTCTCTTGGGATTAGTGACCTTCTTAAGAATCATCCGTCATTCATATAATTTACACTATCCTTCTGCCATCCTCTGTCTATAATGAATAACATAATATTAATTATTAACAGCTTTCTTTAAAATACTTCTTACTTATTCGTGTTGTATACTATAAATTCATATGACCAAGACATGCAATAAAATTCTGTTATTTTTCATTTTATATAACCAGAACTAACCAAAAGGTCTAGAATTCTAAGGATAAAAGTCCGAACAAAGTAAAAAGCTTAGGGCTATACCAGCTGAACTGAAAAGATATGCGTGATATATTAAATGCTGCTATACGGAGACTTATATTGGCTAATTTTACAGGGCTAAGGCTGTAAAAAACCAATAGAAGAAGAGCAGGTTCCTTGCAGCTTCAGGCAATTGTGTAAAGGAAATTTTTGAAATCGTTTTGTTGTTATGCTTTACAATATTGACAGAAAGAATCCACAATAATTTGGTTTTTTCTGAAAATAATCGTGTTGCTAAATCTGGGTGAAAAGGCGGTAAAGTTATTCCTTAATTGGATAATAACAAAAAATTAAAAAAAAAAAAATTATTGAATTTGGTTTTGGAGGGTAAGTAATTAAATTCTGCTATAAATTTTATTGTTAACTATTAAGGGCGCTACTTGTGTATCTTGTACTAATAAATAACTAAAGAACTTTTTTAGCCACTCTGTATGTAACTTTTATATATAAATTCTTATTCTTTAACAAATTTTACGTAATAAAAGTATTTTTGGTAAAAGAATTTAAGCAGCCGTTTTTGAGATATCTGGATTTAAAAAATCACTTCCTGTATGGCTAGGTCAGAGCTATACAGGGTGTTTCAAATTGAATGCTAACCTTTTAGAGTGTAAATACTTGTGAGTTTAAAATAAATGTTCAAATAAAAGTATGTCCCAAATCCCTTATTTTTGAAAATACAAGGTGGTAAAATTTACTACTCAAAAAGTTAAGCCATTCGAATATAGGTTTATTTTAACTTTGCTTCTTAAAATCGCCCAAGGATTCACACTCTAAAAGATTAGCTAGCTTATTCTAAAACATCCTGTATAGCGTAGACCAGGCCATACTGAAAGGGATTTTTTCAAATCCAGATATCTTAAAAACGGCTGCTTAAATCCACTTTTACCAATAATGTTGTAGTAGTTTTTTTTCCGCAGCTTTCAGTGACGCCCTGTATATGTGAGTTCAATGCTCTATCAAAGATATAAAAGGCCACTAAAATACACACTAAACCTCTTTTTTTTACACTTTTGTTACTTTTACTATTTACTAGTCACCACTGGTAAATAAACTAGGACGAAACACTAAATAAAGATATATATCACTTGAGAGCTACTTTCATGGGTTTAAATTAACTTTCACTTTTGTTCCTTTTTCCATTCTTTTAAAATAAAGCGAACTCTTGTAGAACAATTAAAAATTACTTCTGCAACAACATGTTGAAAAAGTTTATTTAATTTATTTAAGTAGGAAATTCAATTAGGTTTAAAAAAATAATAATAATGAAATGTCTTAAAATTTTATATAAAGGCCCAAAAAAAGTCAAGAAAGAAAATATGCTACACATTGCAGTGGGGTTATGGGACTGTTGGACAAAATTAATATATCCAAAACAATAAAGATAGACTTATCAAATGTGGTATATTTGTAAAGATCTTTGGACGATCTTTATAATGGTAATATAACATACAGGGTGTTGCATTTAAAATTATCATACTCTTTATCCTACCCTGTATATCTTAGGAGATAAAAAAAATTGATAATTGATTTAAAAACTACAGAATTAAGCCAATTAACTGATATTTTATAGGATAAAAATGAAGAAAGTTTAGGGGGTGTAAATTTATGACTGGACTTCCTATAGGTATACAAAAACTGTAAATAATCTTTATAATTCACCAGTTGTAGAGTAAAAACTATCTGTTTTTAGAAGTATGATAGCCCTAATCTACATAAAATTTGCTACAAAATAGCAAAAAATTGCAAATATACTTTTTTATAGCTTAGTAAATTGGCCAAAACAAAACATTAAATAAAAATCTGCACCATTTTCTTATAAAAGAAAAACAAATTGATGGACACCAAATAATTTGATCCTTAGATATAATAATTAAAAAATTTACATGTTTTTGTCGCCTCCATCCTATAAGACTCATAAAATAGTAATTTATGTATAAAGTGCATAAAGTGATCCTTTTTTTACGAATGGAAAGTTTGACAGTACGAGCCGTTAGGCAAGTGCGGCAATTCCATGAGTAAAAAGACACTTTATGCAATAATAAATGCCGAAATCAAAGGTAACTTGACCGTTTGGTTCAGTCGCGTTTACTGTTACATTGCAAAAATTGATATTTAAGTTTATTGTAGTAGGCGTTAAAACAAAACACTTATTCAAAGTGTAATTTACTTTTTAACATTTTATGTAGTGTACTAGAATGAAGTACTTCAACTTCAGGTTAACGATTAAACAAACAGTATTTTTTAACGGTTGAGGAAAAACAGTATTTTTTTGTAAAAACTCTTGCAACTTACGCAAAATCGCAACTTATATAACTACTGTAAGACAACTTGAATTTTTACTATTATAACATGGACTTGGCAATAACATACATTTTTTCAAAATTTAGCACCATTTTTTTATAATAAGAAAAACAAATTGATGGACACCAAATAATTTGATTCTTAGATATAATAATTAAGAAATTTACATGTATTTGTCGCCTCCATCCTATAAGACTCACGAAAACAGTTTTTTTCTAAAAACTTTTGCAATTTACGCAGAATCGCAACTTATATAACTACTGAAAGACCTTAGACACGATACTAAGCGTTAGCGTCAGCGGCCAGCCTTGAGCGGAAAATGTGAGAGCGCTGTTTTTTAAATCAGCCGCTCGAAACTACTGACGCTTAGTATCGTGTCTGAGGACTTAGACCAAGCACGATACTAAGCGTAAGCGTCAGCAGCCAACGGTGAGCGGAAAGTGTTTGTATTTTTTTAAATCAGCCGCTCGACGCTTACGCTGGTTATCGTGCTTGAGGCCTTAATATACAACCTGCAATTTGTCTTTATTTTAATGCGATAAATTTCAATAATGCCTGGACAAAATAAACCTATGATTTTGGGATGATTATTTGGTCAACATTTTTACTAAAAATGGGACCAATGCTAAAAAACGAAAATAAGGTTGTGGTCCACAGATCGCTGCACTGTATGCTAATTATTTGGGACAGTATACAAAGGCTAAGAACGTTAGTGAATTGAGAGGCAGTATATTGGTACAGAACTGAAAGATTTGAAGAATGGAATAAAATAGCTCAGTAAAAGAGATCCCACAGCCTTCAGAAAAGAAAAGTATTCTTTATAATTACTTAGTCTTTCCAATAGTGAACAGAGTCTTTGATCTTGATTAATATTTAATAACCCGGCACCCACGGTACTCTGGTACTTAAGCATACATTTTTGTGGGCTGTCACATAAATAAAAAAGATTAAATAAGAATTTGTTGAATTTTTTAAAAAGTGGGATATTTATATAGGTTATTTTTTTTATAATGTAATATTTTTAAAAGTAATAATTCTAGCAACTTGAATTTTTACCATTATAAAATGGACTTGGCAATAATATACATTTTTTCAAAATTTTAGCTTTAATAAACTTTTCACATTAAAAACGTTTGAGACCTAAAACACTTTACTTAATCTAATTTTTTTAATAATTGAATATTAAACCTGTCAACAATTTAATGACGTAATTTGACCTCACAAATAATTAAATTTTGGACACAACAACTTCTCTAAATAAATGTGTAAAACTGGATTTTAAATGGTCATCCTTATTACCATTTTAAATAAATAAGTTTTTTAAGTGCATAGGACCGGGTCAAGTTATTACACTATCATCAATTTTAGGCGTTTAGCTAATTATAACCGCGATAATAATTGGTGACAACTTTGACGTATAATACATGAATTAAACGTCAACATAACCGATTGCTAAATACTGTTTTATAATTGGTCATATAATCGATAAATATAATGAGGTTCTTTTAAAAATATTGTAAAGTGACAATAATAACAAATCAGTAAAATTCACTATCGAAAATTTTGGTGACTATTGTGATAAAACTTCGGACTTCTTGCAAAATTCGATTTAAATTTAAATCGACGAGATTTTTGTTAAAAAGCGCATTATTTTACACTCTGCCCCAAAAAAGCCCAACGATATATAACTTTAGTTTTAGGCACCCTATACACGGTCACCCCCAGTGGCGGTTCGTGCATTGGATAACAGGGGAGGCTAAAGTCATACAGACTATATAAACACAGAAAAGGCTGGTAAGTTTTTGGGGTTACCGCACCTATTTAATGCAAAATACGTAATATTTGCATAAATACAAAAAAAATGTGTATTGCCACATTTATGGAGTAAATTTATGGGGAGGTTAAGTCTCCCTTGCCTCCTCTGACGGGCCACCAGTGACAAGGTGTTACAGAATATAAAAAAGGTACATATAAACATGGGTCCGCAAATTCCTCGTTCTCAAGATATATTATGTTAAACTTGTAAAAAAATGTTTTTTTTTAATATCTAAAAACTTCTTTATACAATTTTGTTTTAATTTGGAAATATTATTTTTGGCAATAGGAGAGTCATTGATCACTAACCTAATTACATTTAAAGGGTCAGGTGGCGTCTCGAATGGCAACTGAACTGTTTGTGCTCGCTATAGATTAAGAAAATGAAAATACAACTTTTATGTCTTAATAATTTTTGTTCATATCTTGTTTAGTTTGAGGAAAAAAAAAGTAAAATCCACTTAATTGCATATTTTTAGACCATAAAAGAAGCATTGCGGGCACTTTTTTTTAAATTGGGCTCTATAATTAATTTTTTATTTAATTATGCAACAACAATAAATACTTATTTAAATAAGGTTGATATTCAGTCTATTTTTTTTTATTAAAATAGGCGACTCGAAATTGTTTAGTTTTTAAAGAGTTTAACACCCTGTATCTTAAGAACGAAAAATTTGCATGTTTATATAAACTTTTCTTATTTTTTAATTTAGAATCTGTCCTTATTTTTTTTTAAACATTTCTAACACCCTGTATATTATTCAAGATTTAAATTTCTTCTAACCACCGACACATTTTTTAATATTAAATAAAAAGTGGTTCAACAACGGCACCCGACTTTTTCCTGTAGGGATATTTAAAAGCCAAAGTGTTTGCGAGTCGTCAAGGGTCCTTATTCTTGAAACTGGGAAACAGCGTTTTCATGAGAAAAGTGGGCGGAGTTCTCTCGAAAAGCTTAAATAGGTATTTTTGAACGCAAACGACTGCTCCCATCACGCGACTGTAAGGAAAACAGCCCGGGAAGTGAACGATCATTTTGGCGATGTGATCGAGTCCGTTCTCTTATGCTCGAGAATTAGGATTCAGGTACAATCGAGGAACTTAAAATCAAAATTCGTAAAGAAGTTGAAGGAATAAACGAAGGTTTTCTACGCCGTGTAATAAACCACCTTTTATCTAATATTGAAAAATGTGTTGAAGTTGGTGGAGGTCATTTAGAAGACGTGATTTTTAAAAGTTAGAATTAAATTAGCTAAATATTTATAAATTATCATAAATCACAAAGAGTTAGCTGTAATTAAGTATATAAAAAGTTTGTTTAGTAAACTAAAAAAATAATTTAAATATTAAAATGGATAGGCTATTATGGGGAACCCTTTACATGAAACACGTCTAGAATTTTCTTAAAAATCCATATTACAATTTTTGTTTTGTAATTAGATATTTTTGGAATAAAAAAATAAAAATACGTGATTTGTTTACCAATCCGCCAAAACTCACTGATTAAGTTGCAGAAGAAAATTCTATATTGCGGTCCTCAACTTTTTAATGTGGCCAGTAAACTTTAAAATGAGCACTTGGGCAGCTTTATTTAAGAGTTTTTAATTAAAATTGATAATATTGTGATCCAGTGCTGCTTAGAGCTTTTCTAGAACCTTCTAAGTGTCGAACGTTTCAATGATCTTAAAAGAACAAGTAGGTATACTGTAGAGAAATTTGCGAGTGCAAATACAAAAATAAATTTAATTATTTAATTAAATACGTCTGACACAAAAAATGCTTTTTGGCAAACATCTTTAGCTACCACAAATGTGTGCCACAGACATACTTTTCCATGGTAATTATAAAATGTATGATTTTACGTCCGTGTATCTTACATTAATTTTTAATAATTCGTTATTATGGGTTTCAATTAATGCTTCTATTTCATGTTCTATTAAGTGGTAATGGTAACCACCGAGCGTTACCAACTTATTCATATTCTTTTATATTTTTATATGCCGTGCGTTCTATTATTTACTTATACCATTAAATTAGTTCAATTAGCTGTTTAAAGTAATTTAACAAAGTAAAATTTTTAACTTCGACCATTCTAGTTGTTTTAAAAATTATTTAATTTTACATTAATAATTGGAAATAGAAAAAAATATCTAACACGCAGAAATTATTTCGATATATTTATATAAAAATTCTTTAATAAAATCATATACTAAGTATTTTTATTATCAGATACTACGTTTTAAACTTTTCTTAATTGTACATTTTCTGATTCTACATACTTCATTTTTTTAAACCAAAACATAAAGTTAATAATCTCTTAATATAGAATTTAGCTTATTCAATTTTTATGGGTTTATGTAGCAATGCAAAATGCATTAAAACCAAAGAAAGAAGCACATAAGCGTGCTATAGAATAGATTTTATTTTTGGTAAGTCCCACCCCTTAGAGAAAATCCAACTTTTAAAAGCAAATGTTCCCTTAGAATATTTTTCGGGAATTTGATACAACTATAGCCAGTAAAAATTTAGCGAAAACAAAAATAACTTTTTAGCAAATTCCAAAAATTTGATTTTTTTAAGTGTTTCTCTTATAGCCAATAGACTGTGGTATACAGGGTGTTACAAATTTAAGGAATACCATTGGAATCTCGGATACAGGGATGGGTAAATTGGGGCAAAATTGCTTATTTTTATGCTTAGGAATACCTATTCCGTTTTAAAAATTTTAGAAATTTGCAGCCGTTCCGGAACTATCCGAAAAAAACACACAAAATTTTGCGAAACAGTTTTTTTCGGTTTATTTGAAAAGATAATTTAAAACAAACGACACATTACCATTGCCACTTTTTCTGTTCCATAAAATGACGTCACTAAATTAATATCCGACGTTTCATCTTTGAGCCACCATCAATAACTTTTTTTTTATTAGGTGGAATATTTTGTTTTTATCCTAATAAACTCATATTTTATTCTAAATCCAACAATATATCACACTTTAGATTTATGCGACGTTTCGAACCAATAAAACATCATCCGCTATTTTTCCATCAAAAATTACGTTTTTATTCCAAACGGTTTTGAAACTTTCCACCCTAAAGTAAGTATGAATCAATTTTTCTATAACTACTCATTATTATTTTTTTACTTAACTACTTATCTATAATTTAACCAACAAGCTACAAAAATGAATGTCATTTACATACATTCCCTTATACATATGTACGTAATAAAATAAAGCATTTAATTCAATCAAACGCCTCTACCAACTTTATCGTTGTCAACATAAAAAAATGGTGCATACTTACCTGCAAACGGAAATTTCCCCGAACGTTTGGGGAAAAATCGTTATTTGCAATGGCAAATAGTGAATGATGATGGTTTTTCGGTTCAAAACATTGCATAAATTTAAAGTGAGATATATCGTTGGATTTAGAATTAAAATACGAGTTTATTAAGTTTAAAACCAAATATACCGCCTATTTAAAAAAAACAAAGTTGATAATGGTGGCCCAAAGACGAAACCTCGGATCTTAAATTTAGTGACATCATTTTAAAGAACAGAAAAAGTGGCAACTGTATTGTGTCATTTGTTTTAAAATATCTCTTCAAATGAACCGAGAAAAATATATAAAAAGTGTTTCGCCAAATTTCGTTTTTTGTCCGGATAATTCTGGAACGGCTACAAACTTTAAAATTTTTAAAACGGAATATTGTAAGCCTAAAAATGCGCGCCTTTGCCCCAGTTTAGCTAACCCTGTATCTCTTATACCATTTCCGAGATCCTAATGGTGTTCCTTAAATTTGTAGCACCCTGTATATTTGGTGTGGGTCCTATGTCTTTGGTTCTGTTGTATTTAAAATAAAATAACTCATTACTTTCACCGATTACACATATCTTCTTTCCTAAGGCAAAGATAAAAATAAAAACACGTAAATCCTACAATAATTTGGGACAATTCAACAAACACAAATATGAACTTCCGTAGTCAATAAAAAAACTATTTCATTTGCATAATGAAAATATAAATCGAGAGAGAAGAGATAAAACATGGCCCCAAGCAGAAATGAGAAAGGTGCCACCCGATAGTAATGATTATTTACACCTGTAGCTTGATGTTTATACTGTGATTAAAGAGATGTGCGCACGCGTCTTAAGGTAGTCCATTGACACACTGACTTGCTTTCAATCTACTGTGTGCCCAATATAAAATCTTATACACAGCCAGATAGATTTGTTGCCTTTAGCAAATGCAAGTTTCACCAAGCCTGTTTGACTTATTTTTTTCTACGGTTTCTAAGTTACACCTTTTACTTCATTAGACTGTGATGTGTTTAATATGTACCTGTATAATCTGTTAATTATGATTTACTTTTAACTATGACAATAAGGCATAACCTAGTAAATTAGTTAAAACAAAAAATATATAATATGCATTTAAGTTTATGATCTTCGTTATGTAAGACGTAAAAAACTTTTATTTTTTTTTATTAAAATTATATTTCTTTATCCGGAATACCCAAAAAGCCTTGGTTATAGTCTAAACAGTTAATTATAGAAATTAAATTAGTTTAAAAAAAATACTTTAACAAAGGTTGTTTTTTTCGTGTGTTAGAGAGTGCTCTAGAAGTTATAAGGGGTCTAAATTCAAAGTGTAAAATTTGATTATTTAATACAAAAAAAATAACATTCTAATAGTTTTATTTCTAGCGCATAATTTAAATAAATACTATTTTAGTTCATAACTACATCCATACCAGAGTATACAGAATGGTACATTCAATTTGTAGTTTTTGGTTCATTGTTCATAAAATGTGGTAAAGTTGGAGATTGTATGGTTTAAAACTAGCCCCGCGTATATAAATTTATTTTACCGATATTCTTTTTTCACAAATCATTACAAAAAACATCAATCAAATTGCTTTAAAAAAAATTTGAGCAATAACAATTCAGAACCCTGTTGGGCAGCCAAAATTTAATCCGAAAGTAATACTAATAAAAAAAACATCCAAAATGCTATTATTATAATTTAATATAGAGGGTGTTATAAAAGCTGGGTCAACAGCTTATAAAGCACGTAAAGAGGAGTGATTAACCAAAAAAATATGATTATCTCAGAATCAACTTCTGGTCCCCAAAACCGGTGCTCTAAAATTATTATACTTAATTGCTCTATTGGGATTATTGAGTAATTATTGGTACTACTTGTAAAAAGTCTAGTCTACTCATTCACTTAATTTTTACAATTATAATATTTCAAAAATAGTTGGCGGTTTTTTAAAACTTTTTGTAAATATACAAATTTAGAATTGATAAATAAGGGTAATGGTATATTTATGAGTTACCATATATATTAAATTTCTTTTAAAATAATAGCATGGGTTTGCCACTTTGAGCTTTTTTATAGCTTTACAGAGAAGAAGTTTTTTCCAATCGTTTTGATATGCTTAGTCCATGGTATTGATATATTATTAAAAACCTATTCTTTTTTATCTCTATTTTTTTTTTTAGTGTAAAACTCTGGCTAGAAAGGAACATTTTGTGACCATGATTTGTGGTGTTTAAAATTATGTTTTTTTTAAGCGAAAAGAAAGTTAAACCTGCTTGGTTTTGTTATAAATTTCAGAATGTCTCAAAAAACATTATTATTTAATATGCATTTCTTACACGAATAAAAAAATTACAGTAGTTAATTTCCAAAAATTTAAAACTTTCAACGATTAAACTTTTCTATAAAGCTTTAATGTCAAACCCTGTATATTTCAAGTAAGTATATCACGAGCACTAATGTCTTTAATTAAAAAGCAAATAATTTTTCTTTAAATACACTTAAGTAACATATTTGCTGAGCTTTTATAGTAAACCTCACAATTCCTTGATGTTATAAAATAAAAATTCTACAAATGGTACTATTATTTCAGTTAAACACACATGTTTGGAACCGGTACGGTACTATTTTAATACAACCAAGCTGGTTTAATTTATTTTAATGTACATAACTGACTTAAACTTCTTAATAATAAGAAAAAATAATAATGGAAGAACCTGCTAAGTGGGTTAAATTGTGTTATGATATGGAATACAATAAAGTAACCGCAACTGTGCTTACTATGAGTGTATGTTATTTATTGATTTTTTCGCATAACTCGCTGTTTGTTTTGATTGACTCACCTTAAAGTAATCCAATTAAAAATTAAAAGTCCTATAATAAGGGCACACGAACTAAAATGGCAGTCCTTATAAGCACTACACACAACACCGATCGCACATGTCGCTACACACAGAACCCGAATTTTCGACACTCTCAGTGGCAAAGCAAATGAAAAGTAATACACTTTAAAATGTTCCGTTGGTTTTATATTGACGTGAAAGTTTGCCCCACTCGGTATAGGTAAGCTTCAGAAGCAGTGCTTTTATGAAGATACTTGTGTCCGGATCCGAATATATTTGAGCTTTGATGAAGAAATTCAGGATCTTGACGCATCGTGATCACTTTCTTTTGCGTGGACTGTTTGTTGCACAATTGGTTCCGAGTTGTCACCCCAATTTGCACTTTCGATCGTCATTGGTCATTCCGACATGTTATGTCATTTTACCAAATTATTGTTTGTTTACTCACACGGATATTATTACAAGGATACATATAATTTTAAATGGATATCTTAAGAATTTTAAATAATTGTTTTGTTTTGCAAATCAGATTTTGTCTTTTTTTTTTTTGGGACAAAAAACCAAAAAAACTATTTGGTATGGGTGTCATACCTCAGTTTTTGAAAAAAAATGTTTACTACGCATGTGGACATTCCAAGAAGGCTCAAAGATTAAAAATGGGTGTCTTTTTAAGTGGGGTAAGAGGAAGTTTGTGAGGAGGGACTTAAATATTATTATTTTATACAGGGTGTAATTTAATTGATGTTTAAAAATACAGGATAAGATTCCTTAGCCCATTTTAGGAAAAAAGTTTATATTAACATATGTCCTTAAGTTTAAAAAAAAATCGCATTTTTATCATAACTTTAAAGCTGTTCAAAATATTTTCACAAACTTTAGCATGCACCTACTAAGCACCAATAAAAACTTTTTAAAGTAGATTATTTTTAAATATTTTTACCGGTGGCGTCCGGGATAAATACTAAAGTTTTAAAAAGAATATGGGGCACCACGGTTTTTTTTTTTAATAAAAATCATTTTTTAATCCTTATTTATTTTGCAACAAATTTGATTTCTTGACTTTTTTCTTCCGAAGCACCGTTTTTGCATGAAAAACTAAAAATAGGGCACTAGCCTCCTAGTTTCAAATAATTCGCTGTACCAAACATGCATTAAAAACAGTTTTATTTTTTTATGCGAAAATGGTGCATCGGAAAAAAAACAGGAGGTCAAATTTGTGTTAAAATAAATGGGAATTTAACAACAAAAAAATTATTTATGGAAAAAGCAATGGCGTACCATATTTTTTTTTTTTTAATCTTCAGTATATATCCTGTAGGGATACCACTAGTAGAAATAATTAAAAATCTTCCACATTAAAAAATACCTTTTGATGTCTAGTAGGTGCGTGCCAATTTTCAAAAAATGTTTCGAACAGTTTTAAAGGTATGACAAGAATACGATATTTTTTAAAACTTTTAACCCTGTAGCTCAAAAGTTAGGAGGTTTAGGACATATCTTAATATGAACTTTTTTCCTAAAATTGGCTAAGGAATCATATTCCGTATTTTTAGCCATCAATTAAGTAATACGTAGATATTATTATTTACTTAATTTAAATATTATGTCAAAATTACACACAAATTGTGTAGTGCAGCTAGAAACAGACCTGCATAAATTTAATTAAAACGCTTTTTGCGGCCAGGAAAGTAAAAGCCAATATTTCTAAAGCAGCTTACATTACACCGTCGTCGTCGGGTCTAATAATGTGTGAAATTATACCAAATCCGGGTAGAATTAAAATATAGATTTCAAACATTTTACGTTTTGGCAAAAGGACGAAAATTGCAAGCAAACCTTAATATGTTGCAATTTTTTGTGAGCTGTCTTATAAAGGGTGATTCAAATTGATTTTTCACATTTAAAGTATTTAAAAAAAGGTATTAAATATTATTAAAAAGTATTTGGCTGCCCTTTAAGAGTAGTTCATTACAAGTATACATAAAAGATGATATCAAGTAAATGACGTTCGTGGCTCATGTGGCATAATCCGTTTCCAGAAATTTTTGACTACTCCGTGGCACTAGGTTCTATCATAGGCGTAGCTACCGCCGCGCCGTATCAATGATATAGGGCTGCCGGGCTATAGGTCCCCCAAATGTGTGTAGGCAAAAATTAGTGGTAGAAAACTGCCGATGCCTGTTCAATTAGGAGAGTAAGAACCTGAATGTTTTTTTATTTTTTTTTTGTAGCCTTAAAAAATTTTTGGGGCACCTTTAAGGGAAAAGTAGGGATCTTTTTTTGGGTCTTTAAAAATTTTTTGGGCCCATTGAGTCATTGTGATACGGGGCCCCTCCATGCACGCTACCCCACTGCCCAAGCAGCAAGCTGTCGTCATATTGACGACTCTTTTGATCATTTTGGTCATAAGACGTCATCTGACCAAAATTATGACGTTATTTTGGCGTCATCTCACTGACGTGTTTTTGGCGTCGGTAAAGTGACGCCTTTTTAACGTCATTTGTTGGTCATATGAACTCATAAAAATCCAACGTCGTGTTTAGAAAACCTGTGATCATATTAGATTGATCATATGTTCATCTGCAATTTCAATGCGCTAAAGAAATAACGAACGAAGGCCGTATGTCGTTCGTTTCTCTCGCTTGCCAAGTGCCTGCCGCTGTTGCCAGATTAGTAAGATTTCCCACTTTTTGTTTCTAATTTGTTTCAGGGAAATGATTTTGAAAGGAGTTATTGTTGTTATAGGTATTATATAGATGCAAAATTAGCATATTATAGTAAATTGGGATTAATATAAGCTACTTTACTTTAAATAATTTTAGCTATTAATTTCAGAATAATTTTTATTTCTGATTTATGACTGATTTCTTGCTTTATCTAGAATCTAGGAAAATATAAAACACGATCTGGCAACCATCGATTTCCTGTTTCGAGTTTGGATACCCTCCATTTTGTTCTGTTCTGGAATTCTGGTTTGTTGTTAACCAAATTTTCCTTGTGTTTTCAAAGTTTCCCCAACGATCATAGTTTTTACGGGTTGAGTGATGTGTTTTATTGTAAAGTTTTAAAGAAAGGAAGTTTTTTTCAATGTTTGTTGTGTGATATCGCCAAGACAACTTAAGTTGGTGGTTAGTATATAAACACGTTAGTATAGCGTTAAAACATGTTGTGTAGAAAGATGTCGCAGGCAAATGGTTATTTAAGGCAAATGCCTTCTCCCTGGGCAAATGACTTTATGAAAATAAGTTTTTTTAAGAGCCATTTGCCTAAGTAAATGCATTTGCCGTGGTCCTTGTTAAAAAATGACTTTTACAAATCGTTGCTTTAACATATTTGATAACATACGTACAGGGTCTTTTACAGACTACAGTTAAAAGGCAAGCAAAACTGTCACATTGGTGCAGTCATGGTTAGTTTTGGTTAGTTAAATATATTTTTTGCTTTATTAAGAAATTAAAAAAAGATTTAAATAACCAGAACTAACCATAACCCCCACTGTAACAGTTTTTCATGACCGTCTGGTTATGCAAATATTTCTATTTTCATTTGCTTAAAAATTGCTTAGGCAAATAGAATTAAATGCTATTTGACTAGAAAAATTTAAAAATGAAAATACGCCATCTGCCCAGACAGAAGGCATTTGCCTAGGCAGAGCCATTTGCGTAAAATAACCATTTGCCTGCGACATACACACTGGTATTGTATTTTTATGAAAGTAGCAATTTTATCCAGCTCGTAAGGAAACTCTCGCTCTTATTCGAAAGTTTGGTTTATGCTGCTGTTAAATAAAGTGATGTGAAGATGATGGAGTTTGGTTTTTTAGGTGTTTTTGAGACAGCCAAAAGAATACTTTCAAGTGGGTAAGTAACAAGTGACCCGAATATTGAGTGGAAGGTGGTTGATCAGCTACCTGAAAAGACAAAAAAACTTTTTTAAGTGAAAGTGAGGGTAAACGGAAAAATCAGAGAAAAATAAAATACCACTAAGAAAAACTAAGTTAGACAAAGTTTGATTTTGCCAGTCACCAGCTACAAAACCATCCTCAGATATGAAATAAAATCAAGTATATTTACTTCATAATTAGAAATACAATTTTATTAAATAAAACATTTTATCATTTCAGCTTAAAAAAACTAGAGCCGTTAATCACAATAAAACATCAATATGAAGAAACTCTAACAAAGTCAACTAAACCAAATCAGCTAAACTCCTCAGGTCTTCCAGAGGTCACCCCAGTTGAATTTCCTGTCAGGTCAAGTTGCAATCTCAACAGTTTGGAGACAATTAACAGAAAGAGTATAAGCCGTAAAGACGCTTTTAATATGTCACTTTTTTACACGGTTATTTTTATTACTTATTTGGTCAGTATAATAATAATTAATAAAATATTATTAGCATAATATTTGTTACTTTAAAATAAATACTATTTGTTCTGTAAAAATATGTCTTTATTGGTTCTTAAAAATTAATTAGGACATTGTTTTTTTAAACTGCCCACAGTTAGTGACCTACCTCATTTAACCAAATCTTACCAATAATGTATTAAATTAATTTTTAAAATATTTTAAAACAAGCATGTAAGATTTATAAAATTAAGTATACAGGATGCTCCAAATAATTTGGACCAATTATATATCTACTTGTGATTTGTTTAAAATGTTGTTTGATTATAACATGCAACTTATGCAATTCAATTTACATATATTGCCTATCATATTTAAAGTAATCTCTCTCAGTGGCCAAAATTATTACGAACGTCTTATTTAATTCAAACTACCCTATACAGTACATTTCTTTAATGTTCCCCTTCTTTTATTTTTTGAAGAGATCTGTTTAAAGAATTTAAACTTGGGGATATGAACTATGCATAAATACTAAATTTTAGAGTGAAAATGACATGAAAATTTTAAGATGGCGCTCAACAGTCATTTTGGAGTTTTTATCTGTCAATTTTACTCTAAAACATAGCATGTATGCATTAATTGCATATTTTAAAGTTTTAATTTTTTAACTGGATCCGTTTAAAAAATAAAGGGGGGTATATAAAAGAAATGCACTGTATATAAATATAACGTCAGTGTGACGGCATTTGCCTAAATTTGGGGACGTCAATTTGTCGTCATTTTAGAGACGTGATTATGACGTCATTAAAGGGGCGTCTTTAGTCTGTGACTTAGGGAGGTCATTTTAACGTCATTTTGTCGTCATTTTATGACGTCTTTGCTAACCAAAAATTACTAAAGAGACGTCAATATGACGTCAGCTTGCTGCTTGGATGGGTTCTATGTTGGTAATTTTGAGTCTGATCACTTGTTTTAGCTCCGCAATGGTGTTCGGGTTATTCTCGTAGGCTTTACGATACCGTCAAAGAAAATAAGTTAATTTACAGGCTCGCACCACCAATTGATATCGCCGTTACGTGAAATAATGTGAACTGGGAACTTGTCGCGCAGTAATTGTATAGTTTCTCCTGATGTGTGACAGGTGGCACCGTCCCGAAATCTTCGAGGTTTATTGCCGATTGGGTAATTTTCGTTTGGGCACCTAATAAATTTTTACCTGACCTGACCCTTTATTTTCTGATTTGGACACCACGACAAAAATGCATAATTATTTCTTCTTGTTTGGTACCCTAAAGGTGGAACTAGAATTCTTAAGTGGATTTATAAAGTGTGTATTAGTTTTGGGTTAAATGAAGGAATTAAAAAAAAACAGAGTTGCTTACCAAAACTAACCAGACCCGCCACCTATACTCTGTTATAATAACAAAACTATTGTAATGCAATAAGACTATTACACCGATTTAACAGTCTTTACACATGGGTTTTATTCAAATTTGCATTTGGCTAATGCGTATTACAGTGCTTATGTAAACTTAATATAAATATGTCTGTCTAAATTAATAAATTATATGCACACCTTTAGGGTACCAAACAAGAAAAACTAATTATGCATTTAGTCCAGGGGACCAAACCAGAAAAAAAAACTGGTCAGGTCAGGTAAAATTTTATTAAGTCTCCAGCGGGAAAACACCATCTTCAAAGTCTATATCTTCCAACTGCTTCCAGAAAAACTCTGTTATCATGTTTCCACAAGCCGATTTTGTGGGACAAAAATTCATGTAAAGCACGAAATGTATTATTTCTTGATTTCCATGGCTGTTTTGTTTATATTTTGCCTTAGAAATGTTATGCTGTCTTTAACACATTCAGTGAAGTTTTAAAAATATATATATTTGTAATGTGGAAACTCAACTTGAATCACTCTTTATAAGTGGATCGGAAACAATTACCCCACGAACAAAAAACAAATGTAAGACATTTGGCTGCAAACAAATTTTCAATATACTTAAATTACGTGCTTACGCACAAAAGACGGGAGGAGGGAGGTTTAGAAGAAAAATATTTTTTTAAATGTAACTCTTTTTGTTACGACTGAATTTGCGGTTGAATATCAGAAGAATTGAAAATCCTGCACAAATTATTGATACGGTTAGTATAGAGGAGGAAAAATCAGGGCCGCGAGCCTGGCCGGGCCCCGTTACAACTAAAAGTTACAGGCCGTATTTCATTTCGCGCCCCCTCCTTCTTCCATTCAGTCTGAGCCCCTAAATTACTCCGGGCCCTGGCAATTTGTACCGCCGTCAAAACCCTCTTGTCGGGCCTGGAAAAATACCATCCTTTATTGCTTTAAAAACTCCTGTACAGGCTATAGCCCAGGACTCCACAAGTAAGGGGCCCACACAAGTACTTCTTTTCGTCGAAGAAAGAGGCGATATTACAATATAAGGGTGTGGACCTTTTTTCGTTTCTCAACATTTTCTTTTTTGGGTAAAAAGCATTTTTATTTCTTTAAGAAAATCAGATCCGATACGATTGCTTTTAATTTGGGGCTTCCACAAGCTGCAATGGCCCCGGGGCCCTCACACCTCTTAATCCGGCCCTGTCCTGTAAACTTAAGATTTTACGCAATTTCTATTGCAAGCTAGGTTTAGTGCTGATATTTTTGATACTAGTGAATTTGCGGTTAAATATCAAGAGAACCGAATATCTTGCATAAATTATATTGATACTGAGATATAAAAATATTGATAGAGAGGGGTAAAATGCTATACATTTTATCCTATATTGATTCAGAAAAGTCCTGTAAAATTTAGAATTTACGATTTTTTTATTGCGAGCTGGTGCTAAAATTTTCGTTACTACTTAATTTGCGGTTAAATATCAAGAAAACCGAATAAACTGCACAAATTATTGATACGGCATTAAATAAAGAAGAAAAAATACTATAAATTTCATCCCATATTGTTTTAAAAAGTCCTGTGAAATTAATATTTTACGCATTTTTTATTGCGAGCTTGGTTTAGTGCTGATATTTTCGTTACTAGTAAATTTGCGGTTGGTTATCAAGAGAACCGAATATTCTGCACAAGTTACTGATACGGCATCGTATAAGGGAGGACAAAAACCTTAAATTTTATCCTATATTGCTTGACCAAAGGCCCTCAAAAATTAAAATTTTTTCGTTCTCGATTAAAAAACCAAATATCCTACACAAATTATATTGATACGGTATCGTATAAAGAAGGAAAAAAACTAAAAATTTAATTCTATATTGCTTGACAAAAGACCCTCAAAAATTTATATCAGCTTTGTTCCAGCAGAATGTTGGGAACATATTAGCAAGAATCGTAAAAAGGCAGGAATTGTTACAAACATTAGACAAAAATGTTGGCAACAGTTTTCTGCTGGAACGAAAAATAAACAAGGCGTGCATACTGCTTATACGTCAATACAAAAAGGTTATGTTAAAAAATTGTCAGTAATGTTTGAAGAAAGTTTGCAAACATTTTCAAACAGTTTCCAACATGTTTCCAACATCTTAAAACAAACAATTGTATAATGTTACAAACATGGCACTGCTGGAACGACAAATTTGACGTGCGCATGATCCGAACGGTTGCAAAAATTTCTGACAGCCTGCTGGAACAAACTTATTTTATGCATTTTTTAATGTTAGCCAAGTTTAGTGTTGATTTTTTCGTTTTCGATTAAAAGAACTAAATATCCCCCACAAATTATTGATACGGCATCGTATGGAGGGGAAAAAACTATAAATTTTATGTCTCAAAAAATAACGAGAGAACATTTGTAAAATACCTAAAACCCTGGCACTTAATATTCAAGAAACCTACCTGGGCTGCCCTAAAAATTAAAAATAGTATTTTTCTTTTATTTTATCATCATAATTAGTTCGTTTATCAAATAGGAAAGTACGACACTGGATATAACATCCAAAAATAATGATTGTAGTGTTTCTGGCTTCTCATTTCAGTGTTGCTAATGGTATAGCGTTGGCTTACACCAATTTATATGCAGCAAAATACCAGCCCTAGCGTCATCAATCAATTAAGGTATTAATTTCGCGAATAATAAAATAGTTTAGTCTTAAGGAACGTCCGACAAATGAAAAAGAACTAAGCTTTACATAAGCTTTTGTTTATAAACTACTAGGCAAAAAACTAGATCCGAGCTTTGGAAATGATATTTTTACCGTGAATTTCGCCCCACATTGCCTTTAAAAAAGTGGGCTTTCCCACTGGACGGCGATAAGCCCCTCTGAAATTATTAAGCTTTTAAAATGAAACAAAATAAAAATAAATAATAAACCGGACAAACTAAATGTTGTTTAAATTAAATCCTAAATTATTTCTCGTTTTTTTTGTGGAATTTTGGTTAACTTTTCAGAGTTAAAGATCTTATTATTCAATACTAGGATTGCAATAAAACAATACAAAAAAATTAAACCGACCTAAAAAAATAAATAAAAAGAACTGACCAAAAAGTAAAAAAATTAAAAGAAAAGAATTATTATTCTTAATTCCATTCAAAGGAGAGCTGTTCGCCTTATTAATGATTCTTTACTTACGGTAAGGCTTCCCTCTCTTGCCGGTCGTCGGGCTGTGGGGGATATATCGCTTTTTGTAGTTACTTTCATGGCTTCTGCTCTGAAGAATTTTCCAGTATAATTCCTCCACTTACGGTTCCCAAGAGAGAAACTCGTGGTGCCGCACATATGCATCCCTATACGGCCCAATTGGACAGGCCCCGAACTTCCCACTTTGTTCGTTCTTTTATCCCTAGAGTTTCTACAATGGGGGACCTGCTGCCCGCGGAGGTTTTTCTCCCCCTCCCCCCAAATCTTTAAGTATTTAAGTCCGTCAACAATCTCCCTCTTACCTCGCTTAAAACACCCACGGTACGTTAGTTGTTAGGCTTTTAGTCTTCGTGGATTGTCCAAAGATAAAAAAGTCTGGTTAACCCATACATATGTTATGACAAGACTTCTTTTTTTATTATTTTTAACTTATTAGTTTAATTTGTTTATTATTATTACTTTTAAATCGGCAAACATACACTGAAAAACACTACTAGTACCTCTTTTAGTTCGGTGATAAGTCTAAAGTTTACCCCAGGGTTGTCGATTCTGAATGTGCCCCTGATCTTTATTATATGAGCATAAACCACACTAGAGACAGATCTGCCGCACGAACAACGTACGGCAGAGACAAAAAATATGTTTAGTATTTTTCTCTCTCGCAATCCTGATTTGGTTTTTAATGGGACCACCGTGGAAGTGCAATCTTCTAAATAAACTAAGAATTTTTAAAATCGGTTTACAAACGGTAATCACGTAACAAACCCTAAACCATACAGACGAATTGAGAACCTCCTCCTTTTTTAAAGTCGATTAAAAAAATTTAAAGGATGTACTATACTGGGAAGAACTAAATGTTGTGTTGTGACCTAAATTTGTCAACACCCTGTAGACTAATTTAAAATCACAATTTTTAGGCAGTGTATAGGATTTTAAGGCCCTAACTTTTCCTACCATCTCCTTGTTTTTATTCATATTAATATTTTTATTCTAAAAGGGAACACAATTTTTCAAAGAAAGCAATAAAATTTGTATACCGGATGTTAAGTTATAATTTTACCTCCCTTAAAATTTTAATTTTTATTGATACAAAATAAATAAAAAGATCAGTTGCTTAGTTTTATTTTGGAGCTTTCAAATCAGTAATCAGCTATTTATTATCTGTTAAGTTATACAAGGTACGACAAAAGTATAATGTAAAAAACACTCTGTATATTATATCACCAGTAAAAAGATCTTTTAAACACCTTAAAAAAATACCACGCTTGATATATTTATCTTTATTTGGTTCGGAAATATGGCCATCTAAATTTTAAGTTTCTCAAATATATCCGCAATATAGCGTATACTACGACCTTCATAATTAAATTGCACTGTTTTCTTTAAAAATTTGTATTTGCTTTTAGAATAGAGATGCTGATGTAAATTAAAAAAACAAAGAACTGAGTAAAAAAATGGGGCTTTAAAATATAATACACTGGTAAAAAATTGTGACATTAAACTATTCCACAGCGTGTTCGAAAATTTGAGACAAAATACCACATTTGGCTCTTCCCTGTATAATACCAATTTTAAATCTCCATATTAAATAATACCCTTTATGAGAGAAGCTACAACAAAACCAAATAATAATCAAAATCGGACAAAAAAATAAGAATTTGAACATTTTGTTTGTCCGGCAAACATACTCTGTAAAGTGGGGCTTAAGCCCCCCAAAAACCACGACGGCTAGTGGCGCCACTGTCTGGAAGATATGGGTTTAGTGGTAATATTTTTGTTACAAGTGAATTTATAGTAAAATATCAAAAGGGGCCGACCGTCAAATAATCGATATAGCGTATAGAAAAGGAAAAATACGGTAAATTGCGATATTCACTAGTAACGAAAGAGTTCGCACTAAATCAAGCTCACAATAAAAATATGCAAAAAATCTCAATATTCCAGGGAATTTTTCAAATGCAATATGGAGTAAAATGGAGGCGTTGAGAACCAGAGCAGACAATCTCACAAATAAAAAAAAATCTTTAATGCGTATTTTCTATGACATAAAACCTTTTTGTGAGGGCCAAACTAGACTAATAATAATTGTAAGACAGAAGTAGCTCACTTAAGTTGGGGAATCGGTCACGCCAGCTTTAAACCGGATTTTTTCGGATATACATATAATTTAGTTAAAAATATGTAGCTGGTTACGAAATCGTTTATCTAAGTGTATAGAGTCAGCAACAAAATAGAAACCGGAAGTCGGGAAAGATTGAAGATCGGTTTGATGATAAACTGGTCACGCCAGCTTAACACCCTAATTTTTTCAGGTAAAATTCCATCCAAAAATGTGTAAGCGATTTGTAAGTTAACCGATCTTTAAACTTTCCCGACTTTCGGTTTCTAATTTGTTGCTGAGTTTTTACACTGTGACAAACAATTTCGTGAGCAGCAAAACATTTTTAGATTGAACTCTACCTGGAAAAATCGCGTGTAAAGCTAGCATAGAAAGTATTAATTTTGTCAACTTAAAAAAAAAAAAATTTCCTGCAGCAACAAATCGACTCATTTTTATTCAATGTATTACACCTTTTCAGCGTATACCTATGCTAATTCAACGGGAAGCTGGAACTGTTACCGATTTCTCACAATCGGTTTAAACGACAAAGTCTTTTACTTATTTGGCAATTAATTAGCAGCTAAAAAAGCAAAAAATTCTGTTTTTCTTATTTTTGCCGATTTTCCATTGCCAGTTTTCCGGACATCCACTTTGCCACTGAAAATGCTCTGCTCTGGTTCTCAATGCCTTAGAATATTCGGTCCTCTCTTTTTAAAACTCCGGATTCTAGATTTTTTTAGCGATGTATGACAAAGACCATTGAGAATCAGTGTTTGTTTTTCGAAGGTTTTGAATACAAACAAAAACAGGATATTTTTAAAGGATTTATTTCGACATAAAAAAATTTACGAACAAAATAAGTACTAGATCCTAAATGTGTTTTTTTATAAGTAATAAATAAATGCGCAATTTTCTATCCATTTAACAAGGATGTTTTGCAAAAATGCGGGTCAATTGATGCTTAGTTGAGTCATTTGAATAAAATTAAAGAGAAATTAACTATACGAAAGTATTTTGCATAGTGTATGAACGTGTGTTGTTTTAATGCTCTACTAGTGGTTTATATGGTGTCATGTTGACATTTGTTTTGCTAGTTGGTACAATAATAATCTATTGTTAGTGTTGAATATTAATTATTTTTATTATTTCTTCGATGGCAATTTTAAACTTTCTTTACCTTTTGTCCTTTTATGAAAAATGTCAA
Organism: Listronotus bonariensis; assembly: GCA_014170235.1. NCBI lineage: Eukaryota > Metazoa > Arthropoda > Insecta > Coleoptera > Curculionidae > Listronotus > Listronotus bonariensis. Next base: position 169,090 of record JACEGR010000397.1, read on the forward strand.
ATTATGATGATTATATATATTATACATGGTGGCTCATAATATGTGGGACATTTTCTGGATTTAGACAGAACACATAAAAATAATATGACAAGTTCCCTTACCCTCATACAGAGATATGTGCACTTAAAAACGCCACAAAAATCGGCTTCTCTTGCATAACTTTTATATTACTTGGTAAAATGTAATATTTTCATAATATAACACATTCTAGTTCACTGTAGGTACTGTACATTTTTTTGTACTTTCAAAAGCGACAAATCAACATCTTAGTCGGTGTCTGAATAAAATATTTTACTTTCTTAGAATGCAGTAATATACATAGATTCAAACTGTAATTCTTTCTTAAAATCTAACATATCTACCTTAGAATCAAAAAATTTAGAGAGAAATTTAATGGTTCTTCCATTTCATGCCAATTTCCATACAAAACTCTTTTATATTCATATGAACCAATCGAAAAAGATAATTTATTGTCTGTTAATAATACGATTTATGTTACGCGATTACTTCGGGGTTTGTGGACCGATTTTAAAAATCTTTTATTATTTGAAAGAGTGTAATACCGCGGTGGTCCCATAAAAACTCATCACAAGCATGTGTAATTTGATTGGTTGAAAGCGCTACAGACGGTCATACAAAACTGTCACATTGGAGGGTGATGGTTAGTTCCGAATAGTAAAAACTTTTTTTTTTTAAATTCGCGGTTTAATTGTAATGTGTGCTTTTTACTGTAGTCGGTGTTTTTGTGTATGTTTACCGATTAATAGTAAGAATAATAAACTTAAAAGCAAAAAAGAGTCAGTTGAGAACCAGAGCACTGGTTTAACCTATTTATGAGGGCCAAACTGGACGAATAATAATTAAAGGACAGAAGTAACGTAAACAGTATTAATTTTGTAAAAATTAAAAAAGTCGTTATTAATATTTTTTGTTTCTTTTGAAAAATTGAACCGACTTCAAGACAAAAAAACTTACTAAAAAGTAAAAAATAATAAAATAATAATAATAATAAAAAATCGGGTAATAACATACATATGTGCTAAACTACTCAATGCTAATAACTAAATAAAAGATTTTTATACTTTAACCTTTCCGGGACAGTGCGGGGTAATTTAGGTACCCAAGATGCGGTTTTCTTTTTATAACTTTTCAATATATTTTTATTTTGCTTCCTTTCTTCAGGTAATCTTAGAAAATCTATATTTAAATCATTTTTATATAAAAATTAATATTAGATATAACTAACCAACTATATATTTTTTACAAAAATTGACATTAATTACTTGGGGACCCGAGTTACCCCGCACTGCGTGTAATGTATTGAAATCCTACGTGCACAGTCCCGTCGTCAGGCAACCAAATAAGTTAAAAATATTTTCTCGATTACTGTGGGTATATATCTTGCTTTACGGTATGTATCAATAATCGGAGAAAATGACGGGCCGTAAATATAAGCTTTTTCGCGGGTCTAGTAATGAACCGATTCTGAACTAGAACCGAACTGGTTTAGAATTGTTTTAAAGCGCGTGTCTAGCGAACGATTTTCTATACAGCTGAGGATGTATTCTAACTTGGCCTTTTGGTTAGGATTTTTCATGGTTAAATTGGATACTATACAAAAAAATTAAACAAAAAGGTAAATTGTTATACTGTCGAATGCCACTCGAGGTCTCTCGGCGGAAGACGAGGGATTTCCTGCCTCCTCTCGTTTTTAACATAAGTACCTATGTGTATTTAACTAAAGATAAAATTCAAACATCAAGAAATGGTAAAATCTTGTAATATTGTCTATATTTTTTAATTTAATCTTTATTTTATTGCATACATACATTCATACGGAATACAATAAAAATCCTTTGTTTATATACGCTCAGAATCACAAAAATATAAAAAAAATATTCAACAGGTATATTAACCCGCATAAAAAGTGGCAAAAACAAATAAACTGTAATACAACGGTTTATTTCTGTACCACAAAAACAGAAAACAGCTGACCATGTCGACAATACGCATGAAATTCCGAACTGAACTTTTAGTTCCAACAAAAATCCCAGGACTGCTAATCAGGTTACGAACCGATAACGAACTGATTCCATTGTAACCCGCGAACACAGAACTGTTACTAAAAATTCAGGATTTTACTAACCGCGAACGCTGATTTTTTCGCTGCGCATGCGAATAGTCCCAGAACCGGTTCAGAATCAAACCCGCGAACAAAGCTATTATACTGAATGCCTATATTATATTCACTAAAAAGTTTCCCGATTGGAAAAGTATTGACCGAAGTAGGCGAAGGATTTTTTACAAAACTTGACACAAAACTTGCACTTCTAAACGTTCTAAATCGAAAGCAGAATTGATATAAATTTTCACAAAACTGTAACAACTGTTATAGATCTATTTCTTTTTAACAGCAATGTGTTCAGTATTTTCGAAATTAGCCCTTAAAACAAACAATCAAAGTTACAAACTTTACCTCTTTATAATATTAGTATAGATAATAATATTACGACATGGGATTGTACCCTACTTCATTCTTAATGACAACTATGTTAGTGCAATACGACTGATGTGACTTTTGTCCCGAAATTCGTATCTCTCAACGCACTGTTTATCGGTCCCGCCTTGTTTTCGCTTTTCTAGCCTATATACCTTTTCACTTAGCTGAACCTGTATACTAGGTGATATAGGCTGAAAAAAAACACTATGGTAAAGAAAACTTTTGTTTAATTTGGCCCTCCTTCCAGAGAAAATATAGATTTTAAATTGAATCCTCCGTTTATATTTTTTTCGTCAATTTAATTAAATTTTACCGTCATATCATCATAATTAGAAGCATGCAAAATTTTAAGATAGAAAATAGCGTAATTTTTTTAAGTGGCTATAGTTTTAAAAATTTTAGATAATTTTGCAAAATTTAAGATTTGTCAACAGGATTTGTTCAAATTCACCAAAAAATATGCAAATAAAGAATTCGCTTCTGAAACTTACATTTTCTATAAGCAAGGGCCAAAAAATCCTTAATAATAATAATATTCTTTACCAAAATGTTTTTTTTTGATAGTCTTGTCGAGAATTTGATTTTCTGCGAAAAATAGCGGTTTGTAGAAATAACTTAACTGAAAAATGCTTTATTAAGTACCTAAAAGAAAAGAGCTTCACAAAGCGAAAAATTTATAGATCAATTATTTAAAGTTTCATACCGCCTTTTATGACAACCGAAACCCATAAAAACTAATAATTAACAAATGAATAACTTAAAAAAAATGTTGATACAACTTTTATTATTGCGGAATCATATTTTTAAAGTGTCTGGAAGACACTAGAATTTTTCAAATTTTTAAACTGATATTTAATTGCATATTTAATAATTTATAATTTTTAATCTATGCTCACTTTACTACTTAACTATTTTTTGCAGGAAATCAGCTTCTCGACTAGACTATTAGGCCAATATTATCCAGTACATATGAAGTGTGGTACCGCCTTTGTATAGTTGACACAAAATAGTTTTTCTGTAATAATAAAGAAGCCAAAGGCAATCGGTACGCATTTCAAAATTATTACTGCTTTTTGTGCAAGATTAACTACCAAGTAAAAACAATAGGAATTTGTAATAAACAGCTTAAATCTCTATTAATAAAGAATTATTATTTGAAGTCACACACACGAATCGGTGATTTCAGGTTACTTTCTATTTGAGAGTCTCTTGCGTCTAGCAAATGTTAGACTCATTTAATAGGCTTTTGCCTAATGGAGATATATAGGTAGTTTTAATCTGGGACATATTCCAATATCCGCCAGAAAATATATTTTTGGTGTTATTTGTGCATAATTTAAGGGGTTATATCCCCCTGTAACCAAAAAGAACGCGTTTAATTTGTGATATTTTTATATAAAGACATTTTATCACAAACATACACGAAAAAAAAGTGAATATGGAAAACCTATTGTCTGTGCATGGCGCATAATAATTTAAAACGCCTGTAATTTTATTTACAGATAACCAGATAATAACACGACAACTCGTTTTCTTTTTTTTACTTTACCAATATGGAAATATTCAGCTTTATATGGGGTTCTTTTTATAAAACAGAAAAGTGCCTTTCAATTTGATTTTTATACTTAGGTTTAAAGGTTACCTAACTACAATAAGTATAAGTATAGTAAATATTATTTTTATATAAACGATTTTTATTTATGAAATTAAATAGTTTTAAAATCAGCCTTGCAACAACTTTAAAAGCAAAAAAAGCATAAGATTTGATATGGATTTTCAAAAATACATCAAAAACCATATTTCTATTTTTGGCTCATTTTACTTGTGGAAAAGTAAGCAAATATTTTTTGTATTAATTAGCTAAAACTATCTGCAACTTTCCATAAAATTTAATTTTTGGTTACAAGAGGTTTCGAAAACACAAGAAACATTTTAAAAATATAAAAAACACTTAATTTACCAAAATTTGTTAGTTTAGTTGTTACATATTGTTATTTATCTAAGTATTTGTTAATGTTGTTACCTAATTGTGAGTAAATAATATAAAAGCAATTTTCAAAAGAAAAATGTTATTATGTTTATTGAGTGCTTTAGAAATATAAAATCTACCAGATTTTTGTTTCTTGAAAACTAAACAAGTAACGAAAAATATTAAAGGACAAAAAAAAACGTATCTTTATTTTCCTAGTGTGTGTGTGCTACAAATAACACTACCAAATTGCATTTAAATTGGATTAAGGATATTTACGATATTGAAAAAAATCATTAAAAAAATGGTTGAACGTCCTGTAACTTGAAAACTATGCATTTTTAGACATCTGTTTATAAAACCTTTTTTTGTAAAATTAGGTCATAAATAGGCTTTTAAATAACCCTGTATATTTTTGTAAATTGACTCCTATTTTTAATTATCCCTTATAATAATATTACAGTATTGCTTTCTGCATATGCAGAGCATGGTACCCCACTTAATTATGTATAATAACAACTATTTTAGTGCAATAAGACTAATCAGAAATCAAGATTATCTTAATATAGCCAGTGCTTTTGAAGTAATATTTTACATAATGTAAATAAATATGTAATATATAATTTAAAGGGGTGATAATTGATAATGGGACTTCTTTTAAATCAAAAAGTTTATTTTAAAGAAAGCTAAAACACTTGTTTTTTGAAATAGGATGATAAAGTTTGCTTTATTACTGTGTTTGAAGAACTAATTTGAAAAACTAAAGAAACTATTTTTGGTCAAAGAGTGTGTTTTATACATACACTGAGGACGCGTGGGTTAAAACAAATTCATTTTAAAGTTGGTGATTTGTTTTTGGAAAAAACACTTAAACACATTGATTCTAATTTTTGGCTGTGGTTGTTTTTCTAGTCAATTCATCTATAACAGGTGGCCCAAAAATAAGCCAAGACTTTCCTTACATTTTTAAATTTTGCATTAAATTCTCAATATATTTTATGTCTTATACCTAAAGTTAACAATAATCAAAAAAAAAAAAATTACCATTGATTTCTTTAAAAAATTTGCACCACAAATCATTTAACTTTAAGTTAATTTGTTCAACTCTTTTGTTAGTTTTCAAGGAGCAGCTCAAACGGTATTTAAAATTTAAAAATAAAAATTTAAATACAACAAATTAGTTGTCGGATCTTTTCTGACCTGACGATGTCTTTTTATAAGCTAAAGTGTAACGGTGCTGGTGCTTTTCAGTTTATTGTAATGTTGAAAAAAAAACATAATATTTGGGTATTAGTTTACAACATACTCGTAGATAACCCACGACCGAAAAATAAAGCACATACTTTACCCATTGTACTTTACATGCAGCACTGAGTGAGGGCACCCTGACAAAATACTAAACCTGTAAGTTTGCCGGACACTGAAAAATTTTAGAATGCCTGATATTAATAATGTTTAAATTTTTTATTTTAGTCTGAAAAAGTAAGTTTTTGCGCAAAAAGGAAAACATAATTTTATGTTAAAGCTGATCATTTTGCCGCCCCTGGAAACATACCGCCTGAGGCGGCCGCCTCTTCAGCTCACCCCTCTGGCCGGCCCTGCTCATGTCCTAATCATTTAGAAGCCAAAAACCCGAAAAATTCATTTTTAGTATAAATGAATACTGGTAATGATTTAAAAAATAGTAGACCATGGTGGATAATTTTTAAAACGAAAAAAAAATATAGTAGAATGAGATCTATTGTAAAAGATAGAAAATATAACAAAATTTATAGGAAAAATAAATTCAACTTGATCTGTGGTCGGGAAGAGGGGATGGGGGGGGTTAAAATGTAAAATACGGCTTTTTAGTTTTCCGGCCGAATTACAACTTTTGTATTTAGCTTTTTTACATAACCTCACAATTTGTGTGAAAAATTTAAAATAACCATATTTTCGGTTTTATATTTTTATCATTTACAAAAACCATTATTTTTTACGAAATTTGGTGAAAACGTACCTTTATTTGTCCTTAATATAATGTAATTTATTAGTTTTAAAATGTTTATTTTTATACATTTTTTGACTTAATATTGAAAAAGTACCCTTATTTTCAATCGAAAAATCACGTGTCAAAATATCGGCATTTTCAAAAAAGTCGGTAAGCTTTTTGTTTGTTAAGATCTCTTCTTTCCGATGGTGTAAAAAAGTATAATTACCACGGTTAATTTTCTCAGCAAATGAATTTCCATAGGATTAGTTATTTTGTCGGAAATCAACAAAAACCGTTTTTACCCTTAAAAACTCACCGCCTTCCACTTACCGACCCCAGATCGCCTGTAATTTATTTTTCCTTGTATTTTTGTTATTTACTTTATATTTTTCAATGAGTTATATCTATTTATTCAAAATGTTTTTTTTGGTTTTAAAAATTATCGACCCCAGTCTAATAATGATTTTAAAAAATGGGATCCAAATTTTTTGCGTTTTCTGAGAACATTTACCATTGTAATGTACATTTTTTTACACCATTAAAAATTAGAGATTTTAACGAACAAAACAAAATTCGACTTTTCGGAGAATGCCGATATTTTGACACGTGAATTTTCGATTGAAAATAAGGGAATTTTTTTAATATAAAGTTAAAAAAATGTATAAAAATAAATATTTTAGAACCAAAACTTACAGTGTATTTAGTACAAATAAAGGTACGTTTTCACAAAATTTCGTAAAAAAATGATTGTTTTCGTAAAAGATAAAAATAAAAAACCAAAACTTATTTTTTTATTTTTCACATAAATTGTGAGGTTATGTAAAAAAGCTAAATACAAAAGTTGTACCTCTTTACCTTGCCTACAACTTTGCAATTTAACTTTTTCCATTAAGCATGTAGTTTGCCCGAAAATCTAGAAAATCCGTATTGCACACTTTAACCCCCTCCCCCTTCTCCCCCTTCCCGACCAGATCGAGTGGAATTTAATTTTCCTATAAATTTTGTTATACTTTCTACCTTTTTCAGTGGGTTTCATCCTACTATAATTTCTTTTCACTTTTTACTTTTTTAAAGGTTTCGGCATCGCTCTATAGTCAAAATTTTGAATTTTAACAAAATGGCAGCTTCCCAAAAATTTACACTTTAAAGTCGCTTAAAAAAATAAAATATTTTCGGAAACCTTATTTATTTGGTCATTACCTGGCCAATGTATCTAACAAGATTGTGCGAAAACCTCAAGTCGATCGGTCAAGCCGTTTTGGAGAAATTTTGCTAACCGACTTTGAAAACACGTTTTAAAAAAATTAGTTTCCAAAAAAAATAGGGGCCAACTTTGCTTTCCGCCCTGGGCCCCGATACCTCTAGGTACGCCAAAAAAAGAGTGTCTTATTAGAAAATTTTTAAGTTTATGTTGCATTTCATGATAGTCTAAATTTATCAAACGCTGTTTTTAAGTCTTCTTTAGGATTTTACAAAGAAAATAAAATAGCGGATGTTTAAATAGTAATAATTAAATTTGAACGACAACGCCTTGTAAAAAAGAACTACAGAAACCAAATAACAAAAACGAAGAAATATATTTGGTATATCATTAAATTAACCACACGCAACCAACTGTTATATTTTAAAGAACTTTATATTGTTCCATAATGTTATAACCCTTACTTTCTCATATCCGGGTACACCGATATGGGTTCATGATTTTCGTTAAGCAGTGAAAGTTGTATGAGTAACTTGCATCAGCTAAAGTTTTGCATAAATGACACACACTGTGACATATTTGTAAGTGGGTGGTTCTACACGGTGTTTTGGCAAACTGTATTTTAAATATTTATTATTTTTGTTGTATATATTTGATGACAGCAACAGCGACATGGTTTTTGGTGTATAATAATTAGGCTGTGTGACGTTTATAAGGGTGTAGGGATTCAAAGCCCTTTCCTCCATCGTATACTGTAAATTTAAAATCTATTCTCCAAAAAAAAAAAAACTTATTTCGGAATTTACAAAAAAAAAGCTGATCCTTTTACTCCTCTTTCGCCCAGAATACTCCATTTTTTTCATGAATTTAAATAAATTTTATTGTTAAATCACAAATTAAGCAAACACAAGGTAATTTTCAAGCTAGTACTTTTCTTTTGACACTGTATAGAATGCAAGGAAAGATAAAATTTTGTTTAACAAAGTTACGCTGGAGAAATGCTTTGTTTCCGTAATACGGTGACTAAGAAAACATGTCTTTTTATCATAACTCTCCACCACTTGATATTTCCTCAAAATTTGTTACATTTTTTGTCAATACATTACATATTTTTTGTAAAAGTTTTCAAAGAATTTCAACCAGTGACGTTCAATTGATTTTTTAAGGAAAAAATAGCCCGCCACTGCTTTATTTTTAAATTATTAACATTTTAAAATATTAATTTACTTGAAGTTAATTTGGTCTCTTGATATTTTTTCGTACGATGAACGGTTTCGTTTAAAGTGCAAGAAAATAAGAATTTTTGTTTAACAAAATTACGCTGGAAAATGCTTTGTTTCCGTAATACACGGTGACTAAGAAAACATGTCTTTTTATCATAACTCTCCCACCATGATATTTCCTCAAAATTTGTTACATTTTTTTGTCAATACATTACATATTTTTTTGTAAAGTTTTCAAAAAATTTCAACCAGTGACGTTCGAATTGATTTTTAAGAAAAAATAGCCCGCCACTGCTTTATTTTTAAATTATTAACATTTTAAAAATATTAATTTACTTTGAAGTTAATTTGGTCTCTTGATATTTTTCGTACGATGAACGGTTTTCGTTTAAAACGTTCGCTACCAAGCGGCTCATATATGAGCCAGTACAATTTTTAAAATAGACCGCCGGCTCAAATGTGAGCCGGCTACATTATAATACTAAATGCGAGTTTAAAAATTCGGGGTTTCCTGTAGCGGTTTTGTTTTAAAACACGGTCTGTGTAATGCTTCGGCTCGTATGTGTGTCAGGTGGTCTGGGTGTAGCATTTAGTATAAGTATAGTATTTATTTTAGTTCATTTTTTGGATATTTAGAATATATTTTTGTTTAGTTTTTATGTCAAAGATATCATAGAAGCAATTTTTCTTTTACTTATTTTTTTAGATATTTAGATAAAAAAATTATGTAGTCTTTTGCCAAAAATTTTGTACAAGAAATATATTTTTTTTAGATTTTAGTTTAGTTTTTAGATTCTTAGAATATTTTTTTATTAACGATTTTTGATATCAAAAATGTACCTATATACTGTTAGTAAATACCTATATCTAGCTAGCCAGGTCTATTTAAAAAAAATTAATAAAATGGACCACCGACTCATATATGAGTCGGGTTAAATAAACACTCAAATATGTTAAATTCCAACACTACAACTAATTAACACATCAATAAACATCAAAAGAAAGTAATTTTACAAAAAATAATAAAGAAGAAATAATAAAAGCCATTTTGATGCATGGCAAAATCGCTAAAACCTGCACACAAAAAAAAGATGTCTTAACTTAAAACAATTTGCTTTGACTCAAGACACGTTGTGAGTTGTATATAACGAAAAACAATATATTCTTCTTTTCAGTAAATGATAGTTGTTAAAACATTATTTTAGTACAAGCATAAAGGTAGATTCCGTTAAGTAATCATAATTTTTTAAGTTAAGAATATTAATGCTTTCTTTGTAGATATTCTTTTGTCGACGCGATTATCTAGCGAAGAAAAGCACTAATTTTATTGGAGAAAACATATTCTTTGTCAGGGGATCAATTTAAAACATATGTTTTCTTCGGCAAAAACAAATTAAAACTTAAGTTAAGAATACATTTCTTTGGCCAAGAATATATTACTTTAGGGTTGTCTTGGTTAAAAAATATCCTAATTAAATACTTTCTTTAAATAAAACTACTTACTTACTTAACAAAAGATTGTTATAAAAATTTATTAATCACAATTATTATTGTTAGAGTACAAAACAAAGCTTTTAATAGTATAATATTTTTATGATGTTACCTTAGACCTTCTGAACGTCTGAACCTTGCTGAGGCGTCTAGGATCCTATTAATGGAAATCTGCCTGGTACAGCTCTGATGTTAATAAAAACAAGAGTTTTTGGTGCTCTGCATTCGGCATTTTCAGTATATTCTTCAGTACTTTCTTTGTGAAGATTTCACGAAAGTTCCTGATAGTCCCGGCACGATAGTAGCTTTACTGTGGATATTTGGAGCACGGTGATCCAACTACCCCATAAAACTGCAATGTGTGTCCACGGATGAACTTGACTATACCTGTAGAAAAAATATTTTTAATATTTCGAAGAAAAAGTTATGCTTTATAAAAATTTTTGCTTTATCCGAAATGGTAAAAGCTATAACAAAAATTTTTGTAGGATTTACATGGTGGTTCATAACTGCAAAATCCAGACTTTAAAAATAAAATTTTTGAGACTACCTAATTAAGAATAGCAAAAAGTACTTAAAAGTGTATAACAAAAAAAAAATCTATTGATTATGATGTTCAGTAAAAATTGAGGTTAACTAACTAAAAATAATTCCAAAAAAAATATATGTTTTACAGTTTATTAAAAATATTTTTTTAGAACAAAAAGCTTTTAAAAATCGTCTGACTTACTGTTTAAATCCAAATCCGGTAGTATAACGCGCTTGAGGGGCGACGCGTTTTTGTCCATTTCTACAAGCAGGATCGCACTTCGTTGGTTTCTCGGAGCCCACACCTCCTTTCTGTCAAGTTTATTACCATTTATTTGGCGTTCATTATTTTCCAGCACTTAGACCATGGTGGTGCCGACGTTTTCCCTCAAAATCCTCGGCCATCTTACTTTTGGTTATCTAGTCAACCTTTCTTAATCTTCTTAGTACAGTTTTTTTTAACTTTCTATAATCTTGCAGTGTGGAAGGAAGCGTTTCTTGTTTTCTGGTTCGCCGATACGCACCTCCCTGGCAACGTTTTTTTGCAAAAATGAATAAGGAAAATACCTTTGATACCTAATTATGGTAACCAAGAATATAATATTTTGGTTTAATAATGCAAAACCTATATTTTCTAAAAGAAATAAATATAAATTGTTTCGACTGTAAAATAAATACAGTTTTTAGTTTTCTTTTCTTAACAAAAATATTAAATCAACAAGAATTTTATTCCAAAGTAAAATTATGTTTTAAGTAGAGAATAAAAATATTACTTTGTAAAGAAATATAAGTTTTCCTGAAGAATAGGTTTTCTTAAATATCTCTTATTATAATATTCTTAATTTTAGACAAATTGTGTCTTATTTTAAAAAGATATACTTGTTTGAAGAATACATAGTAAGAATAATATTATTTATTTATGAAAATAATGTAATTACTTGGAGCAAGGATTTTGTTTTCCCTCAAAAAATTTGTTTAAAGTTAAAAATAAATTTTCAAGAAAATCCATATTCTATTTGCAAGAATTTTATTTTTTGTGTGTGACATGATGTTTTAGTTAAGTTTTTGACTGGTTTTAAAACACTTTTACTGCAAAACATGTAATGTAATTGTCAAAAGAAGTGTACCAAAGTTTGTGGAAATATCTGGAGTGCTGGAAATGTAAAATTTAACACTTTATCTCGGAAATTAAGCATTTTTCGACATAGTTCGAAAAAAATATTTTTCTTGCATTCTATATAGTGTTAAAAGAACAGTGGCAACTAAAAAGTCACGCCGTATGTCTTTTAAATAATTAAAGACATATGAAATTTTTGCATAAAAATTTCCTACTTGCTTTTTTAAAAAATAATACTTATTATTAAAAATTTGGTATTTGTCGATAAAATTTGTTTATTTTAATTAAAAAAAAAAATTCAAATAGAGAATTTGCGAAAAGGCGAAGTTATTTCGTGTATAAATAGAGTTGGGACACCAGTGTTGGATTTACCAGCAGGCTGAGCAGGCTGGAGCTTAGGGCGACAAATGTTTAGGGGGTAGCAGATTAGCTTCTTCATAAATTTATAGAAATAAAAAAAAACACCAAATGAGTTATTTCAGTTGAACGGTTTATTTTAGAAAGCAGCCAACTGACATTTTTGGCAAAAAGAGATTTACAGCGATTTTTAACTGTATTTTGTAAACTCACATTTTTGTGTAAAAACAGTTATAGCATTATGTTCTGGTACCGTTTTAGTGTTTCTAATGCCAACAGAGTTTTTGTTGCTCAGAAGAAGATTGTTAGAGTTATTTTCCGTATGAAGGTTAATGAATCATGCCGGGGTAAGTTTAGGTTGCTGAATATGATGATTGTTCCATCTATGTTCATTTATGTTTGTTGTGTCTTCGTAAGGAGTAATCCTCATATGTTTGTCACCAATGGGGATGTCTCTCAGAACATGATAACGAGGGGTAGGGATAATTTTGCTATGCCACTTCATCACACGTCTTTATTTCATAAAGGGCCTCTAGTGAGCTGTATTGTAGGTTTACAATAGAATACCTTTAAATATAAAGAGAGCACCAAGTTTAAATGCCTTCAAAAGTAATAAAAAAATTAATTCAAAAGGAATTTTATTCATTAGAAGAATATTTTAGTAATTTTCATTAGTTTTCCTGGCCTAACTCTAATTGTGGATATATTGTACTTCTTTAATTTAAACTACATTTTATTTATTTTAGCTGTATAATTATTTCTTAAGTGTGTTTCCTTGTTTATTTTTTTTTAATTGTTTTTTTTTAATCCAAATTTAATTTTATTTATTTTAACTTTTTAAGTGTTTTTTGTTTGTTTGTTTCTTTAAAGTTGTTATTTTTAACCCATATTGTGCTTTATTTATTTTAACTGGATAATTATTGTTAGTGTTTACGTTTGTTTTTAAAAAAGTTGCTTCTTTTTATTGTATATTACATTTTATTTTTATTAATTTTATGCTTTTAAAAGTATGATTTTAAAAATTTTGATTTAGGTGTATTAAGGCTTGTTTGTCAAATTATTTTTATTCTTTAAAACTTATGACGTTGTCAATGTTCAGAATTGAATGTATTTATGACAATAAAGGAATTATTATTATTTAAAAGATCCAACACGACGTATCCCATGGCTCCGACCCCATAGGGCGTCGTGCGGAAGGCCATCCATATCGAAGACCACTCCTCGCGTCCGCTCGGTCAGTGATCTTCGGCCAAATTCATTTGCCTCAGTAGACGAAGGGATCCAAGGACAACAGATTTCTGCATCTTCATCACCAGTTGTTCGGGTGTATTTTCACATGCTGGAATGTACCTCATTTCCCTTAATATGTTATTCTTCATGCCTCCCAAAACGCCAATTATCAGGACAACCAATCGCACGGTATACTCCGGATAGAGCCTCCGAAGTTCGCCAAGAAGATCTTGATATTTGGCTCGTTTCTCCCGTTCTTTTATATCGATGTTAGTTTCCGCTGGGGCGGAGAACTCTATTACGTACATGGTGTGGTTTGTCTTATCAAGGAGAACGATGTCGGGTTTATTCGCTTGAATTTGATGCGTTGTTGGGAACGCGTAGTTCCAGTATATGCGACAGTTGTCATTTTCCACTACTGCCTCAATGTCTCCGGGAGCAAACGGCAGTATTGCTGTTTCATCGATGCCGTAGTAATGCCTCAGGTGATAGTAAAGTACCCGAAGAGCGTCATTATGCCGATGGATGTAGCTATTGACAGCATGCACTGGACAAGCTGACAATAGATGCATAAGGGTTTCGGGTTGCTGTCGACAGGCTCGACATGCGGTGTCAAGAACGTTGGAAAATTGGCTTCGGTACACCAATGTGTTTATCACCCCATCTTGGCATGCTAGTAAGAATCCTTCGGTCTCAGACTTAAGCTCGGCGGATTTCAAAAACCCAAACGTAAGCTTTCGAGATAGATCGAGTCTATTGATGTTTCTGTAAAGACTCCGTGCTGCGGCTTATTGATGTGATCTTCTAAGAGCATCCGTTGTTCGGCTCTTTTAACTGCAGCTGTTACAGCACTAGACTCCTGTCTTATAAGTGATTGGTCGTCATTAGAATCTATTTCAAATCTGAGACCGAATTTCTCCGCGGCTCGCTCGGCTGCCTTGAACAAAAATGCTCCAACATTGGCCATCTCATGTTCTTTTACTAACTGCAGCAGTGGATCCGTGCTTTTGGCAACCTGACAAGCAAGACTCAAAACCAAACGATCATGCATACACTCCAAGCTTAAAGGCCGCGACCTCCCTGATGGCGTGAGAGGTAAATGCGGGAGACTGATGAGCGGGGATGGATGCTGCGGTGAAGATGCATCATTTTTCGTGTGCTAACGTCCAGTTCGCGCAACTCTTCTCGCGTCCACTTAACTACTCCAAACGAATAAAGCAATACAGGAACTGCTAGCATGTTAGTTGCAGCAACCTTATTCAATCCTGATAGTTCGGATTTCCATATTTTCCTTAAGCGTTGCCTGTAATTGCTTCTCAGCTCGGTCTTTACAGCTTTAACATCCTGAGTACGATTTTGGTCGATACCTAAATATCGATACGTTTCGTTATTTCTAAGCGGACGGAGAATCGCGCTGTCAGCAAGTTGATCAGCCTCTAAATCGTTACCATATCGGCCCTTCACCAGCCTAAGTTTTGCACATTTGTCAAGTCCGAACTCCATGCCAACATCTTTGGTATATTCGTGAACCACTTTAAGAGACTGTTGTAGATCTCGCTCACTAGTTGCATAGAGTTTCAGGTCATCCATATAAAACAGATGGGTTACCTTACGCTCCCTTCTTCCAGGTGGTCCACAGCAATACCCCCGAGTCTTCCGAAGAGACACGGATACGGGAAGCAGCGATATACAGAATAATAGAGGACTCAGTGAGTCGCCCTGAAATACGCCCCGTTTAAATGTTATGGGATCAGTAATGATTTTTGTGCTCCAGATGTTATGGAGAATTTAGATTTCCAGAGCGGCATCAGCTGTTCGATGCAACGAATCAGGTTAGGAGGAACCTTGAGATCTTTAAGCAGATGCAATATTAATTCATGCGATGTTGTATCAAAAGCTTTTTGTAATCAATCCATGCCATACTGAGGTTGCGTTTGTATTGGATTGAGTCTTGTGTGATGCATCTATCGATTAAGAGATTTTCCTTGCAACCATTGATTCCTCTTTTTCCTCCTCGCTGCTCCCCTATATCAGAGAGAATAGGATCTATTGCACTCAGTATTCTAGAATACAAAATTCTAGTAAAAGCCTTGTAGCTGGTATTAAGGCAAGTGATTGGTCTGTAGTTCTTTGGCTGTGTTAGATCTCCCTTTTTTGGTATTAATATAGTCCGGCCTTCTACAAACCATTCAGGAATTGGTGTGTGTCCATTAAGCCACGAATCAAAGATTCTGGCCAAATGCGGATGGGTACTGGGGAATTTCTTCCACCAGAAGTTATTAATGCCATCCGGACCCGGTGCAGAATAATTCCTTGCACCATCTAGGGCTCTTTTCACCTCCTCCGTCGTGATTGGTGGACTTTCGTGCTGGTTAAGTTCCTTGTCGGCACAATAGGCACTAAAGTTGTTTAAAGCAGGAGTGTCCCGTCGTAACGGCTTCGAGTCCTCGTAGACATCCTTCCAGAACTGTTCCACAACATTTGCTTGTGGCGGATTTTCGACCGTTGGTGCTGGGTCTGCGAGAAAGCTAGAGGGTTTAGTCACAAATTTATTTGTATCTCTCAGCCCTTTAGCCTTTTTCTTTAAGCTGTTGTTAATAACACCCAACGATCGTATGCGGTCTAGGCAACGCTGCTTAATGACCTGAAGCGTGATTCTGTTAAGTGTATGGTGTTTTTGGCGTAGCTTTAAAGCTATTTTTCTGATCTTTGCCGTAAAAGGTCTGTTGGCTGATATATAATCCATTACACTTTGAATGCGCGATGCCTCTTGCCGCGTTAGATCTATTTTTTGGCAATTTGCTGAATTCTGCGTTCGGTCTTCCGAAGTGCCTGGTGAAAGCTATCTGAGCGGTTGTTAGGAACAAGTTGTTTCGCAGCTTCATAAACAGCGTTGTTAAGTGCCAAAATATCCGTTTGTTCTGAAAGTAAGTCCCGAAGAGCGTTGTTTGCTTGTGCGATATCTTGGGATTTTATGTGAGACTTGATGTTGATGTTAGTAAGCCTCTCTGTTAGTTCGTTGTTGGCGTTTTCGGGGGCAATCTCAATTACCATATTTTCCGCAGGCTGGTTTTGTTCCAGATCCTGATTATCCAGGTCCTGAGGTGGCTCCTGTTGTCTTGGTGTTCTGACATATCCAGATCGGTTAAGATAGGCTACATAGTCTCTCAAACGTTGTTGGGAGAGATGACTTAGTTCTGGGTGTTTAGCACACCATGTGGCGTGCATCCGTGCCATGTAGCCCCTAATGGTGGGTTCGCTGAGGGAATATGCATCCATCAGATCGTCCCTAAGTTCGTCCGTCCACGTGAGGCGTCCATGTCCATTGCCAAGGTCGTTTAAGGGCGTCCGTCCGGTTGCTCCTCCAACCTGCCCTGCACCCCTATCCGAACGGGGTGGATTGTTGGGAGCTTGCTCATCATTGTTTATAGGGACAATGCGAGATATCCGCGACTCTGCGGGATGTCACCCCACAGAGCCGCGGCGGTTACCGGTATTACATAGGCTACCGGACCGATTCAAGGCCTCTCGTAGGTTGCTGTTGGTACCCGCAACCCCTTCAAGCTCGCTGGCAGTACCGTCTTGCTTGGATTGTTCGTGTTCGGTAGCACCAAGAACAATGCTAGGCATTGTCCTGATGGCCAGACTTATTATTATTTTCTAAAAGATCCAACACGACGTATCCCATGGCTCCGACCCCATAGGGCGTCGTGCGGAAGGCCATCCATATCGAAGACCACTCCTCGCGTCCGCTCGGTCAGTGATCTTCGGCCAAATTCATTTGCCTCAGTAGACGAAGGGATCCAAGGACAACAGATTTCTGCATCTTCATCACCAGTTGTTCGGGTGTATTTTCACATGCTGGAATGTACCTCATTTCCCTTAATATGTTATTCTTCATGCCTCCCAAAACGCCAATTATCAGGACAACCAATCGCACGGTATACTCCGGATAGAGCCTCCGAAGTTCGCCAAGAAGATCTTGATATTTGGCTCGTTTCTCCCGTTCTTTTATATCGATGTTAGTTTCCGCTGGGGCGGAGAACTCTATTACGTACATGGTGTGGTTTGTCTTATCAAGGAGAACGATGTCGGGTTTATTTGCTTGAATTTGATGCGTTGTTGGGAACGCGTAGTTCCAGTATATGCGACAGTTGTCATTTTCCACTACTGCCTCAATGTCTCCGGGAGCAAACGGCAGTATTGCTGTTTCATCGATGCCGTAGTAATGCCTCAGGTGATAGTAAAGTACCCGAAGAGCGTCATTATGCCGATGGATGTAGCTATTGACAGCATGCACTGGACAAGCTGACAATAGATGCATAAGGGTTTCGGGTTGCTGTCGACAGGCTCGACATGCGGTGTCAAGAACGTTGGAAAATTGGCTTCGGTACACCAATGTGTTTATCACCCCATCTTGGCATGCTAGTAAGAATCCTTCGGTCTCAGACTTAAGCTCGGCGGATTTCAAAAACCCAAACGTAAGCTTTCGAGATAGATCGAGTCTATTGATGTTTCTGTAAAAGACTCCGTGCTGCGGCTTATTGATGTGATCTTCTAAGAGCATCCGTTGTTCGGCTCTTTTAACTGCAGCTGTTACAGCACTAGACTCCTGTCTTATAAGTGATTGGTCGTCATTAGAATCTATTTCAAATCTGAGACCGAATTTCTCCGCGGCTCGCTCGGCTGCCTTGAACAAAAATGCTCCAACATTGGCCATCTCATGTTCTTTTACTAACTGCAGCAGTGGATCCGTGCTTTTGGCAACCTGACAAGCAAGACTCAAAACCAAACGATCATGCATACACTCCAAGCTTAAAAGGCCGCGACCTCCCTGATGGCGTGAGAGGTAAATGCGGGAGACTGATGAGCGGGGATGGATGCTGCGGTGAAGATGCATCATTTTTCGTGTGCTAACATCCAGTTCGCGCAACTCTTCTCGCGTCCACTTAACTACTCCAAACGAATAAAGCAATACAGGAACTGCCAGCATGTTGGTTGCAGCAACCTTATTCAATCCTGATAGTTCGGATTTCCATATTTTCCTTAAGCGTTGCCTGTAATTGCTTCTCAGCTCGGTCTTTACAGCTTTAACATCCTGAGTACGATTTTGGTCGATACCTAAATATCGATACGTTTCGTTATTTCTAAGCGGACGGAGAATCGCGCTGTCAGCAAGTTGATCAGCCTCTAAATCGTTACCATTTCGGCCCTTCACCAGCCTAAGTTTTGCACATTTGTCAAGTCCGAACTCCATGCCAACATCTTTGGTATATTCGTGAACCACTTTAAGAGACTGTTGTAGATCTCGCTCACTAGTTGCATAGAGTTTCAGGTCATCCATATAAAACAGATGGGTTACCTTACGCTCCCTTCTTCCTGGTGGTCCACAGCAATACCCCCGAGTCTTCCGAAGAGACACGGATACGGGAAGCAGCGATATACAGAATAATAAAGGACTCAGTGAGTCGCCCTGAAATACGCCCCGTTTAAATGTTATGGGATCAGTAATGATTTTTGTGCTCCAGATGTTATGGAGAATTTAGATTTCCAGAGCGGCATCAGCTGTTCGATGCAACGAATCAGGTTAGGAGGAACCTTGAGATCTTTAAGCAGATGCAATATTAATTCATGCGATGTTGTATCAAAAGCTTTTTGTAATCAATCCATGCCATACTGAGGTTGCGTTTGTATTGGATTGAGTCTTGTGTGATGCATTTATCGATTAAGAGATTTTCCTTGCAACCATTGATTCCTCTTTTTCCTCCTCGCTGCTCCCCTATATCAGAGAGAATAGGATCAATTGCACTCAGTATTCTAGAATACAAAATTCTAGTAAAAGCCTTGTAGCTGGTATTAAGGCAAGTGATTGGTCTGTAGTTCTTTGGCTGTGTTAGATCTCCCTTTTTTGGTATTAATATAGTTCGGCCTTCTACAAACCATTCAGGAATTGGTGTGTGTCCATTAAGCCACGAATCAAAGATTCTGGCCAAATGCGGATGGGTACTGGAGAATTTCTTCCACCAGAAGTTGTTAATGCCATCCGGACCCGGTGCAGAATAATTCCTTGCACCATCTAGGGCTCTTTTTACCTCCTCCGTCGTGATTGGTGGACTTTCGTGCTGGTTAAGTTCCTTGTCCGCACAATAGGCACTAAAGTTGTTTAAAGCAGGAGTGTCCCGTCGTAAAGGCTTCGAGTCCTCGTAGACATTCTTCCAGAACTGTTCCACAACATTTGCTTGTGGCGGATTTTCGACCGTTGGTGCTGGGTCTGCGAGAAAGCTAGAGGGTTTAGTCACAAATTTATTTGTATCTCTCAGACCTTTAGCCTTTTTCTTTAAGCTGTTGTTAATAACACCCAACGATCGTATGCGGTCTAGGCAACGCTGCTTAATGACCTGAAGCGTGATTCTGTTAAGTGTATGGTGTTTTGGCGTAGCTTTAAAGTTATTTTTCTGATCTTTGCCGTAAAAGGTCTGTTGGCTGATATATAACCCATTACACTTTGAATGCGCGATACCTCTTGCCGCGTTAGATCTATTTTTTGGCAATTTGCTGAATTCTGCGTTCGATCTTCCGAAGTGCCTGGTGAAAGCTATCTGAGCGGTTGTTAGGAACAAGTTGTTTCGCAGCTTCATAAACAGCGTTGTTAAGTGCCAAAATATCCGTTTGTTTTGAAAGTAAATCCCGAAGAGCGTTGTTTGCTTGTGCGATATCTCGGGATTTTATGTGAGACTTGATGTTGATGTTAGTAAGCCTCTCTGTTAGTTCGTTGTTGGCGTTTTCGGGGGCAATCTCAATTACCATATTTGCCGCAGGCTGGTTTTGTTCCAGATCCTGATTATCCAGATCCTGCGGTAGCTCCTGTTGTCTTGGTGTTCTGACATATCCAGATCGGTTAAGATAGGCTACATAGTCTCTCAAACGTTGTTGGGAGAGATGACTTAGTTCTGGGTGTTTAGCACACCATGTGGCGTGCATCCGTGCCATGTAGCCCCTAATGGTGGGTTCGCTGAGGGAATATGCATCCATCAGATCGTCCCTAAGTTCGTCCGTCCACGTGAGGCGTCCATGTCCATTGCCAAGGTCATTTAAGGGCGTCCGTCCGGTTGCTCCTCCTCCTGCCCTGCACCCCTATCCGAACGGGGTGGATTGTTGGGAGCTTGCTCATCATTGTTTATAGGGACAATGCGAGATATCCACGACTCTGCGGGATGTCACCCCACAGAGCCGCGGCGGTTACCGGTATTACATAGGCTACCGGACCGATTCAAGGCCTCTCGTAGGTTGCTGTTGGTACCCGCAACCCCTTCAAGCTCGCTGGCAGTACCGTCTTGCTTGGATTGTTCGTGTTCGGTAGCACCAAGAACAATGCTAGGCATTGTCCTGATGGCCAGACTATATATTATTATTATTATTATTATTATTTATTATGCGCCTGTCGTGTTTAATTTTATGAGAAAAATTGAGTTTAGTGCAGAAACCAGTCAAGTGACGGTTTATAATGTGTTTTTAAAGTAAATTATTTAATCGTTTTTTTGGTAACCTGTATCAAAGATTAATAGTTTTACTTACTCTTTGCCTGTATGTTTACTTCACCTGACACTTCTTGTTTTAACAAGCATGCCGAAATAATCCTCAAAATCGGTATAATAGACCGTCTTACTGACCAGAGATACAGAATGGTAAAGGTTTAAAAAATATATTTTTTATCACTGTGTATCATAGAAGTTATTTATGGCATAGGTTTATTTAAACTACACTAACACCTAAGGATTTACACTCTTATTTATTTAAAATCCAGATACCTCAAAAACGGCTGCTTAAATAAACTTTTATCGAGGATACCTTTTCATTTAAATTGTAATTAAAAATAAGGATTTTTATTAAAAAATTATATATATAGGGTTGCACAAAAAGTTATTTTGATTGTAGTTGGTAGAAGATACCGCAGGTGGCGCCATCTAGAGTTAACAATAAAATTGATAGCAAATCCTAACTTCTTAACTCCCAGTATTCCCTTTAGCCAAATATTTTGATGAAACACCTATAACTAACCCAATTATTTATAACACAAACTTAAACCAGAACAAATTTTTAACACCCTGTATCTCCGAAATCATTCACTTTTGGACTTAAATAAGTTGGGTTAGATCGTTATCTTTTTGCCTCAGGAATTTGTAATTTGTGGTAGCATTTTTTCGCACCTTTTAGAAATTATTTTATTTTATTGCAGAACCAAGTCAAGTGCAAAAAATATATTTTTTAAAATATATAAGTATTATGGTGCTAATACAAATAACATCTATTTTAAGAAGTAAGTAAGTACTATTCTAATTTTTTTCCAAAATCATTTATTAAATTAATTTTAATGACATAAAGTTTTTTGTCGTTTGCCAAACATTTAATAAAGTGCACTCACTTGGTTTCTGAAATTAACGATTCAATTAAGGCTGTTAGTAAACATGTTTTTTTAGGTGAATATTTTTTTCCTTATTAACATTTTATTTTTCGTTCATATAAGATTGTGGAGTGAGGTATCAAAAATTAGCGGCAAAAATTATTAGCCTACGGGCGGCAAATATGTAAATCCGCCACTGTGGGACACCTTGTATATTGGGTGCGGGTCCCATGTCTTAATTTTTAGATTAAAATAAATTGAAAACCCCAAAGACCGCCGTCGCAAATGTCTATTTGATTAGGTGAAAATGCCCAAAGAAAAAAAATATCATATGCAATTGTAGAAAAAAATCCACTCCTTATATTGCTGTTGGCTTTTTTTAAATAATATTATTATTTTTAGTCCACACTATACTATTTTACCTACCGTCATACCAGTAAAACGAATTTTGTTGGCGGCATCACATTAAAAGTGAAATCTAATTTAGTTTTAAAGCGTGCAATGCACCATAAAATTAAATACTTTTTTAACCTATAACTATTGTGATTCAAACCACAAGATTTTGATTTAGATCGTCATGTACACACTGACCCAAATAAAGTTTTATTTTTCTTATAGCGTTTAAAATACTAAATCTTTATTGGTGCCATGTGTTAAACTCTTTAAAAGTTTTCTTATCGCACATCACACCGATTAGGGTGATTTTTTTTGCACAGGAGATTTTGGGAAGATAACCACAAATCTACAATGTGGTGTTAGTATTGTAAGGCTTCCAAGTGGACGACACTTACAATGGATAATATTTTCCAAAACCCTTTCTCCTTTTTAAAGTTTTTTTCTTTTCTGGAAATATAAATTAAAACAAAACATTATTTGGCATCTATTTAGAATAAAGATATTTAATAAGTATTTAAGGAAACTTAAACTTTTTATACAGGGTGCGTTTTTAAAAAACTTACAATGGCTATATTTTTTAAACCATGGCAAATATCAAAAAAAAAAAAAAAAAAATACCGCTTCTATAATATAATAAATATCTTAATAATATATCTTAATAATTCTATATATAATAATAAAAATGACGTATTTTTCGACAAACATCTATCAACCAAATTAATTTTGGACTTTCTTTGTCTTTATTTATAACTATTCACACAACGTTTCGCAGTCATGCCCTGTCCGTTTTTAAGTGTAAAACCACTAATAATGAAGAATCATTGTCTACCATATTCGATTAAACTTCTATCAACCCCTAAGCTGCACCTCAGTCACTTTAAAATCTTAAATGACAACACCCTTTATGAGGCACCTCTCTGGAAAGCTTATGAAAAATGCTTTCCGTTGTTCATAAAAAGTTGGGGTAAGTTTAAATACTACCTTTAAATTTTAGAAAAATCATACTTTATTATATAAAAAATACCAGAGAATGTCAAGTTAAATTAATATAAAATTATTTAAAAATTAGTAGTAAATTAAAATAATAGAGCTAACCCCCGTCCATAAGAAGTTCTGGTTAGTTGTGTTGCACAAGCCCTTAACAACAAAGACCAGTTGCTATTACTTTTTCTCGACAAATTTTAAAAAGAGAACTAACCAAAACTAACCCGAACTTTTATTGGGGCGGGTTAGCTCTACAGGAAGTATTGTTTTAATTTATTAATAAATTTTAATTAATTTTATATTAATTTAATTGGACATTTTCTGGTATTCTTTATTATTAATAAGGTATGATTTTAAGAAAATTTAAGGGTATTGACCAACGAAAAGCTTTTTTCATAAGCTTTCCAGAGATGTAAGGGGTGTTGGCATTTAGGATTTTTAAGTGACTAAGCGGTGCAGCTTAAGGGGTTAAGTGTTTTAAAAAAATACGTCATTTACATTCCTCCCAGGTTTAACAGAAAAGGTATTTTTTAATTTTAATATATGCCTTAGTTTATAAAATATAGCCATTGTAATTTTTAAATAAACGCACGCTGTATATTATAAAGAGCTATTCTGCTCTTGCAATAATATATTAAAAATTAAGATTACTTTAAAAGAAATAAATTAATCATGAATTATTTAATGTAAAAAACTTACAGATAAGTTTGCAACCCCTAAACATAGGTTAAGCGGATTTCGGTCAAAATTATTTTATAATAATCTAATCATAAAATAAGTTCTTAACGAGGCTGCAAGACGTGAACTGATTCTTTGGACGCACCTTAAAAATGTGCAAAACTTTTTATTAAAAAATGGCAATCTTTTTCTTTCTTTTATGCAAAACTCGCAAATTGTTGATTTGAAAAAATTACCAATTAACATTCTTAAAGAAAATTAAATTCCCTACAAAAAGCATTCTTCGTAAATTGTCGTCAAATAAGCCGTTTACATGTAATCGAAATTTAAACTATTTATTCAATTTTGTTTCTTGAGTTTGGATTTTTGTTACTACTACAAATATCAATACTTATACCGGGTGTCAATTTGAAAACTTCCACCCTTAATATCTTTCTTGGAGTTAAAAATATGACAAATCGGAAAGACCCGTCAATTTTATTTGTAAGGGGGACACTTAAAATGAATATTTTTGGCTAAAAATATTCATTTTAAGTGTCCCCCTTACAAATAAAATTGACGGGTCTTTCCGATTTGTCATATTTTTAACTCCAAGAAAGATATTAAGGGTGGGAAGTTTTCAAATTGACACCCGGTATAAATCCAATGTATTTTTCTAAAACAAATTTGATGTGCTACAAAAAGGTCTCTTAACACTTTTCAATAAATTTACTGCTTCAAAAGTTATTCGACGTTAAAGTTGAATTTAAAAGTAATGATCCTTTAATTTTAATAGTGTGTTTTTACATAATGTCAGTACTTTTTCTTTGCCACATAAATATAGGTCTGTACCACAATTTCTTGGATACCCTGTACATAAACGTTTAATCTATACATATTAAACAGCTGTAATGAGAAAAATGTTGTGGTCAGCACACGGCACCGTCCTATTTCACATTCTTTCACGCATACTTTTTATAATTAAATGGAAAATTACAATATTGGGATTTTTAATTAAAATAAAACTAATTAAAAAAATATATGTTTATTTTTGTAGCCGGCCTATTCTTGTGTACAGTACAGTACACTTATTATTTTTTGGTGTTTCACTTTCGTGCAGACCTTAACAGTTCATCTATAGAAGCCCCGAGCTTCCCTCTTTTTCATTTGTTTATTCCTAGATTATTAATCTTGTGCAACTTACTACCTGTAAGGTCTTTTCTTCACTTTCAATTCTCTGCCACGCCGTTTATTTTCGTTATTTGTAAACTTATCAAAAAATCCTGAAACATATCAATTTTTATTTTAGGGGAACATATTTTCGCGTCAAAATTTACTTTTTCAGGGTTATTCGCTCCCTGCACTAACACAAACGTCAAAAAATTTAAATGGGAAGGAGGGTCAAGTGATACCCCAACTTATAAGGTTACAAATTCCCTCTTTAACGATTTTTAGTTTTTAAAATCGGGTTAGTAGTTTCCGAAAAAATCACCCCAAATACCGGAGTCCGTAGTATCTTAACTTTCCTATTTTAAGTAAGATACCCGGTATACCCCGGTACCAAATTTGATTTTGATATTTTCAAAAATAAAAACGTTATAGAATAAAGCCACCGGCTACAAATCACGATATTTAGGGTAAATTTTCTCGGAAACTACTAAACTGCTTTTAAAAAACTAAAGACCCTTAAAAGATAAATTAAAACCCTTTCAGATAGGGTATCACTTGAACCACCTTTCCATTTAAACTTTTTGAACAAGTTAATTTTGACACAGAAATATGTCCCCCTAAAATTAAAAATTGACGTGTTTCAGGACTTTTTGATAATTGTATTGTTGTTTTAATTGGAATGCACTGTAATCTTTTGGTTTAACAAATTAATGAAAAATAATAAAGAGAAAATGAAAAATACCATGATAATAAACGATATATTTATATACAAATTAACAAAACACTTTCTCTGAACTTCTTAACAATTTCTTTTGATCTAGTTTTTCGCTAGAATATGGTTTTTAGCAATTAAGTTATATTGACCAATTAGGGGTAATAAAAATGTAATAAAATTTTAAATATTTCCATTTTGGGTTTAAGCTTGTTGCTGTTCTTATATACACCAACTTATCTTATCTATACTTCTCTATTATTTATTATCTATACAAAGGAAGCACGATTGGGCATCCTATCCGAAATGTTTACATGCCGGCATTTGCGTTAGACCGTCATTTTTTCATACATTGCTTATAAACGACTTCATCTCTCTGATTATGTATAAAAAAGGCTTTTTCACTACTCTGTATCTCAAAAGTTAAGACATTAAGAACATAAGTTTATTGGAAATATTCTTCTTAAAATTATATGCTGTACACCCTTAAAAATAAGCATCTTATTCTGAAACACCCTGTATAGTTTACAGTCATCCAGGAAGTAATTTTTTTTAATTCAGGTATCTCAAGAAAGGCGGGTCAAATTAACTTTAATTACGTATACCCTTTTATTAATAAATATGTTAAAGAATAAAAATTTTATTTAAAAGTTACATACAGAGTGCGTCCAAAAAGTAATTTCGTTTTAAATTTTACAAGATACCGCATTGGGCGCCTTTTATATAGAGTTTACAATAACATTAATAGCATATTCTATTTCTTCACCTTTTAGAACCTTCCTTTAGCCGAATATTGTAACAATACACCCAGTGCCGTATTAACCATAAGGCTGACTAGGCTACAGCCTAGGGCGCCATGAAAAATAGGCGCCAAAAAGGGAGTTTTTACAAAAGTTTTAGGTTGAGTGGGGATTTTTGGTGACTAATTTTTCTGTTAATAAGGTTTTTTTTTAATTTTTATTTCGGGTGGTGAAAATAGGCGCTATAGGACGTTTTTTTTGGTGGAAAGTAGGAGCTCCGGGAATTCTAGCCTAGGGTGCCTCAAACAGTTAATACGGTCCTGAATACACCCATTATCATCAAAATTATTTCTAAAAAATAAAACCAGAGTAGGTTTTTACCGCAGGAACCGTACGCAGGAAAGGATTTTGGAAAGGGCAAGAGAGCAAGAAAAAAGGTCTTCTACTAAACCAACCAGAAAAAAATTATTTTGACTATGGGGAGGGGGACAACACATAATACAAAGAAACGAATAATGCTTTATTAAAAAGCCTTCACACAACCGCCAATCCCACAAAACAAACCCATTTCAGAAGATTCCTGGAGAGGGGCAATTGCCCCCATTGCCACCCCTGCGTACGGCGCTGCTGTATATCTCCAAAATCATCCACTTTTAGACTAAGGTAAATTGGTTTATATCTTCATATTTAAGCCTCAGGAATTTTTTCCGCACTTTTTAAAGTATGTTAAGAAAACGGTATTTGGACAGTTTTTCGAATGACTAATTTTTTAAACAGAACATTTTTCGAAATAATTTTTATTTTATGTAGGTAAAAAATGTTTACTTATTTATTTAATAGGTGCCGTAAAACCGTTAAATTCTAAGAAAAGATACTCTTCTAAGTAGGGATTAGTTTGGGTGTATCCGAGTTGCTAGACGGTGATTAGTTTTGGTTAGTTAACATGTAAAAATTATTATTAAATTAAAAATAAACATTTTTAACCGACTAAAAAGGAGGTTCTTCATTCGCCTGTGATTATGTTTTTTAGTGTATATTAAGCGATTACTCCGGCGTTAGTGGACCGATTTTAATTTTTTTTTATTTGAAAGAGTACACTTTCGCGGTGGTCCCATAAAAAAACAAGTCAGGATCGCGGGAGAGAAAGGTACTGGACTTATTTTTCTCTCTGCTGTACGTTGTTCGTACGGCAAAGCTGTCTCTAGATAGGTATATGCTCAGATAATAAATAAAAAAGAAAAGATCAGGGGCGCATCCAGAATCGACAACGCTGGGGTAAAATTTACCCTTTTCACCGAACTAAAAGAGGTACTAGTAGTGGCTTTTAGTGTATGTTTACCGATTTAATAGTAATAATAATAAACTAAAAAGAGAAAAATAAACATAAACCAATTTCAATAAAATTATTGAAATGGTGTAAAATTATCAAAAATGGTGTTTGTGAGCCTCTTAAACTGTACAATACAGATAAAAACTGATTTTTATAATTTTACCGTATTTTCTCAATGTTAGATTTACCAGCAAGCTGAGTAGGCTGAAGCCTAGGGCGGCAAATTTTTAGGGGCAGATTAGTTTCTTCATAAATTGTTTATTTTGATTTAGAAATTTAAAAAAAAAACACCAAATGATTTATTTCTGGTTGAACCGTTTATTTTAGAAAGCAGCCAATTAACATTTTTGGCGAAAATGAGATTTACAGCGATTTTAATTGTATAATGTTAACTCACATATTTCTGTAAAAATCAATTATTTATTATGCGCCTGCCGTGTTTAATTTTATGAGAAAAATTGAGTTAAGGGCAGAAACCAGTCAAGTGACGGTTTATAATGTGTTTCTAAAGTAAATTATTTTGTCGTTTTTTGGTAACCCTGTATGTTTACTTCACCTAACACGTCTTGTTCTAACAAGCATGCCGAAATATTCTTTAAAAACAGTAAAATAAGGTTTAAAAACTTTTTTTGTTATCACTGTGTATCTTAGAAGTCATTTATGGCATAGGTTTATTTGAACTTTTCTTTCCAAAATCACCTAAGGATCTACACTCTTAGAGATAACGTCTAATTTTTAACACCCTTTATAGCTTTGACCTGGCCATACGGGAACTGATTTTTTTAAATCCAGATAACTCAAAAACGGGTGCTTAAATAAGCTTTTAACGAGAATACCTTATCATGTAAAATATAATTAAGAATAAGAATTTTTATTTAAAAATTAAATATAGGGTTGCACAAAAAGTTATTTTGATTGTAATTTGTACAAGATAAATTCTAACTTCTTATCTTTCAGTATTTCTTTTAGCCAAAATATTTTAATAATACACCTATAACTAACCTAATTATTAAAAAAAAAAAACTAAAACGAGAATAAATTTTTAACACAGTGTTTGCCCAAAATATCATTGGTACTGTGGCAACAGTTTCAAGGTTAATATTGAAATAAGCTTTTTTATTCGAACTTTTAAGGTCAATATCTTCCTAATAAAACACGAAAAACTTTTTTATATGAATTACTAAAATTATTTCGGCTCACTCTATCACCCCATTATTGATGACCTTACCTTTTCGGACCCCATGTATAGATAGGATAATTTTTTGTTCCTATTACCTACACTTTGCCATTCCTTAATAACTTATCTTCGAATAACGTTCTGTTTGAACAATTGGCTCTTCGAAAAAGTGCAGGCTCAAACAACTATTTGTTTCCGAATAACTGCCCATTCGATAAACTGTCCATTTAAAAAAACTGTCCTATAAAAACTGCCTGTTTAAATAACTCTCCTTCGAAAAACTGTCCTTGGAAAAAATCGTCATATAAAAAATATATATTTTTTTGGGTTTGAAACTCTTATAATTCCTTTATCAACTAATAATTGTCGAAGGCCAAACGAAGTGTCAATTTCCTCATCTAACAACAATCCGTAGACAGTAGAAAGTTTTTAATGATCAACAAAATATGATCTGTTAGGAAGTAGCAAGTCAAAGGCCAGTGGACGGTGCATAACGTGGTATAGGATGCGGATACACAGGTGACCTGATTTCCCCAACTTTGTGTATTAGTTGTTCTTTCGCCATGACAAGCACTTCACCGGGTAGAGTTTGCGTGGTACTTTCATATTCTTTACTATATTTCTTACGAAGACTTTGCAAGATTTGGCGCCAAACAACCTATGTTTATTTCGTTCATTATTAGATTTAATACCAAAAAAATATTAATTTACTATTTATTTACAATCATATTATCGTGATTTAAATAGCTATTTAAAAAGGCACTGACTAAACAACCGCCGCCGCCGGCTGCACAGTGCGCGTCGATATGTGGACAAAAATGCCAAAATTATTATTTTCATAATAACTTAAAAGTACAGATCCGATCGCAAATGGTTTTCGGTCAGAAACCAAAACCAAAATTTCAACCATGGCTTCAGTTTCGGCCGAAACCGAAACTCACGTGGTCAAGTAAAAAATACCTTAAAATACTGAAATTTGGATCGTATATATACGCTGGGGAGGGGGCTTAAAAGGCACTTTGAGGCAAAAGGTCCTCACGCTTTTAAAAAATCATTCCATTTTAATCCATTTTTATAATTTTTTAAATTAAAATAGCGTTGCCGCGAGAAACGAAAAGTTAGGCGAACGCAGGAGAACTACCAAAATTGAGTTTCGGTTTCTGCCAATTTTGGCCAAAACTGCCGCCGAAACTTCGATCGGACTACCACTTAAAGGCCTGCATTTTTACTCACAGACAACCAGATAATAATAAGGTAACTCATTTTCTTTTTTTTTACTTTCCCAATAGAGAAATATGCAGCTTTATATGTGGTCCTTTTTATGATACAGAAACGTGCCTTGCCATTGGATTTTTTCTTCACAAGTTCAGAGGTATAAGAAAAAATGTTTATTGTTTTTTATGTCTGATAATCTAGAAGGCTTGTATATAAGATTTTTTATATGTACGATTTTTACTAAATATTTATAATCTAACAACTTACTAAAAGTAATTCATATCTATAAATTCTATAATCAATCTGGCTCGAAGGCTGGCCTACTATTTTGTTATTCCGTATCACTTTCTTCTTTCTAAATGGATTAGTTTATATATTATGGTTATTTTTATGATGTTAAAGATTATTATTTAAATTAAAATTTATATGTACAGGTTGTCCCATAATGAAGGCATTTTAGGGAACGCCAATACTATCAAAGTAGAATAATGGAAATTTTTAAACCTTTTATAACAAACTAGTAAAATAAAAAAACATATTTTTCTGCGACCGGTAAAAAAATACTCTTTTCCACCCTAATGTTTTAAGGGGGAGATACATGTAAAACGTATTTTTTAAAATATGTTAGTACCGACCTTTAAGAACACGTTACTTAAATTTTAGAACATAATTTTTATTATTTCTTATATTACAGAGTCGGTAAGTCACTATAATCGATAAATTTTAAGACATTAATTTATCAAAATATTTTAGTTGTATGCCCCCAACTGACTTTATATTGTTGCCAAATTTTTAAAATTTACAAAGCCTACTTCTTAAAAAATCAAAATTCGTGGAACACCCTGTATTACAGTGTATCAGTGTAATATAAATATACTCTGTACGCCACAGATTATGCAAATAAATTATCGTTTTAATGATCGAACCTACTTGAATTGTGCAATCTGTCGTAAAACAAGTTGCATAGTCTAAAGGCTGTTTAGAGGAGGTATAATACTCACAACACACCAATAAATTAAACTTTGTCCGGGTGTCAAGTTATAAACTTACACCCCCCCTTAACTTTTTTATTTTTTTATCGAACAAAACAAATAATTATATCAGTTTGTTGGGTAAATTCTCTAGTTTCTGAATCAATAATTAGATTTTTATTATCTCTTAAAATAAACAGGGTAGGCCAAAAAGTATGTTTTTTTAATGGAACACCCCGTATATTGTATTACTAATAGCAAGATCTTAAAAGAACCACATTTGATTTATCAATCTGCATTGGTTTTGAAAATATGGAAGAATAAGTGTAAATTTCAATTATTTAGGTGGGTAATATTATGGAAATAATTGCCCATTAATATTTTATGGCGATATTTCCAAAACCATTAAAGATAGACCCATAAAATATGGTATTTTTATAACGCTCTTTATATACAGGGTGTTCCTTTTAAAAAAATTATATTTTTCCTCGTACCCTGTATATTTTAACAGAAAAAACAATTCTGATGAAAGATAAAGACACTACAGGTAATCTTTTCGAACCGGATTAAAAAAAATGGCAAATCTAATTTAGAATAAAACCAAAACAATATTTGGGTTGTCTATTAAATGTAAAAAGTTATAATAAAATTCTTGAAACGCATCCTGTGGTTAAGTCAATTCCACGCAGAATTTAACAGAATGTTTAATCTCACGAATTGATGTCACGTTAAATTATAATATTATCATGCACTTGCAAGTTGATGAGTTTGTAGTATATTCCATACATCATAAAACCTGCTTCCTTGTTTTTAAAACACCAAATTTTTAGATTAGGATTAGAACTAATAGCTTCAATAATGATTTTTATAATATTACATTTTTTTGTCACCCATTAACAAATGAACATTTATTTAAAAAAAACTTTTATTCTAAAGTGTTTGTTTTTAATTTTTTACGACCTAAAGGTCTCGGTCACGATAGCAAAGCGTAAGCGTCGAGCGGAAAGTTTCAAATCTCTTTATGTTGCCGGTAAAAACTGCAATATTTTGTGGTAAACAGAGTCTTTAAACCAGTTTATATACCTTAAAAACGCTACGTGGATAATATGCGTTTGTCTTGATCGGCCAGCGGCAGGGATTTTTCGCTCAGAAATATTGCAACCGGCTGATTAAAAAAAACAAGTTCTTTTATTTTTGTATATAAAGAACAAAGACAGCGCTCTCACATTTTCTGCTCTACGCTGGCCGCTTACGCTTAGTATCGTGCCCGATGCCTAAAAGGCCCCCGCTTATTTAAGGGAAGCGTCGCGATAAGAGGCATCATTTTATTAAAAAATGTTGGGTTCATAAAACACTCCCCACAGTAATTATCACATATCATCAGTGTAATTCGCAAAGTGCTTAACTCCATATTATCCAGATCATCATCACAAACTACTCAATTCCTTTGAATTGTATTAAATGTCGAAAATACTTTTTTTTACTATGTGCTACCACACATTACTGTAAAATTTTGTTTTAAAATATACACCTGTAAAATTTCTAAAGTTGGAGTTACGCACTTTGCAAATTACACTGACGCACTGTGCGTCAATATGTGGACAAAAATGCCAAAATTAATATTTTTATAATAAGTTAAACTATCTGCACTTTTACTCATTGTAGATAACCAGATAATAACAAGTCAACTCGTTTTTTTTTGTTTTTTACTTTGCCAATATAGAAATATGCTTTTTATAATATAGAAAAGTGCCTTGCCATTTGGGAAAAAAGTTAAATGGAAAGAGGGTGATCTTAAGGCATTATTTTGAAGCTCCTGACGGGTACTTTATAAGCTAGAATATAGAGCCGAGACGTTCACCTGAATACAAAATGGCGGTACTTTAAAATTACTAAATACCTGCTTTCGGATGGCCATGTCTCGAAACTAATAAAGCTAGATATACGTAATGTGGTATTCTATTAAAGCCCTCTTAAAGATCTTTTCAATTAGCGATATAGTATACAGGAGTGCACTTTATTAAAAAATATGTACTTTTGCCTGAACCCTGTTTATTATCACCAGTATTACCATTAAAAGATCTTTAAAGAAAATACTATATTTAGTACATCTAACCATATTTAATTTGGAAATACTGACCATCAAATCAGGTATTTAGGTAATTTTTAAAGTACCGCCATTTTGTGTATTAGGTGAAGAGTTATTGACTTTATATTTTAGGGTTATAAAAGTACTCGTCAGGAGCTTTAAAATGATGTAGCTACAAGACCCCTTTCCATTTAACTTTTTTTTCCAAGATGGCGCCCAGCCGCCATCTTGAAATTTTCATCTGTCAATTTGCACTCTAAAATATAGTATTTATGCATCAATTTTATATCCCAAAGTTTGACTTTTTAAAATTGACCCGTTCAAAAAATAAAAAGGGGAGGGGACATTAAAGAAATGCACTGTATAGTTTAAATGCCATATTTTTATTTCAATAAAACCTAATTTAAAGTAGCCATAAATGCCTGAATGGAAGCTGTACATTTTTGTTTCGACCGATGCCACTTTTTGACACACCAAAATTTGTTTCTTTACTTACCGGGTTGTTAAAAAAATGTTGTTAAGAAAATAGGTGCAGATTTTACATCAGAAAATTTAAAGAAGAGTTTATATAAACACGGGCCACAAATTTCTTGGTAGATAAATCACTTTTAAAAAACTGAAAATTTTCAAAACATCCTTTGCTACAATTGTTAACTGAATATAAAAATATTATTAAAGTAAGTATTCTTATTTAGAATTGTATATGCTAATAAAAATTATTAAACTTTATTTTAAAAGAAAAACTTTTCGAAATGCTTATTTTATGGTCTAAAATATGCAATTAAGTGTTTTTTTTATATTTTTAATAGTAGAATCTGCCCTGTAAACTTTCTTAACCAGATTTTGTAACACCCTGTATATTTCTCGACAAAAGAATGAAAATTACCACATCTTTATCAACATATGAATTGTCCTAAGTAGGTGCTTGTCTGGAAACATCAATTTTTATTTACGGTATTGGTCATTATACCAAGTTTTATTATTGTTAAATACGTTTTTAATGAAACGCCCCTGTACATTTAATTTCTGACAATTTATTAAACTTGTCTGCAAACTGATGACATTTTAAATTTAGGGCACACATGAACTAATATAGAAGTAATGGCCGGATTTATGGTAACTTGATCTTTCATTTAGTTGGTGTCGCCTTTACTGTTACAATGCATTAATTTATATTCAAATAAATTCTAGTAGGCATTAAAAAAACGCCAATTTAAAGTGTAAAAAATAGGGTCGAGCTGTTAAAAAAGTAACTCTTTTTAACACTTTACGTACTGTGCTAAAATGAAGTACTTAATTTTATGATAACTAGTGGCGTAGCTACTATAGGGCTAGGTGGGGCAGTGCCCTGGGGCCTCCAAGCTCAGGGGCCCTCGGACTCTGACTCTGACTCACAATAAACCAGAAACCAGCCCCTTTTTTCTATTTCAAATCGTAAAGTTGGTGCCCTGCTTCATTTTTTGCCCCAGAGCCCCTTGCTTACGTAGCTACGCCACTGATAACCATCAAAAAACAGCATTATTTTTTTAACAGTCGCACAAAATATATTCTTAATTAAATGTATTTATATTATTTCCTACTCAATTTTCGCAAACACCTATAAGATAATATAGCAGTAACATATTTTGGCAACCACCGATTGGTGTTACTGGTTTCTTTGATATCTGTGGGCATTCAATGTCAAGTGGTGACCCCCTTTATGGCTTCTTTCCTACTAAAGTTCCACTAGAGAAAGTTTAACAAGCATAGTGGGACGGACATTCTTTTTCCCTTTATACATGCGTTTGATTTCTTGCAGTGGACCACACTCTTTTGTTACAGTTTAAGTTTTTATTAGGTACTACTTCATTTTGAGAATTTTATATTTTATTGAACTTTTTTGTTAATAATCTTTGAAAAATACTAGACTGAATGCGTCGCATTTTGAAGGGTAGAAATTACTAGGCTAGTTCCAAAGGGTACAATCTCTTATAATACCAAACAAAAAAACATTTTTAGTAAGTTTAAAGCCATAACTGCCTCAATAGAAGCTGTAAATTTTTGTTTCAAATGATGTCACTTTTTAATACACCAAAAATCATTTTTTTACTTTATCAGCATAAGAAACATATTTTTATTGGAACAACAACTAACTAAAGACTAATGCTAATTAAAAGTAGCAGTGAGTGCCTAAATAGAAGCTGTACAGCCTTTTTTACGGTGGTGGAAAAACATATTTTTAGTTGAACAAGAGCTATTAATAGACCAATATAGTTTAAAAACAATATTTTTATTTTAAGCAAACCTAAATTAAAATAGCAATGAGTGCCTAAATAGAAGCTGAATGTTTTTGTTTCGACCGATGTAACTTGATGATACACCAAAATTCGTTTTTTTATTTATCTGCACAAAAAAAATTATTTAACAAGGCTAATGATAGACTACTATAGTTTAAAGAAAATTTTCCTCTAAAGTAAACCTTATTTAAAATAGCCATGAGAGTGCTTAAATAGAAGCTGTAAAAAATTTTTCCGACCAATCGATGTCACTTTTAAAACACCAAAATTAAATCTTTACTTATAGAAACAAGAACAAAAGTATTCTTTTTTTTAATGGAGTTAATTATTGACCAAAATAGTTTAAATACATTAGTTTTTAAAGCAAACATAATTTAAAGTAGCTATGAGTGCCTGAATAGAAGCTATACATTCGTTTATTTACTCCTACTCCGGGCAAGAAAAAAAAAATTAGTTGAACCGGGCTAATGATGAGACTTATATATTTTACAAACAGTATTTTTCCTAAAAGAAAACCTAATTTGAAGTAGCAATGAGTGCCTAAATAAAGGCTATAAATTTTTATTTTGACTTATGTCACTTTTGATACTTCGTTTTCGAAAAATCGTTTCGTTACATACTGGGACTTGAATTTATTTTTGTTGGTTGAAAAGGGCCAATTATATACCAATAAAGTTTAAAGACATTATTTTTTTTAAAAGAAGACCTAAATAGAGGGACATAATGTTTTTGTTTTGACAGATATTACCTTTTGATACACCAAAATTCGTTTTTCACTTATCGGCTTCAAGAAAAAAAAATTTTTAGTTTAACAGGGCTAACAATAGACTAATGTAGTTTAACGATATTATTTCTTTTTAAAGAAAATCTAACTTGAAGAAGCAATGAGTGGCTGAATAGAAGCTGTAAATTTTCTTTTCGACATAAGATAGATGAAGATTGCTCACTTTGGAGCTAGGCTCCTCATATGTTAACGGCATTGTCCTTTGTGGAGTCAAACCTCGGTTTACCGCCCCACTTGAGGCGAAGTCGAGTTGTTCCTTATTTCAAACTTTTGTGCCCTGTGGTACGGTAATCCTAGGTTGGTTCTGGTAAGTTCTAGTTAGTTCTAAACAGAATTTATCAGTAAAGTTAGGACTTTGCTTGAGCTGGGTTGGCAAACCTAGTTTAAGTGGACAACGGGCTTTACCGGTAACATGTACATACTTTTAGTTAATCTTGTACGAAACAGTCAAAGTCTACCCAATACCTTTTGAGAAAGTCAAACATTATTAAAGGCAATCTTAACAAACCGTCTTATCATTTTAAAATATAGATAAAGTAATAATAATAATAATAAATTACCTTCCTGTCAATTTAGAAAAAATATATGGTATAGACGAAAAAAACATTTCTCCCGTGTTATAATAAGCGAATACCCCTTGTAGTAAGTTTATCTCTTAGTAAAAAACAAATTAGGAAGCTGCTTATGCCTATGATGCGGTAATTATCGAGATATGACATTAATATTGTCTGGGTCATGAGGGTTAAAGAGTTACGATTGTAAGCCAATATGAACGATGTTACCTAATGTTGTGTGTATTGAGCAAACCTACAAAATAAGTTTGCTTCTACCCTCCATACTTTTGAGATACAAAATTTTTTGTGGCACCCTCTAGAATATGCTACAATAAAATTTTGATAGGAAATTCAATTTTTTCATTTTCCAAAAACCCCTCTACCCGGATATTGTGACAATGCACCTATTATTCATAAAATATTTATAAAAACCTACAACTAGATTTAAATTTTGACACCCTATATCACTCCAAATCATCCAACTTCTCAACTATGTGTAAGTGGAGGAGTTAGGTAGATCGTCATGCTTTAGCTCCTCAGAAATGTGCGTGTGGTAGCATTTACTACACCTTGTAGAGACACCCTGTATTGCTTTTTTAGGTACTCTAAGCTAAACAACTTTTTCAATCACCAACATCATGTTTTCTGACAGTAATTTTAATAACACACACCCCATCTCAACAATACAATTTTATTTATCTACGCGGAGTAGAAGGCGCTAAATTACACAATAGGTTTTTTTTTGAAGGTAGTTTGACAGGCTGGTAGACAACTTCTTGTTACGATTACCTTGACCCATATAACGCCTTTAATGAAACTGAGATTAAACCAGCTGCCCATGCCACAATGGTTTTAAGTAAAAGAATTCGATTCTATTACATTTTACGAAAAGGCCTTGTTGGTCTTAGGCGGGTAACGATTCTTTAAGAAGAAAATAGGTCGTTTACCCTTAACCTCTTGTTTTAGATTGAAAACTTATAGTGAAGGTCCGGTAAAACGTTATTATACCATACAAAAAATAGGACCAGTGGCGAATTTGAGGAATTTTGTTCCTTTCGTTATTCGATATCAAAATCAAAACCGGTCACGCCTAAAAGATCATCACAAAGCCTCTTTGGCGACGAAAAGGCAAATATCTTATTTTTAAGGACTTTTCTATATGCAATGAAGAGTGAAATCAATAGTATTTTTCTTTTTCTTAACAACAGAGTCCTGAAAAATTTACCAAAATTCTTTTTTCGTTCGTTATTCGGACGTGTAAACCAGTCGCGCCTAAAAATCATAGCACAACGCTCGCCACCAAAAAATGCAAAAATCTCAGTTTTTAATAACGTTTCTATTGCAATGGGATAAAATTATTATTTTTCCTCCTCTATACGAAGGAGCTCTAAGAAATTTTCCAGGAACTTTGGTTCTTGCGTTATTCGACGTCAAAACCAGTCGCGCATCAAAAATCACCGCAAACCCTCTCGCGCCTAAAATTTGAAAATTCCAATTTTCCAAGGACTTTTTGAATGTACTATGTTGTGAAATCGGTAGTTATTTATTTTTTTTCTCTCTATACGATCGAGTTCTAAGGAGATTTTCCAGAAATTTTAGTTCAAGCGTTATTCGTCGTCAAAACCAGTCGCGTTTGCAAAAATAATCGCATAAAACCTGTTTGCAAACTTTAAAAATACAAAATAATGCAAGGCTTTTTTAAATTCGATGTAGGGGTGAAATCAATATTTTTCTTCCTCTATACGATACGGGAGGAGTTCTAAGGAACTCTGGTTAATTGTTATTTCGATGTCTAAACCAATCGCGCTTAAAAAATCATCCCAAAAACCACCGATGCCTAGTATTTTTCCTTATCAAGGCAATTTACTATTAGTAAATAATTTAAAAGATAGGCGTCATCTTATCTGATCTTTTGAATGATGCCTAGTCCTTATGTACGGTAAAATATTGCAGAACCTCGGAAGTCCGGAATCACGCGACTACTATATCAACAAAATTGCATTGGGGCTGCCGGCAGCCGCATGCTAAAAAGTGACAGATCTGACAGTTCCGGAAAAAGGTTGAACATTTTTATCGTGTTTACGGAACATGCCGATTTTTTGTTTACTTTTTGTGCTTGTCAGGGTAGTTTTATGTGTCTGTGCCTCCATAAACAGAGATTGCTTTCTGAAAATTGCGCCAATCTGCAGTTCCGGATTTACGCAATTTTTGTTCACATGGGGACCTGTATATTTTATAAACAGGGATGAAATGCTTTAGTAATTAAAATTAGGAACCTTAATATACTGTTCCCAAAAATACATTATTATCAATTATCACACCTTACTCTATTAACGTATAATAATTTTAAAATAGAATTTCTATTTTTATAAGAATCAATTTAATCATCACATATACATAAGTAAATTTACTATATTTTTGTGTGTGTCAGGTTATATTTTAGGTAGATTTCAAGGTCAACATTTAAATCTTATTCATCACTCAGAAAAGCAAAAAGAAAGTTTTATTTCTTGTTCAGTACTACTGGTTACCTTCACCTCATTTGATACACTCGATAAATGATGTTGACTCGTGATTGGCGCTAATTTTTAAATATTTTAAAAATTTTATAGCCTTTAGTTAGAAATTAAATTGAATAAGACATTTAGTGGTTACGTAGGGTGTTCAGTAAGTTTTGAGATACTTTGTAACTAAAAGGTGCAGGAAAGTAACATTTATGTTTTTTGTTTGTACATGTCATGACATGTCGTAGTCCTACATAGTTATTAGTAAACTATCAGTTTTGCGCCAGTTCGTGTCCAGCGATTTTAGCGCAATGGCGGCGTGGACGACTATCGAGTGCCGTGCAATTTTGAAATACAACTTTTCACGTGGGTTATCTCAAGAACAGTGTTTAGAAGAAATGAAGCCTATACTTGGTGATGACTGTCCATCTCGTGCGACCATATACAGATGGTACAAACAATTTCAGCGGGGCTCGTTTTCGCTTGAAGACGCCTCACGCTCAGGTCGACCGTGTGAAGTAGTTACCCCAGAAAACATATCTGCCGTCCAAAAAGCTATAGAAACAAACCGACGAATTACCTATCGACAGTTAGAAGAGACATTGAACATTAGTTTAGCAACATTACACACGATCATACATGAGCACTTGGGTTTTAGAAAAATTTGTACTCTTTGGGTTCCACACAAGTTAACTCCCGAGCAGCAGACACAAAGAGTGAATTGGTGTAAAAAATGATGTCCAAATTCCAGGAGGGTAAATCTAAAGACATAGTGTCGATTGTCACGGGAGATGAAACTTATCTTTATTATTACGACGTCCCAACTAAACAACAGAGTAAGATATGGGTTCTCGAAGGTGAAGAAACTCCGACCGAAGTTCGCAAATCAAGATCTGTAAAAAAATAATGATAGTTGTTTTCTTTGGTTCAAGAAGAATAATTAAACGTGTTGTTCTCCGAGAACAGAAGACCGTAAATGCTCTCTGGTACACTACAGTATGCCTTTCAAAACTTATAGAAAAGTTAAGAGTGATTCGCCCAAACTCGCAACTCGCTAGCTGGTACCTTCATCATGACAATGCCCCACCTCATCGAGCTGAACTTACCAGTCAATTTTTGACAGATGCAGGCTTGAGACTTTTGAAACATCCGCCCTATAGCCCCGACTTGGTGCCGTGTGACTTTGGGTTGTTTCCTTTTGTCAAGAGCCAACTGAAAGGACAAAAGTTTAAAACTGAAGACGCGCTACTGGAGGCCTGGGATAAAATATGCGCTGAAATTTCAAATGAAAAGTGGAAAGCTATTTTCAGTGACTGGTTTGTTAGAATGGAAAAGTGTATTCAATGTGGTGGAAATTATTTTGAAAAAATCAAATAAATGGCATTTATTAATTTTGGTCAGAAAATAGGCTCCCAGAAACCATAGTGTAACTATTTGAAGTGTTAGATATGCATATATTTACATTTTTTTCTTGGTTTTAAGTGCTTCTCAAAGAGGTAAGAAATATCCTTCTAACTGTTAGGTATCCCATTTTGTCCCACTTTTCCCTACCCACATAGCTTATTATTTTTATCTCTTATAATTGAATGATATATCAACCAAATAAAAAGATATTTTCTAATTGCTAATTAGATCAGACGTTTACCAAATTGAGAGTAAAGGTGCAGCCAGATTTTTTACAATGAGTTATCCTATAGAGATCAAGATATGACATAAATTAAAAGTATAATAAACAATAAGTATTAGGTACGAATGAAATTTTCGGCCGCCTTTGTATTTAAATTTTCATTCATTGCAAATGGGAGAAAAACATAATTTAAATTGTTAAAAAGAAAGTTTTTGATGATTCAATTAAATAAATTATTTGGGTAAATAATCCTTCTTATTATGATTTTATGCTTTAGTAAGTTATAAAAATTATTCTTTAAATAACCTACACTTTTTTCCTTTAAAAACAGTCCATAAGCCACGAAGTATTAAAGTGAAAAATAAGTACTGGCAGATTTTTGGAAACAGCGAACATGATGGTTTTTATACATGTTTAGCGATGATTTTTTAATGCGCGAGTGGTTTAGATGTCGTGCAACAAAATAACAATACTCCTAAGATTGTTTTTTAAGTCCAGCTTATAAAGAAGAAAATATGTCAACTATTATTTGACATTGGCAATACTGGGTAGCAGCTCCGAAAGTCAATATGCTTGGTAAATGGCGTAGATAACAGTGGCGGCTGGTGATGGCCAATTTGGTGGGTACTAATATTTTTTATTTTTTTAATTGTTGAATATAACAGTCTATAAAATCACTTTTAAACCGTTATTTGTTCTACTATTTAGCATAATATTACTAAAAATGGATTAATTACATGAATAAACAATTATTATTATTATTATTAATATAAAATAGTTTTTATCCGGTAAACATACAAAAAGAAAAAGTACAAATAAGTCTCCCCCCTTTTCCCGGGGGCTGCTAAAAAGGCTGTGAAGTAGTGTGAAGTAGCGTTTTTGTTGTGCAGTACAACTTGATTTAGTACGAATAAGATAGTCAGTAGGTATTTGTTTTTAAGGTAAGTGACCATTTTTTTGCTCGTCAAACATTTTTACATACTTTGTATATCCCATAAGCCCCAGTGCCCCAGAAAATTAAATTATCTAACAGTAGCGGCTGGTGATGGCCAATTTGATGGGCACACACGCACCATTGGTAAAAGCCAATGTGTGAAATTTTTTAGGCCTCTTATTATAAGTAATTAATCCATTTTTAGTAATATTATGTTAAATAGTAGAACAAATAACGGTTTAAAGTGATTTTATAGACTGTTATATTCAACAATTAAAAAAATAAAAAATATTAGTACCCACCAAATTGGCCATCACCAGCCGCCACTGTTATCTACGCCATTTACCAAGCATTTTCTGTGATTTATTGTGTGTTTCATTGGTTTTTACCCTTTAATTGGACTTTGAATATTGACTTTTATTAGTGATCACAGGTGTATATATTAAATTTGTGCTTTTCAACAGATAATTTAAGGTAATATTGACATGGTTATCTATAAGAAAAAAATCTTTATAAAACCAAATAAATGTACATTTTTAATTAGGTGTGTGTAATTATTGAACTAAACCCCAATATATTATATTAATAGGAAACAAAAACAAAGTACCTAACATTAAGGGCAAAAATAGCACAGCTATATAATTTAAATTTGGCGGGCAAACGATAAAGTCGACTCACGCGCCATCTGCGTTTACCTTCCTTGAAGACAGACAAGGAAGGCCCAGCAGCTATCTCTCTCTCGGATAATTTATTTACATTTAGTTGCTCGTCTTATTCTTGTCTCTGCACATACTTTGTGATTACATTTTATACCTAACTTCTTCAGGGGGATATTTTTTTGCTTCAGGGGTTACCCTGGGCCTCCCTGAATTTAACGCTGATAAATACAATTTGTGGATGTTCTCATATTGTGGATTAATTAATTATAAAAAGCAGATACATTGAAATAAAGTTGTTAATAAATAATTATTTTCAGCTGATGAAATATGGGCCTATCGGAGAAAAAGATGCTGTTAAAGCCCCAAGAAACCTCCTCTCTCCTCTTAACTGGCCAGTACGCCATATTAAAAAAGGAAGGAAAAATGGAGAATGTAATAAAGCTTATTGTAGGTAAGAAAAAGTAGCTTATTATTTGTTTTGTATTATAGTTTTGTTGGATATTCAAAAAAAAATTGAAGTTTAGCCAATAAACTAAAAAGAAAAACTTTTTTGTTCAATAAATGACTATCTAAAGAAGTTTTCTAGCTTCTTTGTTTATTTTTAATATTTTTACTAAATGTTACAGTTATTTATATTTTGAACTCTTCATTGTTTACATTAAATTAGAAAAGTTTTCTTGACAAAAGTGTCCGCTATTATCTTATTTCTTTTAAGCATCTGTAAGAAAGAAATAAAAGGGCACAAAACACAAAAAAAACTGAATTTTAAAAATTTTAATGCCTTTGCAGAAGAAAATATGAAGGGGCTAGTTTGAAAGTGTACAATCTCAATAATTAAATTTTTGTGTTATATCAAATAAAAAAATGACCAAAAACCAATACATTAAACGAAATGCATTCTTTCTTAAGTTTGAAGACTCTATTATGGATGTAGTCATGGCCTAACAAGGGATTTATTTAAATTCAGCGACAAAAATAAAACTATTGAGATATTTATCGCATTGTTGTATAAAAAGTAGAAATGGATATTGTACACTTTAAAACTAGGTCCCACATATAGTTGTTTGGTTTTAAAGATTTATTAAAACTTATATTGTGTATGTGTTTTAGATAATGAAGAGTGAAATAACAAAAATGAAGGATCTGGACCTGGTTCTCATTATTTAATAAGGGATATGTATCTTTTTATTTTTATGTTATAAGCTACTTAAATAATAAAATAAGCACTAAAAAATCAGCTAAAGAATTTGTAATTTTAACATGGGTAAAACCATAAGAATTTTTTATTAAACTTCTTAAAATAAAAAAAAATCCCTACAAGCTTAGTGTTATATTTTTTCCAATGCAAAAATGAGCTGTCAAGATTATTGGGGATGTTTAGGCGATGTGAGGGATAATTAGCATTCATCAGTCATCTGAATGACCACTTGAGATTTAAAAGAATTTTTATTTTTTAAAGAACATAAGATACACTTATAACGACAAAATGGTGGTAATTAATAATGAAATAGCCAAAATACCTGATTTGTATGGTCATATTTCCGAAACTAATGAAGTTAGATACAATTAATGTAGTATTTTCTTAAAGCCCTTTAAACGATTATTATAATGGTAATATGATATATAGTTTATACAGGGTGTTTCATTAAAAACTCACCTAC
The DNA here is from genome assembly GCA_014170235.1 of Listronotus bonariensis. NCBI lineage: Eukaryota > Metazoa > Arthropoda > Insecta > Coleoptera > Curculionidae > Listronotus > Listronotus bonariensis. The sequence goes on from JACEGR010000397.1 coordinate 213,519, forward strand.
TCTGTACATATCGCCAATATCGCCATTAAAAAAATCTTTAAAAGGGCTTAAACAAAATGCCACATTAATTATATTTAATTTTATTAGCTTCGAAAATATAGTCATACAAATAAGGTATTTAGGTAATTATTAATGTAACGCTATTTTGTAGTAGGTAAAGGTACTGACTTTATATTCGACAATGTTAAGTAAAATTTGAAATAAAAAATACATAATAGTGTATATATTTTTGGAAAACTCAAAGAGATCTTCATATAAATAAAATTATAAAGGGTGTTTCATAGGAAAAAACATAGGTTGGTTAATTTTCTTAAAATATGCCCAACGTAGAACGTAGACAAAAACTAATTACACCACAGGATTCTGCGGAAAAAATTACACACCTAAACTATTTAAAGTTTTTTATAAGTTTAATAGCCAACGAGTTAAAGAAAATTGTAAAAATGGGAAAAATCTGAAAATCACCCTATAGCTCCGAGATAATTTGCAAGAGCCATAAATTATTTTTACTACTGTTTTTTTCTAAAAAAAAAAGATCGAGAGTCGTTTATTATAATTTTGATATTTCTTACGGAAATACTCCTTAAACCATCAAAATGAAACATCCTGTACTTGCTGTTACTGTTTTTCAGAAATAGTGCTTAAAATACATTTATATTTATATCCACGTTACAAAGTAATTAATAATTTTTAAAAACGTAAAATTATGCATACCGAATCCTTATTAAGGAAGGTTTTGATAGTTTATCTAAAACATGCTCATTTAGTGTTATTTTTGTTTACTTTATTAGTACTTCCCAGTGGCACGCCTATGGCGAGAGAAATACAACACGTCAGTAATTCTTTCACAGTGTTGCCAACAACGTCTGCTGTAAATAGTCTTTAGAATTTTAAACTATAAAGAAATATCGTGTAAACAGTTGTTGAAATAATGTGATGATACTTTATCTAGACACGCGTTAGCGTGTTAAAGCCAAGTTTAAGCAAAGAAACTGGATAGATCTAGGAATGTCAAATTTAAAAAAATCGATATATCGATATTGATAAATATAGCTAATAGATATCGATTATCCGATATATTGAAGAGCAATATATCGATATTTGAGAGGGAGAAAAATATCGATACATTATCTAATATTACATTTTTTTTCCCTAATAGGTAGTAGGTAAATTAATACAACATTTTTGTACGTTTTAAAAATTTATGTAAAAAAAAGCTTTTTATTTTGTCTCATTTACCACAAATATCAAAAATATTCGATATCGATATATCGAGAAGTCAAATATCGATAAATATTATCGATATTTGATTTCCGATATATTGATATTTGAAAATAATCGATATATCGATGCCATCCCTAGCTACACCGCCCAGGGTGTATTATTGCACGAACCACTTGGTGCGAAATTTGACCCATCCATAACTCAAAACCTATTTAACGTAAACACATAAACCTATTTATATCCATAAGGACAACTAGAAGCCTAAATTTCATAAAGCTAGCTCAAACAGTTATAAAGATCTAGTAAAGTTCCAAAAGTCGTCAATTTTCCACTAACTGACTGACATATAGATCAAAAACCTAACCCACTTCCAGATGACCTAGAAAGATGAAATTTGAAATTCAGCTCGGTAATTGTGTGTAAGCGTAGAAAAAAATCAAAAAATTACAAAAAGTTTAAAAATAGGGGTTAGTTAGTTACTTAGCAGAACAAACAAAGAAGTGTGTTAAGAAGGTAAGTAAGCAGATAATAAATGAGCAATGCGCACTGTTGTTTCTACCGTTTAAGAAAATATAAACAATAGCATAAAAAAGAAAACTATGCAGCGAAAACGCAAAAAAATATTAAATCTTAATACCTGCCTTGATTTCTTTACAAAAAGTAATGATATCCCACCAAAAACATAAATGTGAAAAAGGTGAGCCAAGTTCAATACTAAAATTATGCTTGGCTGTGGGCTTTGCCGAAAAAGAATGAGATCTAAAGAGTGCCAAGTTCTGTATTCAAACTCCAAATATGTATGAGATCTTAAAGTACTTTTGTTTTGACAGTGCCAGTTTTTATCATAATTTAAAAAATATTTAAATAGGTTTAATAACTTTATAAAATAATTGATGTAATGAAAACTGGCCAAGTCAAATCTAACCCACTTTAAGATCTCATACATATTTGGATTTTGTACAGAACTTGGCACTCATTTAGATCTCCATGCTTTTGCGGCAAAGCTCACAGCCAAGATAAATTTTAGTATTGAACTTGGCTCACTTTTCACATTTACGTTTTGCTGGTATCTTATTTAAAAACATAGCTGAAAAAGGTACCAAATGACGACAAAAAAATGGCCTCCAATATGGTGACCATGTCATAAACCGTCCAAGAAACTGAACTTTCGTTTTTTTTCTTTTTGGATGAATACTTACTAAAAGCTGGCTTTAAAATAGTCCCAAAAACAGAGTTTTTCCACCGACAATTTGAATACGAAAATTCCGGAGCTGACAGAGCCACCTGTTTTGACTGAAGAAACTGTAATTGAAATTCCTGCATTGGACGGATTGACAAGCTCCCCTCCTATTTAACTTTGTCGCTTTGTTAATTAAGGGTCAGGTTTTAATTTTCATTAATTTTTGATTTATAGCTTCTAAAAGTTTCAACGAGTACAAATTTTCTTTTTCAATTAAAATTGCCAGAATGATAGAGAAATATATGGCATACAGTGGGGTCTTTAGTTTTTTCAACTCAACTTTAGGAAAATAAAATGTTTTTTTTGAAAAAAATTGCGTAAATAATATGTAAATGTAATTATCAGTGTTGAATTCAGAAATATTTTTCCACGGGGGGCGGGGGAACTTTCATATACCCAGGGGGATTCTGTAAGCAAAAAAATGAAAAGCAAAAAAGGTCCTCACCTTTAAAAACCAAAGAAACAACCACTTTGACGTCCCATTCAAACTTCTGATTTTACCACCTCACATTTAATTTACTGTAAATTTCACCGGGGAGATTTTTTTTGCTCCGTGGGGACTATCCCTTCCGGTCCACCCCCTGAATTCGCAACTGAATGTAATTTAAAACATGGAAGAATTTTTTCAAATTAATTAAATGGAAAACTAAAATAAAAATAACGACCCCTTAAAGTTAGGCTATAGGGCTCAACCCGGCTCATGTTTGGTGAGAATTTTTTACATCAAATATAGACATTTAAGAGGGTAAGAGTTAAAAAAAAGCACTCTAGTATAAAGTAGGGCTGGCAACCGAAACCGGTTTTTCGGTTAACCGGGCCAAAACCGAAAAGCGGTTTCAAATACCGGTTTTTCGGATAATTGGACCAAAATCGAAAAGCGGTTCTTCAAATATCAATTAATAGGTTTTTGGTTGATTGCGGCTTATATAAAAACTACAACTTACTACAATAATACACTAAATTAAAATTTAAAATTCACCACTTTTCCTTTTCTGTTTTTTTTATTAACCAATAAACCAGAAAAAACACCGAAAATAGAATACCAATGTTAAATACAGAGGAAAACACAAATTATGGAATATGTAGGGAATTTTTACATCACCTTTTAGAATCTTGCATTTTATTAACAGGGATGTTATATTATTATTCTTATTTATATTTAACCAATTTCTTTTGAAGAATATTCTAGGATGAATAATGATTATCACTTAACACCACAGCTCATGGGCAAATTCCGATTTTCTGTTAACTGTGGTTTAGAAAAAGCCTCTTTCCGGTTTTGAAAACCGTTTTAGGTTTTCGGTTTTAAAGACCGTTTTCGGTTTTGCGGTTTTAAAACCGATTTCGGTGGTATCGGTTTTGAAAACCGTTTTCAGTTTTTTGGTTTTAAAGACCGTTTTCGGTTTTCGGTTTTAAAAACCGGTTTTTAATACTGGTTTTTAAAACCGGTTTCTAATACCGGTTTTTAAATAGTCGGTTAACCGGTTTTAACCAAAACCGATTTTTTGTAAACCGGTTAACCGGTTTGTTTTTCCGGTTTTGCCAGCCCTAGTATAAAGTGTTTCGAAATTTTTGAATAATATTTTTAGGTCTCATTACTTCAAAAAATAAAAAAATATACCTATACAACTCTTTGTATAGAATAGAAAAAACTCTATTGATTTCACCCCATATTGCATTTAGAAAAGTCTTTGGAAAATTACATTTTTTTGCATTTTTAGTTGCGAGTAGTTTAGTTGTCAAATAGAAAAAACAAATTTACTAAAAAAATTTTACAGCACTTCATTTTATAGACAAGGAAAAAAGCTATTTGCCGACATTTTGCGTTTAGAAAAAATCCAACGGAACGTAAGAATTTAGATTTTACGCCTTTGTAAAATATGTCTCAAGATAAAAAAAAATAGAAAACATAGTTTTTTTATTTAACAAAGAAACTAAACAATATTTTTCCCTATTTGTAATTTTATTTGATTTTTAAAATATTTGATAAAACCTCGCGCATTCGCCAAATTCTGCCAAATATTTTTACACTCGTTTCAAGTTACTGGTGAAAAATTCTACTTAAATGGATTGAGAACGGATCAGAGCCGTACGGAGAGGACGGCAATGGAGGAAGTTCCTCCCTCCCTCCCAGGAGGTGTGCATAGGATTTTTGGTGTAATGGGGTGTAAATAAAGCATTATTGGCATTTTTGGACGTTGACCTCCCCCAGAATTGAGATGTATATTGATAGTTGCAACCTTCTCTTATGATATTCTGCGATTTTAGACGGTTTTTATATCTTTTTAAAGATGAGGACCTTAATCGCAAATATGGTCGTGTGTATAAAAAAATACATTGACTTTTATGCAAATGTGACAGTTTTGCATGACCGTCTGTACTTTGGTTATAGCCGTGGTATGGCACTTAAAACAAAATAATTACTTTCAATAAATCTCGTTTATTAAAACAAACCGATGCATACGCAGTCTGTATGGGTTTTTGATCTTAAGTTTTGTATTTTTCAAATTTAAAACTGCTAAGCTATAAAAAATATAAAAAACAAACAGAAATAGAAACACAGATAAAAATACTTAACAACAGGTTTATTTTTTAAACAAACTAAAAACATCACAGTAAAAAATATTAATCTAAATTCTTAAGTTTACCAAAAAAACTATGAAGAGTCTGTTGTTTTCTGTTAAGACCTACAGTTCGGCAAGTACCCAGTTTTCTTCGTTTTGTATCAGTAGGTAATTCAGTTGTCTAAAACCAACAAAACATCATCCTGCATGTATGTATGCAATATACAGGGTGTCCGCAAAGGTGTGGTCATAAATGATAGGAGTGATAAGTGAGCCAAAATAATGTTAGTACCAGAGTTGGGTCGAATGCTGAAAATCGTTATTTAAATATGAATACTGTGGAAAAAAGGAGGTGTGACAATTAAGTAATGAGACTGATTGTATTGCCGCGCTTGTGGTAAACCTGCGACCTTAAAATTTTTTTCCCTTTCCCCGGCATCCTTCCCTCTCCATTGATGTATTACCCGTCACTCTAGCTTGTTTAGTTCGCCTGCTGTGTCGTGTTGAGTAGACGTGTGTTGGTGGTGCTCGTCACGAAAATGGAGAAACAAAATCTAGAGCAACGCGTCGCGATAAAATTTTGCGCCAGATTGGGCGAAACAGCTTCGGAAACGTACGCTAAAATTGTAAAAGTGCATGGTGATAGTGCTCTTAGTCGTGCCCAGGTGTTTCGATGGCATAAAGAGTTTAAGGATGGGCGTGAAAGCGTGGAGGACGAGGCGCGGAGCGGGAGACCAGTCGAGGTGCGGACTGACGCGAATGCGCAGCGTGTGCGAGCCCTTATCCATGAAGATCGGCGTTTAACAGTTCGAATGTTGGCCTCGGAGCTGGGTATGAACCGTGAAACTGTCAGACAAATTTTAACCGACGATTTTGGGATGAAAAAGTTGTGCGCGAAGATGGTTCCAAAGAACCTTTCTGAGGAGCAAAAGCAGCATCGAATGACCGTTGCAGAAGATTGTTTGGAACAAGTTGAAAACGATCCCACGCTGCTTGATCGAGTTATTACAGGCGATGAGAGCTGGTTTTTCCAATACGACCCGGAAACCAAACGCCAAAGCTCACAATGGTTGTCTCCGCACGCACCCCGCCCGAAAAAAGCTCGCATGAGCAAATCAAAGGTGAAAACGATGATCATTGCCTTTTTCGATAGCCGTGGAATCGTCCACAAAGAATTTGTTCCACCGGGGCAAACCGTCAATCAAGTCTACTATTGCCAAGTACTCGAAAGATTGCGAAAACGAGTCAACAGGGTGCGCCCAGACATCGCTCGTAACTGGATCCTTCATCACGACAACGCGCCGTGCCACACCGCCCTCAGCGTGTCCCAGTATTTGGCCTCTAAAGGGATCGCCGTGTTGCAACAGCCGCCTTATTCGCCCGATATGTCACCCTGTGACTTTTTTGTTCCCTAGAACAAAATCGGTGGTCAAAGGAACCCATTTCGAGTCGATTACGGACATCCAAGCGGCCGTAACGAAGGTACTCGGGAACATCCCAGTCGAAGCGTTCCAGAAATGTTACGAAGCGTGGAAAACGCGCTGGAATCGTTGTATAGCTGCTCAAGGGGACTACTTTGAAGGGGATGGCAGAGTTGTAGAATAATTTTTAAATATACGGTTTTTATGGAATCAGTCTCATTAGCATTTGGTAATATATTCACCAAATTTTGAGATGAAGATATGATGAGTTTAATGTTAAAATATTACCAGTTTCATTACACATAGATATACTGGGTAATTTTTAAGTTGGCAATTTCCTCTTAACACAGTATAGAATGCAAGAAATGGAACATTTTTCAAATAAAATGATGTTCAAAAATGCTTTGTTTCAAGATGCACAGGGTGTTAATATTTCAAACAAAAAATGCCTTTTTCTACCACTTCCGGTATGTCTACAAAGGAATGTGGTACACATCTTTTACTCATTACGTTGTTTTGATGTAAGTTTATTTGAAAAATGTACCGGTGACGTTCAGAAACGATTTGCATGTGTTAAGGGGAGGACTTTTCCAGGCTTGGTGTACCCCTGAATATGGGATGTGTAATTTGAGACCTGTGGATACTTTTTTAACATTAGACTCCCATCATTTCCTCAATCTCAAAGATTTGGTAGGATATGTTGCAGAATGCTGAGACAAAAAATATACATTAAAATGTGTTTTTGAAAAAAAAAAAAATGGTGTCCTTTGAAAAATTTTCAAAAATATTCTTCAGAAAATTTTCTAATTTTTCTTCTTGAAGGTGGGTCATGTGGCTCATCATAAAAAAGGCCTTTTCAATGACCTTTAACATGAGCCATCACTCATTTATATATGACGAGTAGTTTTCGAGATATTTTGGTTTTTCTATGTCTGTGTACATGGAAAATTGGCATAGTTTTCAATTTTTAAAAATCAATAATAAAAAAACTACTGGTTAGAAAAAATACAATTTTGGATCTGTTTTATGGGTAGAGTACACATGCCAAAAATCATGAAAATCGGGGATGGTACCTGCCAAACCATTGGTTGACTTGATATGAAATAACCCAATACAGAATTGTGCATACAGAACTTATCCCCTAAAACTCACCTTTACAGAACCAGAACTAGATGTTATTTCTTCTTTAACTTCTTTCTGTGTCAACTCTTGTGCAACATCACTTATTTCTATTGAACATACATCACCAAAAGATCTTTTCTTTGAGACTGTAGTATTTTCACATGATTTCTAAGACTTCCTCACAGTATGTGTCACTTTTAACTGAGTTTGAATGTTGTATCTTGGAGGCCAGCTCTGTAGTGTTTTCACAGGATTTCAAGACTTCTTCTGAACCATTTTGTGTTGAAACACTCCTTGTTTCAATGGTAAATGTATCACAGTATGTTTCACTCTCAAGTGAGTTTAAATGTGGCTTTTCTGAAACAGTTTCACTTTTGTAATTTGAACTTCATTTTCGTTTTTAGTTACTGAAGAATCTGAACAGAAAAACCTACTTTTAACAACTTTATTTCCAAAAGTGTATGTTTTAGGAAATTTGCTAAGCCTTTTCTTCCGGAGAAATGGATTCTTTGATATAACTGGAGAAGTTTCTAATTTAGTTCCTTGGCATTCATCTGGCTCTTCCTTTTTAACCTCAACTTCAGTTTCTTTGATTTCTTCCTTAATTTCAACCCTTCTAGTGTACATAGACAAATCTTTTTCAATCTGAGTTTCTTCTATTTCTATTATGTCCTGTTCTTCATCTCTTGTCATTGATGAAGATGCTGCAATTTCCAGATGAAATATATTTCTGAAGGCTTGATTTTTGTAATTCCTTCTGTAGTTTTCTGGAAATCCGTTTTTTTATATATGCCAGACCAAATACTGTATTGAGAAACCTTAAAAAGAAATAATATTTCAGACAACAAAACCGAAAAAAGTTCTTATTCCTTACATCTGATGGACTCCAATCATCAAGCTTCTTGAAATTATAAGGGTTTAAATTTCCAAGAGCCACTTGATACGCCTTTTCATTGTCAAACTTTTCTCCTGAATTAATGAGGTATTCGGGATTGGTCCCTGTGACTTTCAGGATCAATAATGATGGACCAGTTTTTTTTATAAGGGTCAAATACTATCTGATGGAGAAAAGTTGCGTTTGCAATCAGCACATTCCGCTTGTATTCTTTAGTTACAACGAGATGATTCATGTTGAGATATCTCGGTATTCTATCCAGAAACTAAAAAAAAATTTTTTGAAAAAAAACAAACGAGGTAGTTGAATGTTAACTTACTATTTCTGGGTTTGTTTCTGCAGTTAATTTAAGAAATTTTTCCGCCTTTTTCAAGCCAATTCCACTAAGTGATTCAACATAGTCACATCCAGACAAAATACACATAAATCTAAATTTATCGAAAGTGAATTGCTCTGGACGCAACGACATGGTCATATAGATTTTATCAGCTTCCACAAGCCGTCCACTACCTTGCAGATCCAATTTGTACAATACTTTTTGCAACCAAACAAAACTAAATCTGAATCTTCAGTTATAATGCATTCTGCAACTCCTTTAAAACTAAAAAAGCCATTTGTGCATCTGATTCATAGGGAGATACAATACAATCAACATTTAATTTGTGGCACTCATTAATAAGGTTATGAGCCATGTCTGGAGTAATATCAATACACTGTTTAAGATAACTTCGAGCCTCCTCACTTTTCCCTAAACGTAATAGTTCAGCTGCCCTGTGTTTGGCTTTTTTCGAGACTCTCTTCTTTTAGCTTCAGTTTCTGCTTTAGCAGGTAGGTTTCGTCCATCAAAAACCATTATAGGATGTACATCATATGAAAGAAGCATTTTTACATATTTAATACAATACTGTACATACCTGAAAGAGTTTGATTTGATTTAACAACAAATTCCAAACAAAACATATAATAACACTGACTTACATTTGATTATCATCACCACGAGCAAGTTGTTCAGCACAAGAAATAGCCCTTTGTGCAAGAAACAATATGAATCCACAGCCACTGACCCACCCCTGAAATTCTGAGACATGACATGGCCTAGTAGCCTTTTCCAGAAATGGCAATAGTCCTGAGATTCCCATTTTTGAGGGTTAATATGTGCCAATATCAAGCTGAAGCAGAAATTTTGAACTGAGGGCTTACTGATGCTTTGCTAAAGCAATATTTTCTTATTAGAACTCAAAGTTGTAAGCTCTTTCTTAGAATTTTTACTCATTTAGTTTTTATTAAAGGGAAAGCAAATTGAATTTAAAAAAAAAAATAGTATTCTATTCTCTATTTATTAATACCTAAGAAATGCCTAAGACCTGTACCAAAAAAAGTGGGACTACCAAAAGTCGCTATTTGTCTTAAGTGACCATTTTTGTAACATAACATTTTAATGATTTATATCTCTGAGAAGTATTTAAATATAAATAATACAAAAAAACATGTGGAGTTATCCTAATAAACAATAAAAATACAACTATTTAAAATGCATTCGGCACCTCTAAAAATACCTGTATGTTTGGGGCGGAAAATACAAATTTGTAACTCACATGAAATCAAAAAGGTGGTTTTCCAGACATCCCTATACATTTTATTTATTTTTCTGGTAATTTTCTAGAAAATGGGAGCAACTCGATTTGATGAAGCTCCCAGAGAGCGTAAGTTTAAGCTGGATCACGAATTCGAAAGAATTATTTGGCGGAAATGTTTCGTTCTCGAGATAATCCATCAACAAGCTTTCATTTGAACTGACCTTACTCACTATATCTCCCCTTCTTTACCACAATTCCTGATCAGTTGTGCGTCACACAATATTTGATTTCTTTCACCTTAAAACCTGTTTTTCTACAGTTTACATTATTTTTGGAATTAAATTGCGTGGCTTTTCTTGATAATCCGGCAACCATACATACAATACAGGGCTTCATGGCAAAACTGGGATTAAATGATTCAAAGTATAGCTATGCAGTTTAATGCAAAAATAATGTGAAAACGTAGAAAACGGGGTTTTAAAAAGGTGAAAATCAAATATTGTGTGGACACTTTAGCTTTAAATCAAGAATTGTGCAAAAAGAAGGGGAATATAGTGAAAATAAGCTTAGTTCAAATTTGAACTTTGATGATGGATATCTCGAGAACGAAACGTTTCGCCAAATAATTCTTTCAGATTCGTGATCAGCGCCCCAAAACCCCTGTATACCAAATTCCCATCAAAATCGGAGTTGCTCCCATTTTCTAGAAAATTACCATTTTTCTTGTAATAAGAACAATGTCACATTTGTTTTTCCTTAAAATAAACTTATAGCAAGGAATACTGCTTAGTCTCAAAAGTATTGATGCTGGTGGTGATGTTATGGACCGGTGGAGCGGAGCTAATCGCCTGTCAAAACGCGCCTTTGGGGGATACCAACTCTTAGCGTCCAGACTTGCGACACCCGCCAAACATGCTTGCTTTGCTTTCTTGGTTATTGGCCCCGTTGCTAAGACGATCAGCCAGCTTCATAACCGTGGAAACTCTGGATAGTCGAGCCTATGCTCCCAGAGATTCCAGAACTTTTCGGAACTTTTCAAATGTATCTATAAACAAATCGATGCAATGCATAAATTGTCAGCCGTCAATCCAAGAACTGCTTCCGGTAAGCGTGCGCATAACCTTCACTGTCAAAACTGACACTTCGCACGCCCATCCATTTCCCGCCATTTGGGAAATACCTCGTGTTCAATACCAACAGAAAATCCGTCAGCATAGGAATTCGCCTACGGCGCTTAGCTCCAGAAGAAAGATGCCTCAATTTAGCGTGAGTTTCCCTATCTTCCTCGGGGAACCAACACTCCTTCAACATCCACCATGTGCGACACCGCACGAGAGCCTAGCAAAAACTCCTTCGACATGTTAACTCGACCGAGGACGAATGGAAACTGAACATAAGCTCTTATTGGTTACATTTAAAATTATGATTATTAACGGAACTATGGGTTTGATGTATTTTTGGATCTTTAATATATAAAACATTTAAACTTAAAACATCGACTGATATTGATTAGAAAACCATTTATGACGTATATCGTTTCGGGGTTGCATTTGGAGCATTTTCCATACTTTTTTAATATTTTTATTTCCGCGCGCTTCTAGTTTTGGTTTAGGCTTTAACCATTATAGAAGTAGTGTTGTAGCTAGTAGCACTTGTGTTTAAACTTTGCCAAAATGTTAACGGATACAGAGGGTGACAAAGCTGTTGAAAAAATTATCCAGCCGATGTACCGGGTGACCAGAATGGTTAGCGGGGAGAGTTTTATAACCTACATAACGAGTCGTCACGTATTAGAACGAGTAAGTAAAAATGTTTTCTGAAGTTTTTGCTAAAAATACATTTTCTTTGACGATTCCTTTACCCTTAATAAATGCAAGAAAACTAATTTAATATTGGATAACGCAAACGTAGCTTGTTAAGCTATACGCAGACGTAATATTTTTACTTTGGCGCCTATGCTGTGGAAAAAACTCTTTCGAGGTTAAGCAATTGCAGAATGTGTTCTAATTGGTCAACTTCAAACGACACATTCGAAGTTGACCAGTTGGAACACGTTCCGCAAATCGCATTTCGTAAGTTATTAAGTTAATTTGTTATTTTGCATAGATATTTGCAATTTTTACATTTATAGGAACAAGCAGCAAATTGCCAACTTTTCTGTAAACTGCATTAGTTCATTTAGTAAATAACAAAATGCCCTGTATTTTGGGAGTGGCTCCTGCACGGTACAACGTGTACTTTTAAGTATTTATTATTTGTTCAACCATAAGCTATCTAGTACAAATTTGTTTAAATGGCCTTTTATTAATTAACTTGGGTTATATTCTCAACATGTTACACTTTTTATTGCTCCACAAAAGCACTATGGTCACTATAAAAAAAATAGCTGTCGGTGACGGTGACCCGGCGTTTTGGCATTTCTACCAGTCATATGTCATATGTCAAAACTGTTTTTCTCTATAGTTTGATTTTGCACTTTGCATTTGACGAAAGCCAAAAAAACTTTATACGTACTATTTTTTGCTACTTTATACGGTTTTATATTTGGTTGAGAAAAAGGGCCCTTGCAGCCCTATTTTACGTGTGATGAACATATTAAGAAACATGATAATTTATTAGTAAAGCATTTAACCTATAAATTTTATATATATTTAACATAAGTTATACATTTCCTGTTAAATTCTACCATAGTACAATTTCTGTGATTTATTTTGTTGATATTAGAAAAAAATAAAATTTTAGTCATGGCTAGTGTGTCGTACCAAATCGCCAATCTTCTTGAAAAGGTTAGTACAATAAAAAAATCAAGAGTGTCATGATATTTAAAATTATATTAGTTGGCTCTGATTCAGTTAAAAAACAATTGCCCCCAATGACGTTACGAAAAAATTATTTTCTAACCTAAATTTAACTGTGTTAAAAGTGTAAACATGTCTAGAAAAAGGCACTCATCAAATGAGGCTGATTTGCCTACTTCAACTTGTTATTTAGACCCTCCTTCTCCAAAAACGCCAAATTAAATCCCGAAGATGAACTTAAAGACGTTCTTAGACTATGTGAAATAATGGTATTTGGCCAATCTCCATTGGTATTACATCTTTTAAAAATTCTCACAATGTCCACTGGGGTTTACCTATTAGACTAGCTTTTCTCATGATAAATAATTTGATTTCATGGACAACACTTGTTAAAACTTTCCTTTTATTCATTCATTTTCTTTAAATTTTAAGATGCAATCTTCCGATAAAGACTTTCGTTTTATGGCTACCAACGATCTTATGACTGAACTTCAGAAAGATAGCATTAAACTGGACGATGATTCTGAACGTAAAGTTGTAAGAATGCTCTTAAAATTGCTTGAGGACAAAAACGGAGAAGTTCAGAATTTAGCTGTAAAATGGTAAGAAAAATTTGTGATTTTTTATCAATAATACACTCAATAATATCCCAATTTATAATTTTTAAATCATACAATTTCTGCACTCCTAAAATGAGAATTTTACACACCGAAGTTGATGCAAGATCCACTTTAAGTACCTTGGCATTATGCTTGATTCCAAGCTCAATTTCAACAATCATACAAAAATTAGTCACGAAAAAGATGGTATCACACAACTACACAAATCTACAAAACAATTTGTTGACCACTCATTGAATATGGACATATACTTCTTGCAAATGCACTGAATCCAGCCTGGAAGAACATATCCACTGCAGAAACCATATCATTGAGAACTTTAACCAAAATGAGGCATCCTAACAACCTACTACTAACGAAAGTTTGTACATCAAAACTAAAATCCAACCTAACAAAGAGAGGACCCAGGTGCTAATTGAGAGGTTTGCTAAAGCCCCCTCATAACAGGCACTTACTAACAGCTCTATGTAGGGAATACTGGTGTGCATATTCGAAAGATTTCGATATTCGAATATTTGTATTTGGACGATTTTAATATTTGAAAGATCTTTCGAAACATTTTATATTTCATTGATTGAGAAAGATATTTCCGAAACTTCTTCAAAACATTTCATATTTCAATGCAAAAGATCTTTCGAAACATTTTATATTTCATTGCCAATAAGCTTTTATTCTGTCGAAATACCGATTGAAAGATTGTTGCTATTTGCGGCAACGAATTATTTCACGTCTTATTCCGAGTGTTTTCGAGTTTTGGCGCTATTTAACCATAAATATTACAGCCAATATTCTTTGTTCGTTTGATTACTAATGGTTTGGGGTATGTGGTACGGGTTGTCTATATTAAACGCCTAGATATAAATATCATTCATCATTCATTCGGTATCTTTCATATTTGTGTTCGGTGTTTACGAATATAAATTCATGACTGATCGTTCATGAAATATTTCACGACGAAATACGAATATTCGGAAGAAATATTCGAAACATTTCGAATATCTCGATGTTCGAATATCATTCAGAAGATCATTTGAAAGGTTCCAACACTAGTAGGGAAAGAACCAGAGATCTTTCAAAATTCCGTCATCCAAATTATGGAAACTTTTCAACAGATATGCAGCCAATTAAAAATGTTCACCATTAATTATATACTAATCATCACTATTCTTATTTGCAAGATTACTACTGATGTTGATTTTTTTTTGTAAATAAATATTTGTAAAAACTGTAGTTAATAATTAATTAATCAATAAACATAATAGCTATCACACATTACTGAAGGATTTCGGTCGCTGGCCTTTTGAGTTTTTTTAAATTTATTGCTTATAAATAAATAAATAAAATATCTTCCCCCTTGTAGTTTGGGTCCTCTGGTGAATAAGGTGAAAGAATACCAAGTAGATACAATTGTCGAAGCTCTCTGTGCTAATATGGTTTCTGATAAAGAGCAGTTACGTGATATTTCAAGCATCGGATTAAAAACAGTCATCGCTGAATTGCCTCAATCTTTGGGAGGCATGTCTGGGGCTATATGTAAAAGAATTACTGGGAGATTAACAACTGCTATAGAGCGAGTAAGTAGTTTTTTGTTAAAAATATGGTAATTTTTAGAGACTTGCTTCAACTCCGATTTTGACAAAATATGGTATACGGGGTTTTTGGGGCGCTGATCATGAATCTGAAAGATTTTTTTTTTTTTTTTGAGAGGTTTTGTTCTCGGATTATTTATCATAAAAGTTGAAATTTAAACTAATTTTATTTTCACTATATTTTCCTTTCTTTTTGCATAATTCTTGATTTAAAGCCAAAGTCGCATACAATATTTTATTTTCAGCTTTTAAAACCCGTTTTTCTATGTTTTTTACATTATTTAAACAGAACTAATCCTATTTTCACTATATTCCTACCTCTTTTTTGCACACAATTCTTGATTTAAAGCATTTAAGTGGCATACAATATTTAATGCTCACCTTTAAAAAAACCATTTATATATCCTACACCTTTTATCAATAAAATTGCGAAAGTTCTCTTTAAAATGCTGCAACCATGTATACATGGTAACGTCATAACCTGCTGCGACTAAAAATGATTAAAAGTTAAGCTATGCAATTTCATGCAAAAATAATGTAAAATACGTAGAAAAACAGGGTTTTAAGAGGTGAAAATCAAATTTTGTATGCCACTTTAGCTTTAAATCAAGAATTTTATGCAAAAAGAAGGAAGGATAAGATTAGTTTAAATTTTAAATTTGATGGTGTATATTACATGGGCAAAACGTTTCCGCCAAAAAATTCTTTCAGATTCGTAATCAGCGCCCCAAAAATCCCTGTATACCATATTTCATCAAAGTCGAGTTGACACAAGTTTCTAGAAATTTACCAAAATATAGGGCCTTTATATAGGAGTAATAGAATTTTAAATAGAGATTTCTTGGTTTTATAATCAATATATTTTTAATTTCTAGGTGTTACTATATTTAGTATACTGTGCAGTTTTATGATGCAGCGTGTGACTCCTCTCGAATGGTTGGAAGTAATAAAAAATATTACCAAAGTGGTAGCTCAGTTGAGGCCACTAAACGTTTATTCACTCAAAAATTGTTTTGTGTGTGGATGAGTTTTGACGTAAATTAACTCACATTCAACCTTTTCTACAGTGCGGCGTATAACCTGCGCAGAGTACCTATGATCACTACCCAATTTTTGAGTGAATAAACGTTAAGTGGCCACAACTGAGCTACCACTTTGGTAATATTTTTATTACTCTAACCGATCGAGAGCAGTCAGACGGTTCACGGACAAAAACTAAATTTAGTAACACCTGGAAATTAAAAGTATATGTATTAAAACCGAGAAATCTCTATTTGAAATACTATTGCTCTTATTGAAAGACCCTATATTTTTGGTAAATTCTAGAAACTGCTGGTCAACTTGGATTTGACGAAATATGGTACAACAACTGTAAAATATAATTAATACTTTTTAGCAAGAGGATGTATCTGTTCAATTAGAAGCTCTGGATATAATAGCCGATCTTCTCTTACGCTTTGGTCCATTGTTACAATCATTTCATCAGTCGATCTTAGCTGCCTTACTGCCCCAGCTCGAATCCCAACGCCAGGCTGTTAGAAAGCGCACTATTTGTGCTCTTAGCAACCTAGTACTGTCTTGCAATAACACATTCTATAATAAACTTATAGATCATCTGAATGATGGGTTGAGAACCAACGAAGCTAATTCTCAGACTCGTACTTATATTCAATGTGTAGCAGCTGTTTGGTAAGTGTATTCGGGATATTTACTTCTTTTTTCTGACTTTTCTCCAAAAAAATTGGGTGTCCGCTAATTAATGGTAGCACAGAAAAACCACATATTCCTTATGTCAAAATAAAGTTGATAATAAGGAAGATACAGGGTGTCAAAAAGAAAAAATATATATTTTTCTTCAATAATTTTTATGTTTTGAATATTTTAGTGAAACTCGGTATCTAGGGATTTTTAGACATGAGCTTTTCAGATCTGATATTAATTTTTATGGTAAATTAGGGAGGCTAGCTACACTCTTTAAATTTCTCTAAAACGTCCCAACTTTTTGTGCTACTCCGTGTGTACCATCCTAAATAATCCAGTAACCTCTCCTATGCTTTCTACACAAAAAAGGTATACTTTGTAAGAATGGTTCCAAGCAACCATTTTTAAGATATTTGCATTTAAGTGGTGTAGTGCAACCAAAAAGTATATGGAAGAATACATGTAATCATTCGTTTCTCATGAGACAGTTATAGTTATAACTAAAATGCTGTTTTTAAAGGCATTTTTTGGTTGCACTAAACCACTTAAATTCAAATATCTTGAAAACGGTTGCTTAGAGCCATTCTTACAAAGTATACCTTTTGGTGTAGAAACCGATGGGGAGTCTATTTGTTTACGAAGATGGTACATACAGTGTAGCACAAAACATTTTAGAAAAATTTAAATAGTGTATTTAGTCTCTTCTGGTTTATAAAAATTATTATCAGATCTGAATAGCTCATGTCAAAAAACCTTATGATACTGAGTTTTATTAAAACTAACCAAAACATATGATACCCTATATCTTCCTTATTATCAACTTTTGGATATAGGTGTGTTTGGTTAAATCTTAATATTTTGGCATAAGGGATCTGTGGTTTTTCTGTGTACCATTAATTAGCGGACACCCTGAATGTATATATTAACTTTTCTTTCAGTCGTCAGTCTGGTCATAAATTTGGGGAACATATTGAAAAATTTGTGCCAATAATTTTGAGAGCGTTGTGATGTGGACGATGAAGAGCTTAGAGAATTCTGTTTACAGGCATTTGAAAGTTTTGTTAACAGATGCCCCAAGGAGATTACGCCTAATATTCCCAAGGTATTATCATTAATATTATCACTATATTATTATAAATGTGCAACTAAAAAATATGAGTACTTTACCTGCTTTGTTATTTGGTATTTGGGCTAGTTTAACATTATTTGTTAATATAGGCTCTTGGCCAAAACTTTACAATGGTAAAAAACTATTTTAATTAATAGAAAATGTGAAAATAGTCACGATAAAAAATATGTCAACAAAGGAACAAGCAATAAAAAAGGGATATCGTAGCTTGTATATTTTGTGACGTAGGCACACTCCAACTACGTCATCGGACTATGCGGCGTTTTAAATAATTTCGCGGGCATCTCCACAAAATGCAAATTTTTGGTATTATTACAAAAATCTTGTAATTTGGAAAAAATGTAAAGAAAAGGTATAAAATAAAATCTATCTACACTGAAAATTTGGTACCTTAGGTGTACATGGTTACACTTAATACATGAAGCCTTTGTTTTTAAACTGAATGACATTCTAAGCTTTATAAATAAACTCATACATTACATGAGAAAGAAAAATTCCCACCAAGTTTAAGGTCTTGATAATTATTTTAAGTACTTACCATTTAAATTTGAAGTTTTCCCATTTAAATTGCACATTTTTTTTTTTAATTTCTTATCGTCAATTTAGGCGAAGAACCAATTCTAAAACGATATTTACCAATAGGTTATGTTGACGTTTAAACAATTTATTATATGTCATAGTGGTCACCAATTTGTACCGCGGTTACAATTGGTTTAACGCCTAAAATTCATATATGTTTAGCCACTTTTTACTACACTGTAAATCGTTTTGATGGACCTTACGGCATATTTCACGCTCTGTGAAATTGCTTTAGAGTTTTTGTCTAACTCCAACTGGTTCACTCATAAAAAATTGTTCTCTGAGCAATATTTTATAAATTTAAAGCTATTTTTACGGCTCAAAACGTAAGAAATTGAAAATGATGCTATTTAAGTTTTACTCTTTTGTTGATTACTTACATATTTCCTTACAATAATAATTTCTCTGGAGTGAATATAATTTTTCCAGTTACACAAAAAAAAACTTAAACAATTTTTAAAGAGCCTGAAATATTCCATAAAGTCCATTTGAACGATTCACAAGTTAGTAAAAGTGGCTAAGCATTAAAAATTAAAAAAATATATATATTTTTTTTAAAGTGCATTTTAAATGGCTAAATTTCAAATTTAAATGGTAAATACTTAAAATTAATATTAAGGGCTCAAACTTAGTGGGAATTTTTCTTTCTACATGTAGATTGAAAGATTGAGCACCGAGAAAAAGAAAAAGTTTGCAGAAATGAATTTGGGTAATATCTTTATAAACTTGGGAAGTTTTGATGCACGGCTAATCTTTAACTACTAAAATTCAATTAATATCATCAAGCTGACACAGAGTGTATAAAATTAAAAGGAGACTAGCTGACCTGTGCCCACTTCGTTTGGCGTTAATTTTTTTTCTCCAAAATTTTTTCTTTAATCATAATAAAATATGGCCTATAGCATTCCTGAATAGTGAAGCTTTCTGATTGTGAAAGATTTTTATGATCGGTTTAGTATTTCCAAAAATTAGCCCTTACAAACAAACAATCAAATATACAAACTTTACCTCTTTATTTATAATATTAGTATAAATGAATATCAAAGAAAAAATCTACAAAAAATAAGTAAACTCGTTGCTTTTTTATTTTTATCTATTAAAAAAATCTGCTTTTATGATCGGTGTAGTTAGAATAGAATAGAATAGAATAGAAATAGAATAGAAAAACTCTTTATTTCTGATCATATTCAGGTATACAAATACATAAACATAAAAGAAATCACGTCAACAAAAAAGAGACTTTACAATTGTCTCTCTGTAAAGTCTTTCACACTGTAGGGTTCTATTTGTATTAAAAATTGTTTTACTTTTCTTTTAAACACTTTTGAAGTCGGTGCACTTTTAATATCATTTGGTAACTTGTTGTAGAAACGAATGCCTCTATAGTATGGTCCTCTTTCAAACAATGATAGGTGATGAATTGGGTAATTTACATCTGTTGTACGTGTGTTGTAATTATGATTACTTTCTACCATAAAACTATTTCTATTTTTATAAAAAAACATTATTGTATCAAATATGTACAAACCATAAATTGTAAGAATAGCCTTTTCTCTAAAGACATTTCTACAACTCTCTCTATATAACATTTTAAAAATTGTTCGCAATAACCGTTTTTGTATAACAAAGATATTTTGTATCTTGGAATTACAACCCCAAAAAATAATTCCATATCTTGCTGTGGCCTCGAAGTTTGCAAAATACAATGTCCTCAACGCAGTCTCTGAAACATATTTTGTTGTCAGTCTGATACCGTAACTTATACTGTTTAGCTTGCTACTAATTAAATCTATTTGATCTGACCAGTTTAGAAATTCATCAATTTGGATTCCTAAAATTTCGTGTTACTTTGAACTGTGATGTTATTGTTGTCTATTTCAATATATTCTGGTTTATCGATATTATTTAATTTTGTTCTAAACAGGACTAAGTTAGTTTTTTCCTTGTTTAGTATAAGTCTGTTTTTCTCAAACCAGGTCTTTGTTTGTGAAAAAATATTTTTAGTTTGTTCAATAATTTCAGGTATTTCTTTACCAGATATTAAGAGATTAGTATCATCTGCATAAGCCGTTAGAGCAATATTTTGTTTAGGAATTTCAAAGTTAATGTCATTGGTAAAGATTATAAACAAAATTGGTCCCAGGATGCTACCCTGCGGGATTCCAATGTCATTTTGCAAACTTCCAGACTTTGCCCCAATATTGTCTTTTGTTACTACTACTTTTTGGGTTCTACCTGTTAAGTATGATTCAAACCATTTTAATGCATTGCCTCTAATTCCGTACAACTCAAGTTTTGTCAAAAGTAGGTCTCTATCAAGGCAGTCATATGCCTTGGAAAGATCCAGAAAGACTCCCATGGCCGCTTTACCGTCCTCCAACTGCTCAAGAATCCCGTGAGTGAACTGAAACGTAGCCGTTTGTGTTGATTTTCCATCTGTATAACCATGTTGGTTATCAGAAAGCAAATTACTTTGCTTCATGAAAGGTATCAGTCTGCTGCATGCTGCCAGTTCAAAAGTTTGGAAAAGCCAGGAGGGACGCTTATCGGCCTATAGTTGTCAAACACTTCCGGATCACCCTTTTTAGCAGGGGTTTTATGACAACCGTTTTGAGTTGGTCTGGGAACACACCCTCTCTTAAAGAATTATTTAAGATATATACAATAACATTAGTGATCTCTGGTATACTCATTTTTATTATGTTTGTGGGTAGGTCATCGTCACCACTAGTACATTTATTTTTAATTTTTTGAGTTAGCTCCAGTACCTCTGTTACAGTGAGAGGTCTAAAATAAAGTGATTTATTATTTGGATTGATATTGGTACTAAAAGGAGGTATTATTTGGTTTTTCAACAGATTTGGTATTTTTCATAAAAATAAGTATTAAAATCATTAGCTATATCCTGAGGATTACCAGATATCGCTAAGTTACTTGAGATATTTTTCCCCACTATTTCATTACAGATAGTCCACATACATTTGATCTTGTTGTCTGATCTATTTATTCTGTTTTCATATTGTTCAGATCTTAGCTTTACCAGAAAATCATCATATTGTTTTTTACATTTTTATACATTTGTGAATACCTGTCATCTTGATTTCTTAACACTAGCAATAAATCTAGCCTATTCTTAATTTCGGTTAACTCTAAATTATTTTTGTACAGACATTCTTTGTTTCCTGTTTTTGGTGTAAGCTTTTTTGGAAAACAAAGGTTAAAAATATTTACATACATATTTATAAATAGTGACCATTGCTTATTGACTTCGTGCCTACCTAAACTAAAAACATCTACCCAATCTTGTTTCCTTAGTTCGGCCAGAAAATGTTTCCTAGCCTCTTCACTATAAAATCTTTTAAAAGATGGAGGATGATGTCCACTGACACGCAAATCCAACCACAACTTTTGTGCAGTGTGATCGGAGATATTTGCGTGCAAGACAGAAGCCATCCATTCATCTGGAGAAATATTTACAAATATATTATCTATGCAACTACTACTTAATCTAGTTATACGTGTATTTTCTTTTATACATTGTTGAAAGTTGAAAGAGCTCATTAGAGAGCATAACTCTGTTTTCATTATCACTGTTATTAAGAAGGTCTATGTTAAAGTCTCCTAAAATACATGTCTTTTTGTTAGGATCAAAAGTTTTAATTAATAGATACTCCATTTTATCCAAAAATACCTTAATATCTCCTCCTGGTGGTCTGTATATCCCTATAACCATTATGTTTTGTTCTCCAAAGTCACACATGATTCCCGCACACTCAAACTCACCTTCTATACACATCGATTCTATGTTTATTACTGATTTTATTTTTACACTTTTCTTAACATAAATTGCAACTCCTCCATAGCCTTGCTTCCGACAAAAGGCTGTCGCGAGAGTAAAACCTATTAGTGGGAACATTTTTATTTGATCACTTGTTTTCCAGTGTTCTGTTGCGCAGAAAACATTACACTCTGCTTCCGTTTCTAGTAGATGATTTAATCTATCCATGCAATTACCTATCGATTGCACATTTTGATGTATTATACTGACACCTAGTTTTTATTAACCTGATTTTTGGCAGTCGTTGTTGTGGTAGTACAGTTTACTTCTCTAAAAATCTGCCTCCCGACTCAAAAAATCTTTATGTCTCCTGAAATCAAATCTCTTGATTCCCACATACTTTGGCCAAAAAGATGGTTCATACATTTCATCCTAGTTATTTCGAAGATTAGCCCTTTGTTTATAGTTTATCGAAGGTAGCCGACCCGTGCCTACTTCGTTGGGCGTTAATATCTGAACTTTTGTTTAATCATAATAAAATTAAGCCTATAACATTTTTCTGAATAGTGGAGCTTTCCGATTGTGAAAGAATTTTTATTATCGGTTCAGTACTTCCGATGATTAGCGGCTACGTACGAACAAACAAAGTTTATAATATTAGTATGGATGTACGAAATAATAACTTGCAGATTACTGAATTATGCCTTAAATACATGACCTATGATCCAAATTACAACTACGATGAAGATGAGGGAAGTGGAAACAATGACGCAGATGATGATGACGACGAAGAGGAGAATGACGAATACAGTGACGACGATGATATGAGCTGGAAAGTGCGCAGATCTGCGGCAAAGTGTCTTGAAGCCATCATTACCACTCGTCATGAATTGTTAGCTGATTTTTATAAAATCCTCTCACCCGCATTAATTGCCCGATTTAAAGGTATGTTTTTCTAATAAAGGAGGTGAGTAAAGATCAGACTTTTTCGCCCATCGTAGTCACGGAAATTGAAAGTTCTTATCAAAATTAATTTATTATATCTATAAGAACTTTAGGTATTGATCTTTACATTTTTTCAGAACTAGTAGATGTAAAAAAATAAATGTCAAGTCACATAAAACGGCCATCAAACTTGGTATATTTGTTACAATTTTGTTATTTTAAATGATTTTTCTAATAGTCTCCTAAAAAATCTGTCAAGCACTTTGTGCACCAAGATTCTTTTTATTCTTTCGAACACAACAGTGAATATGCTTCTAAACCAGCATTCATTTGTCTTGGGGCATTAAGTGCTTGACAGATTAGTTTTAGTAGAAAATGACTTAAAATAACAAAATTTCAACAAATATATCAAGTTTGATGGCCGTTTTATGTGACTTGCTATGTATTTTTTTACTACTTCTACAAAAAAATGTAAAGACCAATACCTAAACTTCATATGGGTATAATGAATTCATTTTGATAAGAACTTTTAATTTTCGTGACTATGATGGGCGAAAAGGGGCTGATCTTTACCCACCTTCTTTTAATTCTTTAAGTAATAGGCAAGTTGGAAACTTGTATTGCTGATACAATTGTTTAAATAAGGGTGACATTCCCAGTAATAAATAAACCGTAAAGAGTTAGTATTTATTAGCAAGAAAATTCTAAATCATTGCAGTTTATTTCTTTTGGAGACTGTCACCCTTATTTATGAAAGCAGCCATAATTTTGTTTTCCGGAACATGTCATACACTCGCCAGACACATGACATACCCCTGCCCATACCAACTCTGACATAAAGGAAAAAATCTTTAATTTATGAAAGCTTAAAAATGTAAAACCATTATCATTGGCCCAACGTGATCCTGTGATTATTATCCAAGATACAGTGACAATCAAAGAGTTGGACACGAATGGAAAAAAATTTATGAAATAAAAAATTTTCTTTTGGCAATAACCTTTGCTCCCAGTAACCTAAAAATCATTTATGACATCCGGCTCATGGGCGTCGGTTGGAGGTATAATTAATAAAGTAAAATTAAAAGTGACGTTAGTTGGCATATCTAAAAAGTTATTTGAAAAAGGTATTTAGAATTTAATTTTAGGTCGACAAGCATAATTTAAAATCTTTTTTAATTAAAAAAGATATATATATACAGGGTGTTTCTAAACGAATGCAAAAATTTTGTTTGAAGTAGTTTTTGAACTACAAGGTGTTAAATTTTTTAAAAAATGTTGTTTTTTTATAATAACCTTAATACTCATTCAGACATTTTAAAAAATTGTGGAGACGCACGCTTTGCACCAGAAGACATTCTTTGGCATACAAGAAAAAAAAGGAATTTTTTAATTTTGTTCTAAACTAAATGGGTATTTAAAAAAATATTTTTATTTTAGAAAAATGCAGTGGCGTACTATTTTTTTTTCTTAAAAATATTAATTCTTCAACGTTTCCATGATGTTTAGAAAAACTTCATCTTACTCTTTACTTTACCGTCGTCATTGGCGTAACCCAATGTGCAGCACGTGGAGGTTGAACAGTCGGACTTTGCACATCATGTCGCCCTTATAAGGGTCGTTTATTCTGTCTACATATCTGTGATGTGAATTTATCGCTGATATTTATTGGTGGTATCGTTTTAAGTTTATTGGCATCTTTTGGTTTTTTTTAAGGCAAAAAGGTCACTGAAAAAAATTATAACAAATTTGGAAAACAAGTGCAAGTAGCACATAAATTTAAGGATAAACATGGAAAGTTTCCGTTACCTTACCTTTTAACTAACATAAATATTGATACTTCGGATTATTGTCGTCGAATTGTACATTGGATCTTGTAACCAAAAACGTTGACTGGCATCAATTATATGTCCCCATATACCGTATTCGATAAACTTTTTCGGGCACATCATAACCTTTCGGCGGCGCGGCGTTGCCACATGTCAGTCACATAGCATATTTTTCTTAATTATTTATTTATTACTCCAATTGCAAGCTCTGAAGGTCGGATTTTAATTAGCCAAAATGTTCAGAATTGTTTTTTTCTTCCGTTGATACAACTTTCATTAAAATCTGAACGTCAGTTTTTGTGAAGTAAAATTAAATCTGCGATTTTCCATAAGGATCAAAGTTAAAAGCAATTATTTTATAATATTTATAACTTTTTTTCAGTTCTTTGTAGACCTTTGAAAATTTAACTGGTTGATATTCCTATTATAAAGTACCAATATGCTAAGTTTCATAATTTTCTGAACATTAATTCTTACACCGGTAGTACTACCTGAAATGTACCGGGTGTCAAGTCATAAATTTATATCAATTTGTTGGGTTAATTCTGTAGTTTCTGAATCAATATTTAGATTTTTAATATCTCTTAAAATATACAAGGTAGGACAAAAAGTATGATTTTATTAAATGGACACCCAGTATATTATATCACTAATAAAAATATCTTTTAAAAAGCTTTAAAAATACTACATTTGATATATCTATCTTCATTAGTTTCGCAAATATGGTTAACCAAATCTATAGAATAAGTGTAAATTTCATGGCAGTAATTGCCCAATAATTTTATTTACGGCCATATTTCCAAAACCAAAGATAGATCTATAGAATATGGTATTTTTGTAACACTTTTAAATTATCTTTTAAATGGTGATTTAATATACAGGGTGTCCCATTAAAAAAACATACTTTTTGTCATACTCCCTGAAAAAAAAAATATATTTGGCTTTTCTCCAGAATAAAATTTAAAAGTTTATTTAACATTTTAAGAAAATTAAAACTTTTATACATTATGAAGAAACAATTCTGCTCTTACATAATATAATAAAAGTTATTATTGCTTTAAAAGAAATAAATTTTTAATAATATTTCATTATTTTATTTCTTTTAAAGCAATAATAACTTTTATTATATTATGTAAGAGCAGAATTGTTTCTTCATAATGTATAAAAGTTTTAATTTTCTTCAAATGTTAAATAAACTTTTAAATTTTATTCTGGAGAAAAGCCAAACAATATTTTTTTTTTTTATATATATATAGGGTGTTCCATTAAAAAAATACTTTTTGTCATATGTGTATTAAAAAATCATATTGCTGATTCAGAAACTACAGAATTAACCCAATAAACTGATATTTTTAATTATTTTTTATGATAAAAAAAAGTTAAGGGGCTGTAAATTTATAACTTTCCACCCGGTACATTATAACCCATTGTCAATGAGAATCTTGTTCTTTTGATAATTAAGCATATTTTGATTTTGACTTTGAATGATGTTTCAGAACGTGAAGAAAACGTCAAATCTGACATATTTCATGCCTATATAGCTTTACTAAAACAAACAAGAGCTACTGTTAGTGTTAATATTGATCCGAATGCCATGGTTATGGATGATGAAGAAGAAACTCCCATGTCTCTTTTGCAAGGCCAGATTAGCCAGCTGGTTAAAGGGATACAGCCACAAATGAAGGAAAAAAGCATGAAAACAAGGTACTTCTTGTTTTTTTACTTTAATTGTTTCATACTTATTTTAAAGCTTGTGGTTTTTGCCTACAATTTTTTCTCCTTTTTGTTTTTAAGAAAAACAAAAATGTTTTATTGTGTTATTGCTTTAAAATTATTTATATTTGCAAAGATTCATAGGAAGGATTCAAAACCCTTTTAAATTTCGTTTGTTGCTACTCAGGTAAGTCGTTTGTAAAAAATAATTGCTATAAAATACCCAATTATTATTATTATTCTATGTTCCAATCTCTCAAAATCTAAAATTTTCGGTTTATTGCATGCATTTTTTAACGAAAATATTAGTGTCAGAAAAATAGTTAAATAGCAGACTTATAATAAATCTTATTAAGGAATATATTTTGTACAAAAAGTTCCATTGATTTAAATTTTTATCCTCAGTATTTAATTTTTACAGAGGTTTGAATCTAAAATTTTCGGTTTATTGCATTTTTGCATTTTTTAACGAAAATATTAGTGTCAGAAAAAAGTTAAATAGCAGATTTGTAGTACATCCAAAATCCTATAAAAAGGTTCCTATTGACTTTTTATACTATCAATCACAACAAAGTTACAGGCACTGAAATACTTATTTTTCAAGTTTTTCTCTTTTTAACACTGTTAATGTTAACATAGCATTAATTTTAATAAGAGCAAAACTCAAAAAATAAGTATTTAAGAGCCTGTAACTTTGTTGTGATTGATAATAGGAAAAAGTATATAAGGACCTTTTTATAGGATTTGAACGTACTACATCTGCTATTTAACTTTTCTCTAACACTAATAGTCAAAGCTCTGTAAAAAATTAAATACTCAAGATAAAAATTTGAGCTTGCAGGGCAAAAAGTAATAAAACCCGGCTTTTTATGTTATTTAGACAGAAATCCATGGAGAACCTCTTAAAATTAAAATTTTGAGCTGCGCTTTTAACAGGAGCTTTGTTTGGGCATCCTTTGAAATATGTTTTTGTGAAAGCAAAATTCAAGTTTTTTTGCACACCCTGAATGTAATTTATTTAATAATTCATTGCTGTTAGGCAGTTCAAAAACCCACTAGCTACTAGCTAAACTTACTATAACTTGCGACAAAAAATGGTGAATATTCCAGGGACTTTTCTGAATGCTATACAGGTAGGGTGTCCCAGGATACAAGGGTGACTTTTTTGTCGGAATTTTAAAACGCATACCCTCTTTTTTTTCATTTGACTCTAAAAACTTATATATAAAAACTGAAGAGCATCGGCATGTGCGATATCAAACAAATTGTTTAAGTTTGAAACAAACTCCTGTCGACGTTGTTCAAACACTTCTTGAGGTTTTTTTCGCATTTTTTTGCAATTCTCTCCAAACTTGTTATAAGTTAACTAGTTTCTTAACACAGTTAGGTATTGATACGTGCCTTTTCCCAATAAATAATACACTCACGAATTGTGAGATTTGCACGTTCATTGACACTTAAATTCACTTCACGAATATTATAGAATAAACTGCCAGTACTTGCCCCCGTTAAAGAGAAGTTTAGAACCGGTGATTTGATGTTTTACGTCCCCTATTAAAATATATATTTTTTTGGAACTTTGTAACTTCACTGACATGTTAAATACACGAAAACAGCGCGATTACTAATTTAAAAAAAACAAATAATTACACGCTATCAATTTGACAGTTCGCGTGTGCCGTACTATACAAGTACCGACATGTTTCCGCGCAACTCGGCACGTCTTGCCGTGATTTTAAATAGACTAAACTTTATTTTTAGATGTTTTGAGACCATTCAAAGAAAATAAGAGGGTATGCGCTAAAAAACACTTTAATTTTTTTGGGACACCCTAATACAGGGTGTTCCGAAATTCATGCATCAAATTTCAATGTCATATTCTACGTCAAAAATAAACCCTAGTTTTCTATATAAACATGTCCGGAAACGCTTCCCTTTAGAGATACAGGGTATTAAATTTGTAAAAAAACATTTTTTTATCATAATTTTTAAACGCTCTAGATATTTAATCGGTATTTGGTACATTGCTTAACATCAGCCAAAGACACCCCTTTTAAGTAAAAAAATATAAAAATTACCAGTGACGTCTGTACCATATTTGTATGGACTATTTTTTAAGAAATAATGGTGCGCCACTGCTTTTTCCTAAAATAAAAATTATTTTTTAAATCCCCATTGGATTCAAAACAATTTTTTTTCTCTTTACTTTTTTAAGATGCACGCAAGTTTAAAAAAACACTTTGATGCATGACGAATTTGCGAAAATAATGACACAAATTATAAACCTTTAAAACCTGAAATTTCAAATTATTTTTGCGAAGGTTTTTTTTTCTTTTCTTTCGGGAAAAGTCAAGAGATCAATTTTGTTCTAAATTCAATTCGGATTTAAACAATAATTTTTATTTAAGGAAAACGCAGTGTCTTTGGCTGCTGTTAAGCAATGTACCAAATACCAAATAAATATCTAGAACGGTTTAAAAATTACTATAAATAAATGTTTTCTTTTCTTATAATTTTAACATCCTGTATCTTTAAAAGGAAGCGTTTCCAGACATATGTTAACAAAGGAATCTAGAACTTGTTTTTGACGTAGAATATGCCATTAAAATTTGATGCATGAATTTCGGAACACCCTGTATAGGGTAAAATATATTGTACTTTGCCGTGCTAGAATTTTGCATAAAAATTTATTTTTTTATCTCTGTTTTAGACAAGACTGTTTCCAACTTCTAAAGGAAGTTTGCACGGTCTTACCGGGGGCTCTGGGATCCCATATCGGCGATCTAATACCAGGAATACTGTACTCCTTAAGCGAAAAGAACGCTAGCAGCAACATGAAGATCGACGCTTTGTCATTTATATATTGTCTCTTGACTACCCACTCTCCAACTGTATTCCATCCATATATCGACACACTTTTGCACCCTGTAATTGTTGCGGTGGGTGATAACTTCTATAAAATTACCGCAGAAGCCCTAGGAGTCCTACAAGAATTGGTTAAAGTCATCAGACCAATGCAGGTAACTTTAAAGAAAAAATTTTAGGGGGTTACATTCTTTCTTAAGTTAAAATACTCCGTTAAGCGGACCACAGACAATCAATCCTAAACAGCAAAAACTTTCCACTGGGCAATCCCCCATATAAGTAAAGCACGGGTCTCTCGATGCTTTATGTCCGCTCCACAGCTTAACCATTGTTTGGTAGTGTATCCCAGCTCTGCAGCAAGGTCAAGAAATAGTGGCGACGCATGCTTTACTTATATGGGGGATTGCTCAATGGAAAGTTTTTGCTGTTTGGGATATTATTTCGCAATATTTCATATTGTACAGTATGTATGTACATACATATTAATCAATGTTGCGTTTCATCATACGAATTATGGCTATTTCTACCCACTTGCGAGAATGTGTCGATTTGTTAACATTTATAATTTGGATCCTTTTGGCGAACCACTTGTTAGTTTTAGACGGCAAGTTTTAGATCTGTTAAGGTGCAACCAGTTTTTAGATACATATCCCTATTTAAATTTGTTTACTTTTTGTATTTTATATTGATTGTTAAAATCTTTAAACACTTAAGTTTATAGTCTCTTGTTGTAATTATTTTTTTAAAAATCGTCCGTTAAAATAAATAAATAATATTGAACGTTTGTTGTTTATATACAGGCTGTTACTTATGACAATGTGAGATATCCGCGACTCTGCGGGATGTCACCCCACAGAGCCGCGGAGGTTACCGGTATTACATAGGCTACCGGATCGATTTAAGGCATCTCGTAGGTTGTTGTTGGTACACGCAATCCCTTCAAGCTCGCTGACAGTACCATCTTGCTTGGATTGTTCGTGTTCGGTAGCACCAAGAACAATGCCAGGCATTGTCCTGATGGCCAGACTAATTATTATTATTATTATTATTAATTCCCTATTATTTCCAATACTTCCCAATATCAATATACCCCATATTTCCCAATGCTTCCCAATAATTCCCAATACTTCCCCATAATTCCCCAATATTCCCAATAATTTCCCAGGTAGTTTTCCCCTTGGATTGAACACTTTGGAACTAGAGCCCTAAATTATAATGTGAACACCCGTCACACTAGCCGATCCCTACCCACTTTGTTAAGCGTTAATTATATTTTTCTCTGAACGTTTTGTTTAATTATAATAAAATATAGCCTATAGCATTCCTGAATAGTGCAGATTTCTAATTGTGAAAAAATGTTCATGGTCGGTTCAGCTTTTCCGAAAATTAGCCCTTACAAACAAACAATTAAAGTTACAAACTTTACCTCTTTATTTATAATATTTGTTTAAATGAACATCGAGGAAAAAATCTACTAAAAATAAGTAAATTCCTTGCTTTTTTCTTATCTATTAAAAAAAAGAAGAATTCTGCATCTTCAGAGAATCAAACTCGGGTCGCCCGCATGACAGGCGAGTATTCAACCACTGGACCACCGGTGCTGATACACGTAGGTACAAACTTGTGAAAGAATTTTTATGATCGGTTCAGTATTTCAGAAGATTAGAGGCTACAAACAAAGTTTCAAAGTTTACCTCTTTACAATATTAGTTAAGATGGCGAATGCAAAAGACGGTTGTTATCATTTCTTTTTTTTTTAGGTTCATACTGGATTCGATTTCACACCATTTACTAAAGATATTTACGCTTGCACACTTGTCCGTCTTAAAGCTTCCGATATCGACCAGGAAGTTAAGGAAAAAGCCATATCCACCATGGGGCAAGTTATTTGCAATTTGGGAGACCAGCTTAAAGGAGAATTACCTTATTGTTTGCCACTGTTCTTGGACAGACTAAAGAATGAAATCACCCGTTTGACAACTGTCAAAGCGCTGAAGAAGATTGCAGGATCTCCGCTCGGTATAGACCTGCCGATTTTACCCGATGCGATGCCTATTTTAGGGCTGTTCCTAAGGAAAAACCAAAGAGCGCTTAAGCTAAGCACTCTGCAACTTATCGACTGTCTTATTCAGAACTATCACAAGAAGTTAAGCGTGCAACTTCTCCAGCCGATCATCGCTGAAATCCCTCCGTTGCTGGACGAATCCGACTTGCATATCGCTCAGTGGACACTGATTATTTTGAAGTCTATCGCTATACACCACCCGAAAGCCTTGCAAGATATAAACAGTGGCATTATGCCGCAAGTGTTAGTACTGGTGAAGAGTCCCCTACTGCAAGGTACCGCCCTTCAGTCGATGTTGGACTTCTTTAAATCTCTAGTCAAATGTAACCTTCATGGTTTATCATACGATTATCTACTAAGACTGTTACTTATGCCTATAACTAACTTGGCGTCTAACCAAGCAACGACACTACATAAACAAGCGTTCTATTCTTTGGCGAAGTGTGTAGCGGCGATAACTGTCATTTGTCAATCTCAAGCTCTTCCTGTTATTCCACAGTTCATCGGTGAGATCCAGAATGCTAGTTCGGATTCACAGCAGATCTTTGCTCTGTTGGTTGTTGGCGAGATCGGGAGAGAAGTGTAAGTATCAGTACAAATTGAAGACTTTAGGGCCAAAACCGGAGAAGTCCATATTGAAAAGTTGTTGACAATTTAAAGAAAACTGTATAGCATATTATATCCCGCATGATATATCCACGCTTTAAATAATTTAAACGTTTAGTGCAAAATTCACACCATTCAGAACTTGTCCGTTTTGTGCTCCAAACTATGTCGTCGACTATGTCCAAAATTCTCAAAGCGACGTTAATAAGTTTTGGATTTGTCCGGTTTTTGCCCCAAAATATGTTGTCAGCAATGTTCAAAATTCTGATAGCGACGTTAATATGCTTCGGACTTAACGATTTTTGTACCAATGTATACAATATGAGCCATGCGTTTTGGTACATCGGCCGGCAATAGAATAACAAAACAAGCACTATGATTCACGCCTGTTTACATGCTGGTATTTAGTTAGATTGTCTCTTTTCTTCACATTGCCTATGTGTTATATTATTTAACTGAACCTGTATAGGCCTTCCTTTGGAGAATACGACTACGTGAAAATGTCATTTTCGCTCAAAAATGGACTTGTTCGGTTTTTGCCCCAAAGTATTCAATTATACCTCTATATTTAATTACAGAGTGACATCATTAGACCATTTTACATCTGTTTTTTTTTTTTGTTGCAGAGATTTGACTTCAGTGCCTAATCTAAAACAAGTGATTTTAAGTTCCTTCAGTGCTGTGTCAGAAGAGGTGAAGTCAGCTGCAAGTTATGCTTTAGGCAGTATCTGTATAGGCAATCTGCAGCAGTACCTGCCGTTTATACTTAAAGAGAGCCAGGAACAACCTAGGCGACAGTACTTGTTACTGCATTCAGTCAAAGAGGTAAGAAAAAGGTCTGGCTACACATAACAGCAACGAGCCCGCAACCGTGCGTCTCACTGGTGAAATGTAAGGAGATGTCGTGCAGAAAATTGTATTTAATAAAATTGCAGTAATATGAGTCTGTTATACTACGCTTTAAATTACACCTGATCGTAAAATTCGCAAACAATTTAACACAGTTTTACCTATACTACACTCAATGTTTGGAAAAAAAGGAAGAGAGATAAGTAGGAACATCTGTTTTATTTAAACAAGGAGATATACGAGTACATACATAAAACAATAAACTAAGCTTGACAAAAATGCTTTCTATATTTTTGAGGACATGAAAAGTGCTTTTGAGTTTTTCTTATTATTATTTATTTAAACAATGTACAGGATACCCCATTATTAAATTTTTCTTACAAATACATAAAATATTAACAATAAAAAAAATAATAATAAAACATAAAATAAAATTACTTTATACATATATCACAAAATCATAATTTTATAATCTACAAATTAATACTTATATTAATCACTTAATAGTGATCTGAAGCATTGCTTTCGAAAGACATTAAGTGAGCTTCCAAAAGATCTATACTAGCATGAGCATTCAATTATGCAAGGGAGCGTGAGATTGGAGCATAAAAACCATAGTTAGTCCGATGAAATGAAACTGGAAATAGCTGATTACTTCTAAGCGATCGAGTAGGGATTTTTAAACAAATTTAGCCAAGAAGAACCGTACATTCAATGTTTCCATTAATTAATTTGTGAATAAATCACAAATCACTAACCGCCCTTTTAACCTCCAAAGGTGGCAGGTTAAGATGAGAGGATACATCCTCGACCCTATCCAGCATGTTTAGTTTAAATGCAGAATACTTCACAAATTTTTTTGGACATTTTCTAACTGGGTTTGATAGATATTATAAAAAGGGGACCATATCATAGACGCATATTTAATGTGAGATCTCACAAGAGAACAGTACAGTAATCGCAGTGAATTCACTGAGAAATCCGCACCCACCCTCAAGATAAAACTTAACATTTGTAAAGCTTTCCTCATAATATGCTTGTAGTGCTCTCTTAATGTAATATGTGAGTCAAAAAATATCCACAAGTCCTTAATGTTTTCTACTTCTTCTAATAGGTTATTTCCCACTATATATCTCTGATCTACTTTCTTTTTTTTATATAAAATCTTATAGAGCAACATTTTGCTACATTAAGTGATAAATCATTTGTTACTGACCAGTTAGAAAAGGATGTTCAATTTTGTTGCAATATATTGGAATCAGTCTTACTCTCAACCAGACGAAACAGTTTCAAGTCGTCAGCATAGAGCAGAAAATAGCAGTTGTTCAGATAGCTGTCCAGATCACTTGGAAACAAATTAAATAATATTGGAGCAAAATGAACTCCTTGAAGAACACCTGACGTTACATCAATCGACCCCGATTCAAAATTACCAATTTCTGAATTAATCTGCCCCACTTTCCTTTATCATTGTGAATCTGGGCTCGGTGCGGCCTTGGCGCGGTTATGTGTGGCCAGACCTAAACTCTGAGAATCTATTCATTATCCACTTTGGTTTTCCTGGTACACTGCTTCAATGTTTGAAATCTTATTTGAACAATAGAAAAAGTTTGTAAAGGTAAAAGGTTTTATATCACAAGAGGTGCATGTTACATCGGGAGTCCCTCAGGGTAGTCATTTAGGTCCATATCTCTTTAATATTTTCATTAATGATCTTAGAAAGGAAATCCAATTCGCACAACCCCTACTTTTTGCTGATGATTTGAAATTGTTTGTAACTGTGAAATCATTTCAGGATGCTATAAACTTGCAGTATTTCTGTAATTGAAACATTAGAGATTTCCGCAACATCAATAGTTTAAACAATATTTATAAAACTCTTGTTAGATCAGACTTAGAGTACCTTTTCTGTGTCTGGTCGCCCTTTTATGCAGTACATATTATGTCGCAGGCAAATGGCTTCTGCCTAGGCAAATAACATTTAATTCTATTTGCCTAAGCAATTTTTAGGCAAATGTAAATAGAAATATTTCCATAACCAGACGGTCATGCAAAACTGTCACATTGGGGGTCATGGTTAGTTCTGGTTAGTTAAATATATTTTTTTAAATTTCCTAATTAAGCAAATTAAAAAAAATTAACTAACCAAAACTAACCATGACCGCCCCAATGTGACAGTTTTGCATGACCGTCTATAGCGCTTCGAACCAATGAAATTATACGTGCTTTTGCATTTTACTGTAGTTTGCAAAACACACTGTACGCCTAATATGTTATCAAATATATCACAGTTTTTTGCCTAACAAGGACCATGGCCGATGCATTTACCTAGGCAAATGGCTTTTAAATAAAAATTATTTTCATAGTCATTTGCCCAGGCAGAAGGCATTTGCCTAGGCAGAAGCCATTTGCCTGCGACACATTTACAAAACATTAAGAGAGTACAGAAAATGTATACTAGGTTTATTTCATTTAAGTTACACTTTCCTCCAGCATCCTATGATGTTCGAAGGCATAGACTGGGGTTATACTCCCTGGCGAAACGCAGCATAAAGGCTGATATTTTTTTCAATTTAAATGAATTATTGGAAATATTGATTGCCGAAGCCTTCTAAGTAAAATTAATTTTTGTATTCCGCCAAGGAACACAAGAGAAGAGTCTCTTTTTGCTGTAGATTTTCATAGAAGCATCCTTATGAATGGAAAATAAAATGTGATTCGTCTTGAACTGTATAAAAAAAGGTACCTTACATTTATTTCAAAAAAATCAACCATTTTGAGAAAAATCACTTTATTTGTAGCAACTTTGCAAGGTTTATTAATACACATACTTACATTACATTTTATTTATTTATTACAAGCCCAACAGGCAACCATTAACAGGGCTACAAATGTAAACTATATAAATTTAAATAATACAATAAAGGAAAATAATTTTAAAGCAAATATAGAAACTTAACATATCTTGAAGACTAAAATCTCATACCTAGAGATGTTCTATGCATACTCGAACAAACAATCTATAATTCATGGAAAAATCACAGTTATATGCAATGCCATTGTATATCAATAAGTAATATCAATACCTAATATTTTCAGTATTAACGTAATGTAGGTATCAGTAATAACAAACCTTGCGAAGTTGCTACAAAAAATGTGATTTTTCTTGAAAACTGAATAAATGTAGAGTATTGTTCTTTTTATATAAAAAGGTCCAGTCTATCTAAAAAATTAGATTTTAGAGCAAAAAAGTGACTCATGTCAAATATTGGTAGTGGCAAGTCGGTTCCTGTCTTTCTAGATGCTGTCAAATACAGTTTATGGCAAGAATTTTTAAGTCTTTATTGCTTATGCGACATACTAAAATTTGATTATAATATACAGGTCCACTTAAAAGTTACGGATTGAAAAGTAATTTCGGGGGCCTCCTTTTTAAGCCCCGTATTTCCGTTATGGGGCAACTTAGGAACTTTTTTTTTAGGAAAGACTAGTGTTATTTGACGTCTCCTACATGCTCCTAAATTTTAGACTTTACTTACCGGACACCCTGTATTTTTTCTGTACATTCATAAATGTTTACTGATTGCATAATGCATAGTGTGTCAAGCCACAAAAATACTTTTGTTTTAGGTCATTACTTGTCTGTCACAGACTACGGAAGGTGTGCAGCAATTGCTGCCATTTGTGCCAGACATTTGGAATCAGCTGTACTGCCATTGTGAGTGTCAAGAAGAAGGAACTAGAAATGTAGTTGCCGAATGTCTAGGAAAACTAACATTGATCGATCCGGCGAACTTACTTCCTAAACTAAAGAGGTCTCTGAATTCTCCATCTCCTCTAATGAGAACTACTGTTGTGACAGCTGTCAAATTTACTATTTCCGATCAGGTAAATCATCAGTTTTTGATTTAATGATATCTGAAGGTAACGGGAGGTTTTTTTGGTTCTTTTTAGCCTACTCCGATTGATCCTCTTCTAAGGCAGTGTATTGGCGAATTCCTAAATACATTACAAGATCCTGATCTTAACGTGAGGAGAGTAGCTTTGGTAGCCTTTAATTCCGCAGCTCACAATAAGCCTTCGTTGATAAGAGATCTATTAGATACTGTTTTGCCTCAGCTATATAATGAAACAAACATTAAGGTATAGTACCCGCCATAGATAATTCATTTGTCGGCAAATCTTTTGAAGTCGACAAAAACAGAAAAGTACTTTAAATGTTTTTTTATATTCCTATAAATAAATAAATATATAAACCTGTAAAAATGCTACACATTTATTTATTTATTTATTCAAATCAATACTTACAGAGTAAAACTCCCAATAGTTCAACAAAAAAACATAAAACTAGTTACAGTTCTTTCGTGACTCTACTAATTATCAATAATTGTAACTAAATGTAATTTCTATTTCTAACTATGGTTTTAAAACTCTCAAAACTATGCCTAAAAATATCTACAGATTTAAAATTCTCGTTGTAATTTTTTATAAGTCGGTGTGAAAATCTTTGAAATCCATAATTTGTTCTATATACACTGGGAAATAGTTGTCTGGATCTTGTTTGTCTTTGGGGTATACGAAAAGGTATCAAAGATAGTAACTTATCACAGTCAATCTGACCATTAATCAACTTGAACAAGAACAGTGCCAGTGCATTTTTTCTACGATGTTCAAGGCTTTTTACACCTGTTAACTGTATACGTGTCAAGTATGGTAAATCTCTATATGAAAATCGTAGCCTAAATAATAAAAATTTTGCAAATTTATTTTGTACTCGCTCTAAACTTTGCACATGACAGTTATAAACTGAACACCATATAATACTATTATATTCTAAAACACTACGAACAAGACTATTATATAATGACTTAATTGCTTTAATATCACAGATGTTTGAACAGGTACGGATTATTATTAAGTTGTAAATTTTTTTACGTTAAATAAAAACATTTGGAATTACATCTTTCAACAAATATCACTACCAAAACAATGCAAAATGAAATGCGCAAATTCTAGACGCCACTGCATTGATCATCAGCTTTGATTTTACCCAGTCTTGCCAACTTTTCTCCGTGGAGTGCCCTTCCTTGCGTCCCCGACCTCGAACCGCCTAAAAGTTGAGGATATGTCGCAACCTTATAAATATAAACTAACCTTGGTTAAAACTAGTTACAGTATCCAATGCAATACCATCAATCGAGTATTGAGATACGACTCAATCCATCTAATATATGGTCCAGTTATTCCTAGTAATGAGAGCTTCTGAATAAGTAATCCATGAGACACCCTGTGTTCTGAATCATGTGAGCGAGCAAGCCAAGTGGCGGCAAACATCATAGTCTTCACCTATTTATACCATTTCATTTTGTTATCTTAATAAACTGATATTATAATAACATTGTCCTATTTCACGTCTGATATCTATCACAAAAATTATGAACAACACAACACTACTTTAAAATGTACTATTTTTAAAGCCGGCCGCGAACGTATGTACACACTAAGGTTGGGCCAGCAACATGTCTAAGGTTGCCTATACCTGATTTAGACCATAAAAGAAGCATTTTTTTAAATTAAGTTTTTATAATTTTTTCTTAGTAATTATGTAACAACAACAATAAATACTTATTTTAATAAAAATTATGTCCAACTACCAATTTTTACTTAAATAAGTGTTTTCAAAATTTTTCAGTTTTTTGAAAATTTTTACATTCTGTATCTTGAAAACAAAAGAATTGCGGACCCATGTTTATATAAACTTTTCTTTATTTTCTGATGTAGAATCTGCCCTTACATTTTCTTAACAACATTTTGTAACACCATGTATATTGCCCTTTGTTCTGCAATTTAAATTATGGTTTGCAAGAAAAAATAATGATACTACAATAATTTCTGATCTTCCATTGTCTTTATTTTAACCATTCACACAACGTTTCGGGCAGTCGTATCTCTGTCCGTTTTCAGTTAAAATAAAGACAATGGAAGCACGAAATTCTTTAGTGATCTTTAACCCTTAATTAGGCTCGTAAAGAATTTTACAGTAATTGGTCGCATCATGTATTTAGTACACCAATAAAAAGTTAAAAGTTTTAAAGCTACTTTTTACAAATAAGTACTATCAATACAGTATTTAATACTTAATATGCATTTATTAAAATTGTTTAACCTGTTAATTATTAAATTATTTTTTACAAAAGCAACATATTACATAAAAATACAATCACTTCAAAATAATTTGGCAGACTTAAATGCATCGACTTCAGTCTCAATATCAATATCTCTTGATTCTGTTTTTGGACCATGAAATACTTTTATTATATGATATGCTTTTTTCTTTGATGTTGTGCTAATGTATTTAATTGTATATTTTTAAAATACCTATATAGAAGAAACTCAAAAAATAAAATACTGCGTCGGATAATATATTATATTAATAATGGTCGCGCGGTGTATTTTAGGCACCGTTTACAAACAAATAACGATATTCTTACAATCAAATACGATTTTTAACTAAGACCGCCACAGCATACTAAAGCGGGCTTTCCACTTATGCAACTACGCATGCAATTACTCATGGAACATGAACAACAAACGCATGCAAAAATGTGCTTGCCATTTGCGTCTTGCCTAAATGTTGTTTCCATTTATGCCTCTATTTCAAAAGATATTGCCTCTCTTTATGTCTACATTTGTATAAACATTTATTTAATGTTGGTTATGCTGCTCGTCTTTTACCAATGTCGAATGAAATAGAAATTGTTGCAATTGCTGCTGCAGTAGCAATTATTGTTAATGATGTTGAGGTGGAAAAAAGAAAATGAAAAAGCCTTTATTCTGGGTAAACCCTTTTCTGCAAAGGAGAAATGAAACTTTAAGTATTGTAGATGAAATGGATTATGAATTACTTTTGACTTTGGTTGGCCCAGCAATATGCAAACAAAATACTTATTTTCGTGAGGCACTTCTAGTAGCTACAAGGTTGGCAATATTCTTGAGATATATAACGAGCGGTGATACATACACAGTTTATATTTATCCGCCAGATATTGTTGAGCATCACCTCGTTTAAATTTGTCGCAAACGCAATACATTTTTCATTAGACCACTTCATATTACTTATAACACATATTAAATTTTAAAATTGCCAAAACGATAATTAATTATAATAAACCCAATCTGTAGTGACAATTTTAACAAAAACTTTAAAAAGACAGATAGACGCACGTGTCCCCCGCTACCAGATCGAACGACTTGCGTTTACTTGCAACTTTTTGCGTCTACGGGCCACTGTCGTTCAACCGACGCATGCGTCTGTATTGCATGCGTAGTTGCATAAGTGGAAAGCTCCGCTTAAGGACATCCGTCCGCTAAGATACTTGGATCCGTAGTAGGAGAAATCGTTTTTTAAACAAATGGTGATGTTGTTTTAAAGATTGGTGTACAAAATACACATACACACACTAATTAAGGTATAATATGAAGTAATTTTATTTTTAGAGGGACCTAATTCGTGAGGTGGAAATGGGACCTTTAAACATACCGTAGATGATGGTCTGGACATTAGAAAGGCTGCCTTTGAGTGCATGTACACCCTCCTAGATTCATGCTTAGATAAGATTGACATCTTTGACTTTATTAATCACGTAGAATCCGGACTTAAAGATCATTATGACATCAAAATGCTAACTTATTTAATGGTAGCTAGACTAGCGCAAATATGTCCAGGATTTGTGTTGCAAAGTAAGTTTCAATAATAAACTAGATTGAACCCCGTCGAAAACGACGGGTTTTAGACAGTTATTAGCGA
Source organism: Listronotus bonariensis (assembly GCA_014170235.1). NCBI lineage: Eukaryota > Metazoa > Arthropoda > Insecta > Coleoptera > Curculionidae > Listronotus > Listronotus bonariensis. The sequence continues at coordinate 254,432 of JACEGR010000397.1, forward strand.
TTTAAACTAAGGGCCTCTATCAGATGCTTTTAAACTCCTCTAATGCACTATGTTATTTGTTTCTTATATTTTGCTTGATGTCGTTGCAGTTAATTCTGACAAAAAAAAATCAGAAAATATCTGCAAATACAGGGTAATCATTTTTAAGTCGGTACCCTGCATAGTAAATATTTTTTGCCATTTATATTCTCTGCGATATAGGCAACACACGGTACCCTATCATATATTTTGTTTTTATAGAAAAAAAGACAAAAAAAGTAACGTTGAGACGTCTCAGTAACCAGAGAATAATTTTTAAAAAATCATGTAAATCGGTGCAGTAGAAGTGTCTTAGTGTCTGAAAATTGTGGATTCGCGTTTTAAATGATGTATAAATTATTATCCTTTGCAAATCAACTATGATTGGCTTTTTTGTTTATTTAGGGTTGGATAGGCTTATTGAACCCCTTCGAGCAACTCTTACCCTAAAAGTTAAGGCAAACTCTGTGAAGCAAGAATATGAGAAGCAAGACGAACTAAAAAGATCTGCTATGAGAGCAGTTGCAGCTCTCCTTGGCATCCCAGATGCTGGTAAGTTTGATTTTAAGGGGGCGGCGGTAATTCATGCTCTAAAAGGTTAATTTTTTGTTTGTTTTTTTGAAGACGCAGTCAAAATTTATTTTTCCTATGACCACATGTTAAAAGAGCAAATAGCACACTGTTTTCATGCATAGAAAATGCCTTACCTACCGCCCACTAGTGCTGCAAAGAATTTTACAAGACTTGTGTGTAGGGTTCCAGATGTGCTGCAGAAAAATAGCGGACATGAAAAAAACATTATTTATTTTTAAATTCGATAAAAGAGCTATTTATAAATAAAGAAAATGTTTACTTTAGTCCAGTTGCGTTGCCAGGGATACCCAAATGAATATTTCTGACAAAAAATGTACGCCACGGACTTTAAAGCAAGTTTGTTATTTTATTTAAACTAAGCAAGTAAAAATACAGCTTTGTAGACCTTATTTTTTTATCCTGATAACTTTTTGAGAATAATAAAATTTATTTAACTGCATACCCCTGGACTGGATACTGGAAGTAATAATTATAGAAAATTAACCACAAACATTAAATTAAACACCATTAATATTTAAACTAATAAATTATCCTAAATTATTTTTTTTAAGAATTATTCGTAGAGGTACCGCTCAAGACGTTCCATTGGGTAACTTTAATTAACTGCTAAATCTGTAAATAATCTAAATAAGCTTTAAAATCTACAAATAAAATTTTACTACTACTACACATTTTAATAAAATCAAATTAGGGTTATGAAGTTATTACCAAAAAAACAATTTATTTTTAAGGTTAGCACCCTGTATCTGGCAAAAATGCCTTGCCGAACTTACGTTTATATGAACTTTTCTTTTTATTTTTTGATGCAGAATCGTCTTTAAATTTTGCAACACTCTGTAAAGACAGAGGATTTTGTTTGCCTGTCCAGATATTTTCCAACTTTAATTTAATATTGAACTATTTTGTGAAGTCTCTTTGTATGCTGTAATTATTTAATATATTTACGAAGGTGAGTTTCTTTGATTGGCGATAATTATTCACACTTAAAAACTTTGATTATAGTCTGTGTGGTGTTGCACTATAAACAAAACACCTTTTTTCCTAAATTATGGGACTTCTATCCAAGTCCCATAAAAACCGGGCTGTTCGGTCATCTGGCAGCACTACTTGTGTGATATGTGTTATGATGTCATTCTAAAAGATTGTATACATGCTTTACGACAGAGAGAACAAGAAAAAACTGCCATTGTTGCATATTGTTATTTTAAAATAAATAACTTATTGGCTGTTAATTGGAATTACATTTAAAAACCATGCAATATTTTTTAAGTGAGGTCCTTTTTAAATTCTAAAGTGATGTAAGTTTTACAAAGCTACTAGGTGGGTGATTTTTAATATAAAAATATTGTCAAACTGTTTAATATACCCCAGTGAGGAAAAGTATAAATCACCCTAGTGTTGCAAAGTTTGTTTGTTTTCTTATTTATTCTGTGAAGACATTAAAATTTACTTTCGTGAATAATTTGTGGTTGTAGGAAAAATACTTGTGTAAAAATGACTTTCTTGAAACTAGTCAGTTTCCACACTAGTAACGTAATATACTATATTAAACCCAATGGTACATTTAGTGGGTTCTAGTCTAGAGGCCTGAATTTCGAGCATTTTTGTGTGTTCAAATTAAAAAAATCTATGTTTTAAAAATATCCAAACTATTCTTTATCCAATTTTGTTTTAATTTGGCAATATTAATAATGACATTAAGGGGGTAATTTATCACTAACTTAATTACTTTTAATAAGTCCAGTGGCGTCTCGAGAGTCAACTGAAACAATATTTGTAACAAAAAAACGGTGGGGGATAATCTTGGATACCTAAACTATCGAATTATGAAAAAAAATACATTTTTTAATTTCCAAACTAGAATCCCTCTTAAGGTGTCTCTACTGAACCCTACACTAATTCTTGTCATGAGAAATGCAATTTCTACTAAATAATGATAACATTGTTAATTAAAATATATGTATATTTTTTTAGATAAAAACCCTCATTTAAACGAATTTGTGAATCAAATAAAAATTCGTCAGATTTGCAGCCGATATTCGAATCTATTCAAAAGGATTCTTCGTCGTCACATGCCGATTTTCTCATGGATCAAAGTTAATTTTTTTTCCTAAAATCTTTGTAAAATTTGATGAAAATATTTTTAGATTTTAATCTTTTCAGTAAGTCATGTCATTTAGGTTAATTTATTGTGTTTATATGTAAGTGTTGGTAAATATTTGTTTTTTACTTTGAAATGATCTTTTAGCTAAATGTTGTTATCAACACAATACTACTTGTTAAAACTGTCGCTATTCAGATATGTTTTCGTTGAATAACCGAATGCTATTGGAAAATTTGTTCATTATTACTTTTCACTATGTTTTGTATTTAAAAACTATTCTTGAGTGATTGTTTCATAATTTCCTTAATAAATAATAAAATTGACTTGTTTTTTTTTAACACGCTTTTATTAACTTGGGTTGTAACTATCTATCTGGCTGCCTATGTAACGGAATCTTTGAGCCTAATTTTAACCAACTTTCAGCTATTCGATTTCTTTGAAACTTTGCACACGTATTAAGGACCCATGACAATGCAATAATCTGCAAACAGTATCCCTTTATCTTTTTTTTAATCGCCAGGAAAAAAATTCCATTATATTATAAAAACAACACCTAGGATGCCATCTGTTGGAAAAATTTCAAACTTTGCTATTAAATGAAGAAGAAATTTTTAGTGGATTGCAAAATGTTGGCAACGGTCCAAACATTGCCTGGATTGCCATCTGTTGGCAAAATTTGAAACTTTGCTACTTAATGAAGAAGAATTTTTTAGTGAGTTGCAATCTTTTGCAAATTTTAAAATATGCTACCATTGTCATTTCATAGGGGGCTGGTTATTTTCTTTTGCTGCTTAATTAAATAGTATGTTCTAATTTACTGTTATATTAAGAATTTTGTGCAATATAACGAACTAAAAAATGAAAAATAATTAATAGTTTAAAAAACTAAAAAACACGCTTTTATATGCAACCGAACTAAAAATTAAAAAAATAATTTTTCATTAAAAAAATATTTTTACTTCATAGTAAAAAGCGTGGGGTGCATTTTACTATTTTTTCATAACTTTTCCATCATAGATATTGGCAAATATAATAATTATAACATTTAATATATTAAGCACCCCACGCTTTTTACTATGAAGTGAAAATATTTTTTTTAATGAAAAATTATTTTTTAATTTTTAGTTCGGTTGCATATAAAAGCGTGTTTTTTAGTTTTTTAAACTATTAATTATTAATAATTTCCCTTATCCTTGGTTTTTACAGCAAAATATGGGTCATTCAACTTTTAATTGTTCGAACGCAATATCACTCTGTCCATGGTAAAAAAACAGAAAATGTGAATTTCAAATGTTTTATTAGTCACTCTTTTATTTTATTTATTTTAATTAAAACAATTTCTTACCTAATAAATAACCGGCACACAAAAAAAATGATGTGCACCGGACGCGACCTATCTACAGGTATGTTTTTCGACCCTCTGAATTCGAATTTCAAGTCAGTTTAGGCCGTATAGGTCCCAATTTCAAGTACATTGCAAAAAACCGTAAAAATGGGTGAACATTTTTTGCCATTTTTTACGGTTTTTTGCAATTTACTCAAAACTGGAATGTGGTACGGTCTAAACTAACTTGAAATTCGGATTCAGTGGGTCAAAACATGCCCCTAGATAGGTCGCGCCTGGTAGACAGAAACTTTTTTATTTTATACAGTTTGTCTACTTAAGTTGGTTTCATATGGGAAACTTTTTTATTATTATTTTTACGAAAAAAAGTTATTCTTTGTAAAAAGTTCTGCATGGTCCAAAACCTAAAATACAATCATCGGACAGAAATCAAATTGTGTCAGTCATCTACAAGGCTTGGCCAAAAATTTAATTTTTGTTCAAGAGTATAGTACCTTATTTTTGCTAATATTGGAAATTGTTATAGAGAAAAAATGTTTAGAATTAAAATTTACTTCTAAATATGCAATTTTGTTCATTTCCAAAAGTTTTTTGTTTTATTTTTTTCTGGTTAGTTCTGGTTAATTAAGAAACTTTAAGTTTGTACATTAGTTCATTGTTTATTCTTTTTGTTTTGATAACAATAAATTTAAAAAGTGGATTTGAAACTGTCCTAAGACATTTATAATCATGAAATATGCACTAATGTACAAACCTAAATTTTCACTATTATAGCAGTGTTCCAGGCGGAAATTGTAGCCATAGAACAATGTGCTGGACCACCAGAAGCTACATGGAAAAAACCATAGTAATTTATTCGGACAGCCAGGCAGCCATTAGGGCGGTCAGTTCATGCAAGATCAGCTCTAAACTGGTGCAGAACTCTTTAACCGCCCTGGAAGAGGTGGGTGCGTCCAACAAGCTAACTATTGCCTGGGCACCAGGACATAAGGGCTACCAGGGCAATGAGGAAGCCGATAAACTGGCAAAGAAAGGGGCTGGCAGGGCAGTGGTAGGCCCCCGAGCCATACTCTGGTATTCCGTCATGCCAAGTAAGGTCATCTATTAGATCATGGATCATGAGGGACTCCCAAGAATGGTGGATAAGAAAACCAGGACAGCGTCAGGCGAAAAAAATCATAAAGGCATACTTGCCGCAATTTACGAAAGACCTTCTGAAGTACAACAGGAAGGCAGTAAGAATTATAGTGGGTTAACTAACAGGTCGCCGCAGACTGAATAAACCCTAGAAACAATAGGCCCGGCAGAAGAAAACATATGCAGGTTTTTCCAGAAAGAAGAAGAAACCGCAGAACACATGGTGCTACTGTGAAGCCCTTTGTCGTCTGCGGTTTGCAAGGCTGGGTGAAGAAAAACCCAAAGCAGCAACATTTACCAAGTAGCCAGTTTCAAGCTTGTGGAGTCTGATTTAAAAGACCGGCTTAGATAGTGTGCTCTAACATAGGAATGCAGGATACACAATAAACCTGTGCAGGTTGCAGTGTTAGAGGATTACAATCCACCTTCAAGCTAATCTAATCTAATCTAATCTGGCATTTTTTGCATATACGTATGCTGATATAGTGAGCCAAAATAATGTTAGTACTTCATATAAAAAAAGGTTCTATCGCGCTTCCTTAGGGAGTCATTAAACTTTAAAGTTAAAATTTAAAAAATATTTCATTTTTAACTTTTGAAGGTTGCCATAATAATAATATTTGGGCATTTAAATTATTGCGCAGTAAGTCATAATTATACAGGATGAGACGAATTTTTTTGTTTATTGTATTCATTTTTTACAGAGGTGAAAAATTTGACATTTTGGTTTGACCGTTTAATTCCTTTACCGTTTTTCATAAAATCGCATTTTAAATCCAGACAACCAACCGTTTGTATGTAATAAAAAATACAATTTTTGAGAAAATTTATAAAAATTTGGCAAAATTAGAAAAAAATGTCTTTATTTATATTATAAAGTTTAAAAGGCTTACAAACATATTTTTTTATTATTTTTACCACATTTTAATACTTTTCTTAAAATTGGATTTTTTACTTCATACAAAATGCTGGTATGTCTGGATTTAAAATGAGATTTTATAATAACGGTTTAAGATATATACAAAAATGATAAAGAAATCAAACGGTCAAACCAAAATGTCAAATTTTTTACCTGTAAAAAATGAATACAATAGGTAAACAAAAAATTCGTCTCACCCTGTATAACTATAACTTACTGCGCAATAGTAAAAGAACATTCCACATTCAGACAGACGTTACTGCGCAATCATTTGCATATGGAAAAAAGCATTGGTATGAGTTAATTTAAATACCCAAATATCATTATTATTGTGGCAACCGTTTAAAAGTTAAAAATGAAATACATTTTTATATTCTAACTTTGAATATCTCCCCAACGAAGCGCGATAAAACTTTTTATATGAAGTACTAACATTATATTGGCTTATTCGATCACCCCTATCATTTTTGACGTCAGATTTCCGGACACCCTGTATATTTGGTCCCAGAAAAAATCCGTCGCACTTTGTCCGTCGAACCACGATAATTTTTAAAATCAAATTATAAATGACGTAGTGTGTATGTCGCAAGCAAATGATTATTTTAGGCAAATGGCTGCTGCCTAGGTAGATGCCTTCTGTCTGGGCAAATGACTTCATGAAAATAAGTTGTATTTAAAAGCCATTTGCCTAGGTAAATGCATCTGCCGTGGTCCTTGTTAGGCAAGTGACTGTGATATATTCGATAACATATTAGGCGTACAGTGTATTTGGCAGACTACAGTAAAATAATAATAATATTTATTGATGATTGTACATACAAAAGTATTTTCACAAGCAAAAGCACGTGTAATTTGATTGGTTTAAAGCACTATGAACGGTCATGCGAAACTGTCACATTGGGGCGGTCATGGTTAGTTTTGGTTTTTCCAGTTGCCTACAAATTGCTTAGGCAAAGAGAATCAAATGCTATTAGACTAGGCAAATAGAATTTAAAAATAAAAGTATAGATTGAAACCTTTGTATTGTAAGCAGGGATGGGCCGTATTATTTACATAAATTCTTTACGTAATTCTTTACGCGTAAAGAACTTATTCTTTACATAACACATTTTTTATGTAAAGAACGCAAAGAATGACGTTACAATATAAAACCAATTTGGTTAGTGGCATTAATTCTTAATTATATGTTTCTTCCAAATTTGTCTTCTGATTTTCTCTGTTAAAGATTATTAGGTAAAGTAGACAACGATATATGTATATAGAAAACTGTATTTTACTAACAGTAAGTAAACAGTAAAAATTGATGAATTTTTCTAATTGGCTTGTCGAGAGTTTTGGTTCTGCATTTTTATATTAAAAGATAAAAGTAAAATGCGGATAAGTTGTACACATTTGTCGCCATTTTTCGTCGATGTTCAAGTATTTTATTTAAGTGCTCGAATCGCTCTGGAAATTTAAGGTTCAACCACAAATGTATAACTTCTGCTGCAGAGCACTCTGCGCTTTGTGATCTATTTATCAGCTCACATACTGAATCAAGAAGCAATATACAGGGTGTCCGCTAATTAATGGTACACAGAAAAACTAATTTTTCGATAAGTTTTAAATATTTTAGTAAAACTCGGTATCTACGTTTTTTTGCCATGTTCAGATCTGATACTAATTTTTATGTGTAAACTAGGGGCGGGGAGTTGAAACGTCCCAACTTTTTGTGCTACCCTTTATGTACCATCTAGGTAAACTAGTAAACTCCCCTATACTTTCTACACAAAAAAGATATTTGAATTTAGGTGGTTTTGTGCAACCAAAAATGCCTTTTAAAAACAGCATATTAATCATAACTACAACTGTGATCAGAATCTACTACGCTTATTGAAATACTTTTTATTGTTAATTTTAACAAGAGTAAACTGTGAACTGTAACTCGGTAAAACTCATTTTGTTTTTGGCTCCGTCATTTTAGGAGCAGAATTTTAAAAGAAACAACTCCGAAATTCTGAAATTAAACATAAACAACTATTAGGTTAAATTACTGACTAAAAAGAAATTAAAATATAACTTTACGTTTGGAATTCTTTACGTTATTTACAGTTCTTTTCATTCTTCACGTTCTTTACGTAAGTTTTGCTAAATTAATTCTTTACGCGAAAACGCCCATCCCTGATTGTAAGTAACTTAATATTAAATATTTCATTATTTTATTTCTTTTAAAGTAATCATAACTTTTATTATATTGTGTAAGAGCAGAATAGTTCTTCATAATGTATGAAAGTTATAATTTTCTTAAAATGTTAAATAAACTTTTTATTTTTATTCTGGAGAAAAGCCAAATAACATTTTGTTTAAATAAAAGTACACCCAGGCAGAAGGCATTTGCCTAAAATAATCGTTTGCCTACGACATGTACACTGTCGGTAAGTCGGTATTCTTGAGACAAAAAAGTTGATTCACCCATATACTCGATCAGCCGAGTTCAAAGGTTCATAGGCAATGGGTGAAAAGATCACGGTCTAACGTAGAACAGTTACAGGTACAGATTGGACAAAGAATGCTGGCATCTTAACACGGTAACACACATTTTGTTGTTGTTTTACTTGCCTATGAACCTTTTAGGTTGGATAACGTGTATATTTTTTCTATGAGCCTAAAATGCATTTTTTTATCGTTATTATAAATATAAAGTTCTTAATTCTAGTACACTACATAAAGTGCTAAAAGTATTTGTTTTTTAACAGTAGGACACTTTTTTTTATTTTGAATTAGTGGTTTGTTTCAATGCATACTGGAATTTTTAATTTTAATAGAAATGTCTGCAATAAAACAGTTAACACGACGTCAACTAAAACAAAAGATCAAGTTACCATACATTTCGCTATAACTTTTTTAGTTAATGTTCAATTTTTAAATCAAATTGTTTTTTTTTGTCATCTATAACCCAATAATTTTAATGTTTTTTTTTCTGTCTAAAAGGACACAAAAAAGGTTCTTATATATTTTTATTAACAAACATTATAAAAATACAAAAATTATCTACATGTCATAGTTTTACATTGTTTAAGACTAGGGTTTTGTCTGTTGGCTCGGAGTAGCTTAGATTTTAGACAATAAGGACAAGTCACCATCCATGAAGTTGCTCTTCGACATCCCTCATCTCTTGGGTCCACCCTGGTTTACCATCTTCGGCAGCTCTCATTTCCATGTCTGGTTTCCAACCATCTTGATGAATGGCACCAACTTTTTCGTCATTTGCTTTAACAACATTGTTTTCATCTGGTTTAACTGCAACGGGACTAGGTTTAACGCGAGCCACCGCACCATGTTCTGCAACAGCTTTGCTGTCCGCTGAACGTTCTTTGGAGACTTCCTTCATAGCGGTTTCTTTGGTAATAAGTTCCTTGGATTCTTTAGGATCTTCATCAGCAGCTCTGTAGCCATATGTTGCAGAAGGTTTATAGCTAGGAGCAGAGTATGATGGAGCGCTGTAGCTTGAAGTTGTATGGGCTGGTTCAGGTGGTGCGTAGGTTGGAGCACTGTAAGTTGGGGCAGGTGCGCTGTAGCTTGGTGCTACGTAAGTTGGAGCACTGTAAGCCGGGGCAGGTGCGCTGTAGCTTGATGCTGAGTAAGCTGGAGCACTGTAGGCTGGAGCAGCATAAGTTGGAACACTGTAGGCTGGTGCTGGAGCACTGTAAGCAGGAGCTGCGTAAGTAGGAACACTATGAGCAGCATAAGATGGAGCATTGTAGGCAGGAGCTGGAGCACTGTAATCTGGAACATGAGTAGAGTAACTTGGTGCTGGGCCACTATAGTTTGGCTTGTAAGATGGGGCGGTTTGTGGCTTGTAAGTTGCTATTGAAAAACTTGGGGCACTATATTCCGGAATAGCATAGGATATGGGCCTGTAGACTGGCCCGTGAGTTGGTGCAGGAGCTTTGTACGCAGGAGCTGAATTATCAGCGTCATAACTTGAACCATATCCATAGGCTGCTTGAGCTTTGTAAGATTTATGTGATCCATAGGTGTATGGTCTTGAATAATCACTGGATGATCTGTATTCACTTGCGCCGTGTCCGCCATAACTGCCACCGTGTCCTCCGTGAGCACCATCTATTCCATGTGCATATCCAGCTAAATCAGGCTGACAGGTGATAACGAGACCAGAATGATGAGCTTTTTAGGGTTAGCCGGGGAATAGCCAATCGCATGGCCATAGGCCAAAGCATCTCCATGACCATGACCATAGGCTGAATCATCTTTATGACCATGAGCGTACTCGCCTCCATAAGCATTACCATGAGCGTATGCGCCTCCATAAGTATGACCACCGTAGCTTGGTGCTCCGTATCCACCATATGCTGACCTTATTTTAGAATCTTCATTTTTATCAGGGTCGTCTTCTTCAGCATTTTTGTATGAAGAATGATAAGAACCATGTGCTGGGGCATGTGCATCAACATGTCCGTGTCCACCTCCATAGGTTGAACCTCCATAGCTTGCTGCTCCGTACCCACCACCATGAGAACCATGTGCGGGGGCGTAGCCTGTGGAATGTGCATCACCATGGCCGTTACCGCCTCCATAGGTTAAACCTCCGTAGCTTGCTGCTCCATGTCCACCATCATGAGAACCATGTGCGGGGGCATAGCCTGTGGAATGTGCATCACCATGGCCGTGTCCACCTCCATAAGTTGAGCCTCCGTGGCTTGCTGCTCCATGTCCACCATACCCTCCTGCTGACCTCATTTTAGAGTCTTCATCTTCATTAATTTCTTCTTCTTCTCCGGCATTCCTGTATGAAGAATGATGAGGAGCATGTGAAGGGGCGTAAGCTTTGGAATGTACAGGTGCCGTACTGTGAGCTGATAAATGTGTAGGTGCGTAGGTGTCAGCACCACATAATACTGATGTGGTAAAGAAAACCCCAAAAACCAATGTTGCAAGAAACCGCATCTTGCCCTGCTCTTACGACAATTTGCAGTCTACTACTGTTTCCCGCAAAATATTGAGAATTTATAATTGCAGGACAATTTTGCTAACGTAGCTTTGTTATGATATATAAAATTTGTGTCCTAGATTCGACCAAGCTGCAAACGATGTTAAAACATTAACACCATGCTTTTATACAATATAATTTTATAAAAATAATTAGAAAAAAATAGTTTTGTTAGCACATATAGCTCCATAGCCCCATACAGGATGGTCTCAAAGTTGAGTCATTTATCTTAACAACTTATAGAACTCATTAACAGATTTCCCAAAATTGTTTATAAAAGGTGTCCGGTAACTTAGCCGACAAACTTTAAGGGGTGATTTTATAATGAAAATTAGAAAAAAGACTTTATATGAACATATGTCCTAATAGTCTTGGTTTTTAAACAACAGGGTGTAAAATTAAAAAAAAAATTACGCCCTGTTTTTCTTTAATAACTTTTATAACAATTCAGGCATTTTTAAAACATCAGGAAACATTTCTAGGCATACAAGAAAAACAATAATTTTCTTTAGTGACGTCCATGGGGGTTCTAGGTAAATATTTTTAAGAAAAAAATGGTACGCCACTGCATTTTTCTAAAATAAATATCTTTTATTTCCGTTTAGTTTGGAACAAATTTGATCTATTGACTTTTTTAAAGAATGTATGATTTTGCCGTAAATAAATACTAATCATTTCTTATCACCCGTATCCGTAAAGGTACGGTTACACGGGCCTTCGATGGTCTGCGGTAGTGTAAAAACGATGCGTGGTTTACCAGAGATATAAATATTTTAAAAGCCCGCGGGTTGACTCAGTCTTCCTTTGCAGCATGGAGAAAAAAACAAATTATTGTTGCTGCTTCTTTGTGCATAATAAATAGTGTTTGTTTTTGCAAAATAAAATAAAGAAAAAGCGAAAAAAAAAGTTCTTAATTAAATGAATAATTTCTTAAACTAAAACAAAAAGAAATAAAATATATTTGTTGGCACATTTTCTATTTTAATTTACGAAATAAACTTAAGGGTGGAACTAAGTCATAGCTAACTTAATTTGTTTGGGATATACAGAGTGTTTATCACATTTTGTCAATTTGGGCCGGCACTTATAACTTTCTTGTTATTAAAGATAGAAATAAGATGTAACTGGCAAAGTTTTAGGGATTTTTACGTAGAATTCAGTGGCGCTCCCATATTTTCTTCATTGACTGTTTTTAAAGTAATAACACAAACCTGTTTCTTTTTAAATGAAATACCCTGTATATTAAATCACCACTAAAAAGAAATTTTAGAGAGTTTTCAGAAAAAATGTGTTTCTCTAATATCCTAAAAAATGTGAGCATACTATACCAAATTTGTAACGGTAGTTTTCCGCGGTTTTGGAAAATCACAGTTGTTCTTCGCACGTTTGTATTATTTATATTTGGGTATAAATAAACAAAATGGAATAGATTTACGGTAAATAAAATTACAAAATCTACAAATAGTACCGGATTTGGACTCTACTTAATCATTTTAGTAGAAAACAAGGTATGGGACGATTTTTAGGTTGACGCATGCGCAATACGTATTTAAAAATATTTATGGGGCAAATATAGACCTAAATTTATTCGTGTTATAGTTTAAATCCAAAAAATTTATTATAATGGTCAAAATATACGGTACTCAAAGTTCTTACCCATAAATTCGGTGAGAGCGACCCTAAATTATTCGGAAAAGAGGTGTCTGGTCAATTTTTATTTTGTTCATGCGCAGTACGATTTCTACCCAGAGCAATTTTTTGAGCTTTCCTTCATCTAGAATAACTAGGTTTGAGGTCAAATTTCAAAATTGAATGGTATTTCCCAAGATATACGGATGTAGTAGCTAAAATTGTAAAATTTGTAATTTACGACCTCAAATTAGTCAGAAACGCGGTATATTTCGCGCTGGCGCAACGCATCGTTTAAAAAACAATTCCTGCTCGGGCGCCAAATTGGTAACGATAATTTTTAGATTTGGATGGCTATATTTTCGGCACCATTAGATGTGTATATATTATTTAAATAAATAATTATCTCCTTAAGAAAAATATGTCACATGAGTTTTTTTACCATATTAGTCACCATTTGTCCTAAACAAAAAATTTCCAAATTTCTGCGTGCCTCTAGCTAGTGTAATAATCACCCTGTATACGTGTAAATAATCTTTATGTTTATATGATTTTTTTCTTATTTTCCGATGTAGAATCCCCCTTAATTTTCTTAACAACATTTTGTAATACCCTGTACTACTACTTCAGAAAATAAAAATATTTATGCTAGTACTAAAACTCTCCAGACAAGCCTTTGATCTCGAAATGTTTACCCAAACTTGTCTCCCTTGTGGCGCAGTGAACAGAGCGTTGATCTTCGAAGCCAGAAGGCGCCGGTTCGATTCCCAGCGGGGGAGACATATTTAGGCAGTAGTTATTTAAAAATAACGACCGTGGTGGCACTACCGCGTTGTCTAAAAGGTGCTGTGAAATGCAAAATTGCATGTTACAGTGCTTGGACAACGTTGACGGAACATGGGGAAATGATCGGTTAAACATCTAATAACCCGACACCCACGGTACTATGGTATTTAGGCATAGGCCTTCGTAAAATGTCATAAAGATAAAAACAAAAACGCGATGGAAGACCGAAGACTACCGAGGACCAATCGAGAGTCCGTTGGAGACCATTGGAGACCGGTATGTTACATGGTCGGTGAGTTTAGAAAACCTTTGATTGGCTACAGCCGACAAACAGCCGAACAGTAGAGACCATCGTAGACCATCGAACACCCGTGTAACCGCAACTTAATATCTAGCTCTACAGTATAAAAAATTATGTTTTTTATTTATTTTTTAATTAGATAGTGATTCCACCATGCAGAGAAATGTTTTTTTTTATGTGAAAACCCTGCAAAAATATCAAAAGATCAAATTTTTTCGAAACTAAACGGGAATTTAAAAATATATTTTTATTTTGGAAAAATAGTGTAGGCTATTATTTTTTTCTTAAAAATATTTACCTTGAACCTCTCATAGACCTCACTGGAGAAAATTATTTTCTTGCATAAAAAAGAGGGTCTGAGTCATAGCTTTTTAATAGCGGGTTCTTCCAATATTTTTAAGATTTCAGTATCTTCGTCGAAAATATAATTAGCTTCTAGAACATATTTTTGTACCAAAACTCTAGCATCTTTTACTTTATTTCGATAAATTTAATGAAGAAAAAACTGCTGCATATTTGGATTTGGTAATGAGAAAATGCTCTCAGTTATTTTAGTAGACAATTTGCTATATGCTGGAAAAATTGTCGACTCACAGAATTTAAAATAGCAAACTTGAAGGTTTTGTTTATATCAGAAAGCTAGGGGCTTAAAATGTTCAATAAAGACCATAATAATATCATGAGTAATATCAATAAGGTATTTTTTTAAATTTCAACAAATAAAACTATTAGACTACACACTTAACTGTGAGTTTGCAGCAGATGTTTCTTGCGTAGATAATTTAAATGTTAAATGCCAAAATCACACCATTTCGGAATTGTCCGCTTTTTGCTCCAGACCAGACTATGTAATATAAATTCTCATAGCGACGTTAACATGTTTTGGACTTGTCCGGTTTTTGCCCCAAAATATTTCTTCAGCAATTTTAAAAATTCTGATAGCGACGTTAATATACCTCAGACTTGTACGATTTTTGCACCAATGTATATGGTCCTTCCTTTAGAGAATATGACTACGTGAAAATATCATTTTCGCCCAAAATGACCTTGTCCGGTTTTTGCCCCAAAGTCTTTAATTATAATACATAATTATTTTTATTTTACCAGTTACTAAAATATTTTAATTTTGTTTTTTTTTTGTTATTAATAAATAAACAAGACTAATAAAGGGACGTTCATCACGTGGTGTTTTTTTTTAACAAAATTTTAACCCCCTTCCCCTAAGTGATACTTGGTGAGGTTAAACAACCCCTCCATATTCCTTATCACGTTATTTTCTTGGTAAAAATATATTATTATTATTTTTTACAATATTATCTTTAAAAAATAGGTTTAATCTAATTTTATTCTAGAAAAAAACGTATCAAAATATTCAGATAGATATTAAAATTGCACGCTTTTTTAACAAAAAATAAATACACGTGATATCTTCCCTACACCCCCTCCCTCTTAGTGATTTTAGTTTGTAAAGGCTAAAATTTAATTCTCCCTAGAGGTTACATATTATTAGATTTTGTGATTCATGGGCGTACCGAGCACTGTCGTGGATAATTCAATTTTCTGGGGAGCGTAATAATGGACCATCCGGTGTATATACACCAAAAAAAAACAGGTCCTTAAGTAACAAACTAAACATATACTGGTTAAGCAAATACGTGATGGGATATCGGCCAGTAAAACAAAAAAACTCATCCAATCAGAACTGTTTACATGCGGTTATTCACGTTAGACTGTTTTTTTTTCTTACATTGCCTATGTGTTAGGTTATTTAGCTGAACCGGTATACTGTTAATATGAGGCTATTTATTATTTACCTTGCAAAACATGTTGTTTTGTGTATATGTAGTAGTAATCAAAAAATGCCTTCAGGAATGCATTCCTGGGGGAGGTAATTACCACCTTTACTCCCCTTATCTGCTCCAGTGGAACCGAGGATTGACATCATTTTTATCTAAAAAAATGAGACATGGGACTGATGGGACCCAGGGCCGTACCTACCAGGTGATGCAAGTGGTGCAGGGCAAAAAATTTTGAAATAAAATTTGTAAAAGTTATATCCCATCAATTAAGAATAATCATATTTTTTATTTTAAACATATTTTATTTTTAAAACAAACATTTGGAAATTAAAACTCATTAGAAACTAATTACGAACAACAGTGAGTTAAGCAATAGATAATTATTGCAAGTTGCCTTATTAAGCTCGAGAATTATTAATACCGGCCTTTTAAATAGTGCTTGTACCCAATATTTAGAGTTATTGCAAATCATGTTGACAGTACCATTAACCTAAAAAAAAGGGGAAAAATTTTGTAGTTTTTCGTTTTTGTTTTGTAGGGTTTTTTTAACACAATTACAGAAATACATTTGAAAAAGCAAGGTTTTAAGTATTTTTATTTCCAAAAACTTATAGATTTTGTGCTCAGCAGCTGTTCGGTTTATACGAACAGTTCCGAAGTTAAAATAAGACCAAAATAAGGCACGACCTAAAACCGACATAAATAAAGCCAGGCACTATCCTTATTAAGGAAGTCCTTATCCCACCATGCATCTTGCGCAAGCTCAGATGTCAAAATAAGGCCGGTATTATTAGTGCCTGGCCTTATTTCACTGTACAATAATTCTCTATTAAGGAAGTCCTTATCCTACCATGCATCTGAGCAAGCTCAGATGTCAAACTAAGGCCGGTATTATTAGTGCATGGCCTTATTTCACTGTGCAATAATTCTCCTTACTAATTTGGCGCTAATTTTTAAAGAAAATTAAATTTCCTACAACAAATCTAAATTAAAGGAGAGGAACCTTTAAATATTAATATTAAGGTAGGAATGCGCGATGTTCATCAATGGTATGAAAACATCGATGTTAGGTTGATCGATGGTCGATGTTTTGCCATTGATGGTCGGGTATTAAAAACAGTGATTTTATGTTTTATTTGTTTTCTGGGAGATTAAATTTAAACAAAATATTATTTGGCTTTTCTCCAGAATAAAATTAAAAAGTTTATTTAACATTTTAAGAAAATTAAAACTTTTATACATTATGAAGAACTATTCTGCTCTTACACAATATAATAAAAGTTATTATTACTTTAAAAGAAATAAAAATAATGAAATATTCAATATTAAGTTACTTACAATACAAAGATTTCAATCTATAAACAAAGGTTCATTGGCACTCGGTTGAAATCATTTTAATGCAATAAAATAAAATCTTAACAAGACACCAGACGAGAACTGGGCCATTTTTTTAAATGAATAATAAAAAATTCCCATATGACGCCAACTTAATTACCTAGACACACTGTATATATAAGATGTAAATGTATGTTTATAGGTGGTTTCTGAAAGTACATATATAAGACGTAAGATGGTTCTAAAATGTACGTCTTATGTACGTACTTTAAAGTACATACATAAGACGTACTTTAAAGTACATACATAAGACGTACATTTAATGGTGCCGAAAATATACCCATTCAAATCTAAAAATTATCGTTACCAATTTTGGCGCCCGAGCAGGGACTATTTTTTTAAACTATGCGTTGCGCAAGCACAAAATAAAAATTTATGTTACCGCTTTTCTGACCAAAGGTCGTAAAAATACCGAAAATATGGCTATCGTTACCAGTTTGGCGAGCGGGGACTATTTTTTAAACCATGCGTTGCGCAGGCGCGAAATAAAAATTTAAGTTATACCGGTTTTCTGACTAATTTGAGGTCGTAAATTACAAATTTGACAATTTTAACTACAACATCCGTATATCTTGGAAAATACCGTCCAAATTTTAAATTTGACCTCAAACATAGTTATTCTCGATGGAGGATGCCAACAAATTTATTTTATCTCTTTTCGTTTTAAGAAATTAATTATTTAATTACAAACAATTTTTTTTTTTAATTTTATTTTGCAAAAACAAAGCACTATTTATTATGCACAAAGAAGAAGCAACAATAATTTGTTCTCTCTCTTTAATGAAATACCCTGTACATTGAATCACCGCTAAAAGAAATTTTAAAGAGTTTTAAGAAAACACCCATTTGATATGTGTTCCTTTAATATCTCAAAAAAGCAAGCATACTATACCAACTTTCTAATGGTCGTTCTCCACGATTCCGGAAAACTACAGTTGTTCTTCGCGCATTTGTATCAATTATATTCGGATATAAGTAAACAAAATAGAATAAATTACGGTCAATAAAATTACAAAATCTACAAATACGACCGGATTTGGAATTCACTTTAAGTACCGTTTTAGTCGAAAACAAGGTATGGGACGATTTTTATGTTGAGTGGTGTCCATAGATAACCTACATTTAGATCTGCAGTGGCAAAAAGCATTTTTCGGATTTTTACGACCTCGCGCAGTTAACAAATGAATGGGTGGGCGAACATGCGCACTTAAAAGCCGTGGCAAAATACAAAAACCAGCATCCCGTACCCTTCGTCCGCGGTCTGACCGTGACGCTCATTAGCTACCGTACTTCGAACAGAAAACCAGGACGCCGTCGAAAAAATCTTTCCGATAATGCGGATAGTCTGTTTGGCGCCAGGTGCGTTTACCCTCAACTCTGCTTGCGCACAAACCGGTTTTTTCGCCCATGAAATGTAACTTTTGTTTCGCGCAGGTTATAACACTGGCAATCCATCGAGATCAGTGGTGGTGTCTCGTCAATTTTTAGTTCACGCATGCGCAGTAGGATTTCTACGCAGAGCACTTTTTGGGCTGTACTCTATCTAGAAGAATCAGGTTTGAAGTCAAATTTAAAAGTTGGACGGTATTTTCAAGATATACGAATGTCGTAGTTAAAATTGTCAAATTTGTCATTTACGACCTTAAATTAGTCAGAAAAGCGGTATAACTTAAATTTTTATTTCGCGCTTGCGCAACGCATGGTTTAAAAAATAATCCCTGCTCGCCAAATTGGTAACGATAGTCCTATTTTCGGCACTATTAAATATGTACGTATATTCATTAAAATAAATAATTATCTTCCTAAGAAAAATATGTTTTTTTACCATATTAGTCAATATTTGTCCCTAACAAAAATTTCCAAACTTCTGCATACCTCTATAGTAATAATTACCCTGTATACGTGTAAATAATTTACATATGTTTATAATAATTTTTTTCATATTTTCCGATGTAGAATCTCCCCTTAAATTTTCTTAACAACATTCTGTACTACTCCTTCAGAAAATTAAAATATTTAGGCTAGTGCTAAAACTCTCCAGACGAGCCTTTGATCTCGAAATTATTACCGAAACGCGATGGAAGACTGAAGACTACAGACGACCAATCAAGAAACCGTTGGAGACGGGTATGTTACATGGTGGGTGATTTTAGAAAACCTTTGCTTGGCTACGGCCGACAAAGAGTCGACCAGTAGAAACCAGGTCTTGCAAACCATCGACCGTCTAACCGCAGCTTAAGGCTTCGGCTACGATACCAAGCGGCGAGCGAAGAGTGTGAGAGCGCTGCCTTTGATCTTTATGTTAACATAAAAGAATTTTTATTTTTAAATCAGGTGGCTGCAATCAATATAGGTAAGCAAAAAGCCTTGCTGCTTGAACTGAACAAACATTATTAGCGGAGCGTTGCTAAACTGTTTCTAAACGCTGTTTACCACAAAATATCGTAGCCATTACCGGTTACCAGTACAGAGGTTTGACACTCTCCGCCTCGCTGCTTCCGCTTGGTATCGTAGTCGAGGCCTTACTGTGGAAATAAGTTTGTTATTACTTGATATAGGCAGTAATAACAAAAGTTAAAATTTAAAAAAGATTTTCAAAACAAAAGGCCGTGTACCAGTAATTTTTCTGTGGTAATGCTCGTCGTTTAGAAGATAACGTGTCGTTGCTATTTGGCGGCGCCTTTATAAAAAATGCCGTAACGCCATTTAGGTTATATTTTTTTATTGTTAATGTTTTTATTTCACCGCCGTCAGTGACGAATTAGAAAATTGTATTAAAAAGCAGATTATGCATGGACGGTAAATAAACTGCTGCTCAATTCAACTGCAACTGGATTTTTTTGGTAAATTTCAAATCGTTATTACTCTTAAATAAAATGCAATAGCAAAATGCGGCTTGTTACAAAAAAAATAGTTTTTGTTTTTTAATTATATAGTGTTATTTAGTAGACCATTAAAAAAAAACAAGTTTCTCAGATTTTTGATATCTGCTCCATTTTTCATGTTATAATTTTTTTTTCAACAAATTGATTTTTTTCATATTGTACTCCCTGTATTTGACAGTTTATCACAGCGATTAATTTTTTCAGATAATTTCAAGTGTACATAAGTACCCTTTAAAATTGTATTAGAATTTTATTTCTAAAAAATTATTAACGCATCAGTATAGCGTCGCAAATGTAATTAAATTGTATTTTGGTAAAATATCAATTCCCAAAGTTTCTGTGTGCACCACATATTCTGTATTTAAGATTTTAATTATTTCTCTACAATTTTAGAAACTACGGACATTTATCTCGGGACGGTTTTTGACATATTTAGAAAAAGTCATCAGTGGAGTAGATACAATTTTTCTTCTGAATGCTCTTTTTACTTACCAGAGGATTATTGCATGGAAGTAATAATTTGTAATTCGGGTTGTTTTAGGGCATTTATCGATTAGCTTAGAACAAACGTTAACATTTTTTAAATCCAAGTAATTTTAGAAAAAAATATACAGGATGTTTCAAAAATTAAAGCTTCCACATTTGTATTTTTTTATGAAAAGCAGGGTGTGAATGTGTGGGATGATTTTACGAAGAAAGTTCAAATAAATTTATGATCTGACTGTCGTAACTTTTGAGATACAGGGTGTGAAACTTAAAAAAGTGTAATGACCTAAACCTCTATGCAACTAGTGAGCGGGATCTACAACCGTCTCTTAAGTGGTTCACGAATATACCAAAGATGTTGGCAGGAAGTTCTTATAACAGAATTGTAAAAGCTGGATAAGAGAGATTTGGAGAGATTAAATTAGAGATTTAAAATGCAGGTACTTGTGTTTTTTTTAAATAAACCATGCTACTTTTACCAAAACACCAATAAGGCATTTTTATCAATTTTGACAATATATGAACATGCCGAGAAATGCTTCATATTTTATTAAGTAAAAACTATTCGTCGGACAAAAGAATAACATGATATCAAATTTGCTTAAAGTAAATGAAAATTATAAAAATAATTTTTGTTTAAAAAAGCAGTGGCGTACCATAATTTTCTATAAAAAATATTTAATTTAAATCCCGCTCGAACGCCTCTAAAAAAAATATTTTACTTTTAAATATGCCCCCAATGTGTAGTGGCTGTGTACCAAATTTTATTAAAATTTGTAGAGTAGTATCACAGTTATTATAAAAAAAGGTATATATTTAAGTTTCACACCCTGCATCTCAAAAGTTAGGACAGTCAGAACATAAGTTTATTTGAACTTTCTTCGTAAAATCATCTAAGGATTCACACCCTGCTTTTCATTTAAAAAAATACAAATGTGAAAGCTTTAATTTTGAAACACCCTGTATATTTTTTTCTAAAATTACTAAGATTTAAAAAATGTTAACGTTTGTTCTAAGCTAATCGATAAATGCCCAAAAATAACCCGAATTACAAATTATTACTTCCATGAAATAATCCTCTGGTTAGTAAAGAGCATTCAAAAAAAAATTATATCTACGCCACTGATGACTTTTTTAAAAAAGTAAAAAACCGTCCCGAGATAAATGTCCGTAGTTTCTAAAAATTGTAAAGAAATAATTAAAATCTTAAATACAGAATATGTGGTGCACACAGAAACTTTGGGAATTGATATTTTACCAAAATACAATTTAATTACATTTGCGACGCTACTGACGAGTTAATAATTTTTTAGAAATAAAATTCTAATACAATTTTAAAAGGGTAC
>JACEGR010000398.1:0-276051 GCA_014170235.1 Listronotus bonariensis
GGTGATTTGGAACATTAAATATCCAAAGGTCAGTGACCCCTGTTTACAGGTTTTATAATTCTCTGTAACTGCAGTTCTAATAACTACTCATTTTAACTATAAACAGTAAAAACTAAACATATATAAAAGTCCAATGACTAAAAAGCAAAAAAATAACACCAAACCTCGAAAAAACCTTCCAGTGCGATTGTAAATAAAGAATTACGGGAAAAGATTACGTCACAAAATTTAGCGAAC
Source organism: Listronotus bonariensis (assembly GCA_014170235.1). Taxonomy (NCBI): domain Eukaryota; kingdom Metazoa; phylum Arthropoda; class Insecta; order Coleoptera; family Curculionidae; genus Listronotus; species Listronotus bonariensis. Next base: position 238 of record JACEGR010000398.1, read on the forward strand.
ATATATCAATTTTAGGCGTTTAACCAATTATAACCGCGGTAATAACTTTGACGTATAATACATTGTTTAAACGTCAACATAACCGATTGGTAAATACCGTTTTGAAATTGGTTCTTCGCCTAAAATTGATGATTGGCTTAAATGGGATCGAGCGCTCCTTATTAAGAAGTTTATTTTCCTTGATTACCATCAACGTTTAAAAGCGTATCGCGCGGAAGTCCCGTTACACATAAGACCTACGAACGCCCTACGCCTGACAATTAATCCGGAACTGCGGATTGGCACAATTTTTACAAAGTCGTCTGTTTATGGAGGCAAAAACATAAATTTAGGTTAAAAATTTCCATCCATCTTTTAAACTAACAATATTAACGAAAATACACGAGGCCTGAGGGACTTCTTCGCCACTTACCCCTGGAATTCCAGCTGCTTTCTTCTCGTGATCCCTCTAAAATTTGCAATCAACTAACTGAATCAATTCAATTGGGCATTGAAACCTATATTCCACAGACCATCAAGAACCCAAAACAATCCAATAACAAACCCTGGTTTTCCAAATCTTGTGATAAAGCTAGAACTTTAAAAGTTCAGGCTCACAAGAAATTTCTACAGGATCCTAGTCCAGAAAACCGACAGGCCAGCAAAGCAAGAAACTACTACAATCAAACAATTTCTGAAGCCAAAGACTCCTTCAACAATCGTATTTAAAACAAAGTTCTTTCTTGCTCAAATGGCAGCAATTCTGGTCTTTTGCGAAAACATAAGTAGGAATTTTTGTAAAAGTTCTTTTCCACCACTAACTTTGAAAAATGAAAATATTTCTACCGCTAAAGGAAAGGCAGAACTATTTGCTAAACAATTTGCTGCCAATTCAACCCTTGACCCTCCCGTAAATCATCCAATTTCAGAGGTTACCCCAGTTCCTCATAAAATGCCCAATATTATTTTTAAGGTAAAACACATTAAGCGTATCCTTTCTTCCCTTAACACCAAGAAATCGTCTGGGCTGGATGGCATACCACCAATCATTTTAAAAAAATGTGCTCCAGAACTTGCACCAATCTTAACTCGGCTCTTTTGAATTTCTTACGACACAGGTATCTTTCCGGAGAGCTGGAAAGCTGCACGTATTCAACCTATTCCCAAGAAAGGATCTAAATCTCTTCCATCTAACTATAGACCAATTTCAATTCTCTCAGTTCTTTGTAAAGTAATGGAAAAATCATGTAATTCACAAATTCTTAAGTACTTAGAAAAACACAAAATTTTGCATGACAGGCAGTATGGATTTCGCCACAAAATATCTACAGCAGATCTTCTTTTCTTCGTATCAGACTGCTGGAATAAGTCTCTTGAGTTTCTAGGTGAGTCCCCTTTTGACCAGGTCTGGCATGCCGCACTTCTTAATAAAGTTCCCTCCTATGGTCTTTCAACTAAACTCTTACTTGGCTCTCTAGTTATCTATCTGATCGTCGTATATCAGTTATTGTGGACGGCCATTCTTCAAGCTTTCACCAAGTAAATGCTGGAGTCCCTCAGGGCTCAGTTCTGGCACCAACATTGTTTCTTCACATCAACGACCTTCTCTCGTCCACAACTAATTCCATTCATAATTTCGCCGACGATAGTACCCTTCACTCCAGTTTTCAGGTTCCTAAACCCATCACTAAACCTTACTTGGAAAACAAACGCAGAGTGATGTAGATATCTCTTTCGCAAGATCTTAATTTAATATTGGATTGGGGCGCCAAAAATCTCGTCCATTTTAATGCATCCAAAACACAATCATGTTCCTTGTCGCGAAAAGAGTCATCAAATACTTATCCTCTACTTATGAGCGGCCAAGTTTTGCAGAGCAAAGAGACCTTCAATCTTGTGGGCGTCACATTGGAAAGTAACCTTAACTGGCATAAACACATTGTATCTATAGCCACCGCAGCTTCAAAAGCTTGGATTTCTCTTTCGAGCCAAAAAGTATTTTTCCCCTTTTAATTTATATACTTTATATGTGTCCCAAATCTACCTCCCTTGGAATATTGTTCTCATATCTGGGGCATGGCGTCCCCCACAACCCCAAGCATTCTTGATTCTATTCAAAGAAGAGCTATTCGTCTCATTAATGATCCTTCACTTACAGAAAGGCTTCCCTCTCTTGCCCATCGTCGGGCTGTGGGGGATTTATCGCTTTTTTATAGGTACTTCCATGGCTTCTGCTCTGAAGAATTGTCCAGTATAGTTTCTCTACTCACGGTTCCCAACAGAGAAACTCGTGGTTCCGCGCGTATGCATCCCTATACGGTCCAACTGGACAGGCCCCGAACTTCCCACTTTGTTCGTTTTTTTATCCCTAGAGTTTCTCGATTGTGGAACCTGCTGCCCGCGGAGGTCTTTCCTTCCCCCCAAATCTTCAAGTATTTAAGTCCCGTGTCAACACACTCCCTCTTACCTCCCTTAAGACGCCCACGGTACATTAGTATTTAGGCTTTTAGCCTTCGTGGTTTGTCCAAAGATAAAAAAAAGTAAATCGCCGGATTCCGTAAAAAGTTAAAAAATCTCTAGAAGTGTCACGGATCTGTCGTTTTTTGACATTGCTGCCGACAGTCCAATGAAATTTTGATATTGTTGTCACGTGATTCCGGACTTCCGAGGTTCCGCAGTATTTTACCGTACATGAGGACTAGGCATAACGCGCCTGGATGTGAAAGGTTACATTACTTTCAAAGCTTCAGGCGTAGGGCGTTCGTACGTCTCATGTGTAACGGGACTAATGCCCAGTCCTCATGTACGATAAATTTTGCGGAACTGGAACTGTCACTTATTTAACATGGCTAAAAAACAGGATAACCTATTAGAAGATAAAAATAGACAATGTATGGTTTATCATTAAACATGTAATTTCTTAAATTATAAATTTTTTGTACCTTGGATAGAATTACATTTTCATCAACTTATGAACGATAGTACTTGTACTAAATAAAAAGATACATTCAAAAAATTGTCTACTAATTTTAAGAAGAACCAAGATTTATGCAGCAATTCATCTTGTAATTAAAGCTCTATTACTTTCTATTTAATTAAATGAATAAAATTGTATATCTACTTAATTACCTATTTTAACTAAAGTCGTAAAGTACACAAAGTTATTTTGTGTTTTTTCTTAAATATTTGACTGAAATGGTTTTTAAAATAACACAATATTTTAGCGGGTCGGGATCATCCAGTTCTGGTTCTGGTTCCGAGAGTGGAGGCGAAAATGACAATGCTTCAGATAACGACACATCAAAAATGACGAGGACAGCCAACCTAACACACATTCAAACCCAAGCAGTCCTGGTAACACAACTCTACAACAAAAATCAGATTCTTCCAAAGAGGTACTGTCATACTTTATACACCTGCATAGGTCTCTAAAGAAGTCTTGTTGTACTGACGCCTATGATTCAGTACAGAATGTTTAAATGCTTATTACTATCTGAAATACAGCAGCTTCAAAATGGCAACACTTTTAAACAGAAATTAATAAATAAGTACGACAAGACTTTTTAGCAACTTAAAGATATCTTCTGTTAACTAATTAAAAATCCGTTTTACTTTATTGAGTCTAGTAGATCCTAGAAAGGTTTTTGACTCCATATCATAGTGCACCTGTTGGATGTTGCATTGCAGTTTATTATTTTGTAGGAGGATGATGATGAACCGGAAGTACGACGTTCTTCTAGATCTAGGCGTGAACCAAGCAGATTAGAAGATAAAAGCAAGTTAAGAAAAAAGCTGATGAATGGAAGTATAATGATGCAAGTTCCTCTTCTGAGTCCGAAGAAGAACGGGAGCGTCCACCTCCAAGCAAACGTGTAGGAGCAAGAGCGCGAGCTACTGTCCAAAAAAAGAAACCTACTAGAAGGCGAAATCGGTATAGTAGCGATGAATCTACTTATGGAGAATCTGATGAAGAAAAACGCCCGGTTATTTCTCGGAGAGCTGCTGCAGCAGTTAGTTATAAGGAAGACAGTGAGGATAAAACCGATTCAGAAGATTTACTTGAAGTTGATGAAAACACACCTGTTGAACCTGTGATAGAAGAAAAATGTGAAACGATCGAAAGGGTGTTGGCACAACGACGAGGAAAGAAAGGAGGTAAAAAACATTTTTTAACCAGAAGAGAATACTATATTATCACAACTATATACTTAAAATTGATATATGTAATAGGGTAAAAATAAAATCAAAGGAGTTATAAAGTAAAATGACATTCCTTTTCAAAAAAAAAAATGTAGAGTTTGGTATCTGTAAACATTTTTTTAAATAAGTGGGCGTTCATAAACGGAAAAAGTTATCGAGGTCCTCCCAGGAAAAATGTATCCTTTGATGCAGTTTTACTTTTTGGGTCAAGGGCCTTTTATTTATCTTCAAAATTATTTCGATGAGAAAATCAAATTCGGTTTCAGAAATGCTGCCTTTTTACATTTCCATAAATCTCACGTGAGATTTGGGGGGTTGAAGCAACGCCTCACCTAATTTATCGGCGCCCTCTAACTTCTTTTACTAGAATTATATGTTTTGTATTTTTTCAGCTACGGGTAATATTACAACAGCTTACTATGTAGAAGAACATGGAGATCCAAATGAAGGGGTAGATCCAACTGATTTGGAGAATACTGAAGATCAGTACCTAATAAAGTGGAAAGATTGGGCGCACATTCATAATACATGGGAATCCGATCACACTTTAAGGGAACAAAAAGTGAAAGGAATGAAAAAACTTGAAAATTACATTAAAAAAGACGTTGAAATACAACAGTGGATGAAGTACTCAACTCCTGAAGATGTTGAATACTACGAATGCCAGTTAGAACTGGGTCAGAACTTACTTAATAGTTATAATGAAGTCGAAAGGATAATAGGTAATACCCATCCTTCTAATAATTGTAAAATGTGTTGCATTTTGTTTTTTTTTCTTTGCAGCAAAATATGATAAACCAGATAATGCAGGAGTTGACTACTATGTAAAATGGGAAAGTTTGTCATATGCCGAATCAACTTGGGAAGATTCAGTTTTGATCCAAAAAAGTGGCCTGAAAAATTGAAGAGTTTCACGAAAGGGAGCAGTCCTCAAGAACTCCTACAAAACACTGTAAGGTTCTAAGACACAGGCCTAAGTTCCACGAGGTTAAAACTCAACCCGAGTACATGATGGGCAAAGACAAAGTTCGTTACATAATTACTTATATTAATGTATAAAACATAACCTTTATGTATTTGTAGAGTCTGGTGCTCAGGGACTACCAAATTCACGGATTAAACTGGATGATCCATTCTTGGACCAAAGAAAACTCAGTCATTCTTGCAGATGAGATGGGGCTTGGTAAAACCATTCAGGTAATAAATGTTCTGTAGGTAAAAATAAATGTACATTTTTTAGATAACTAATGGAATTATATTTTTGTTCAGACAATTTGCTTCCTATACTACCTGTTTCACACTCATCATCTACATGGCCCATTCTTGTGTGTGGTCCCTCTTTCCACAATGACCTCCTGGCAAAGGGAATTTGCCATGTGGGCACCAGATATGAATTTTGTCACATACCTCGGTGACGTCCAGTCAAGGGAAATTGTAAGTCACAGTCAAGTTTTTAGTAATGTTTATATATAAAAAAAAGTATGAAAGCATTGACTAGTTATACATTTTGAAGTTTAATTTTTAAAATCCTGACGTTGTTTTCCAGATTCGTCAGTATGAATGGTGTTATGAAGGTTCAAAGAGACTAAAATTTAATGCAATCTTGACGACATATGAGATTGTTCTTAAAGATAAGGCTTTTCTGGGTAGCCTTAGTTGGGCAGTTTTATTAGTGGACGAAGCCCATAGGCTTAAAAATGACGACTCTCTATTATATAAAGCGCTTATGGAATTTGACACAAACCATAGACTTTTAATAACTGGAACACCGCTACAGAACAGTCTTAAAGAATTATGGGCTTTATTGCATTTTATCATGCCCACCAAGTAAGTTTACCCTTTAATTGTGTAATTACTATTTGCTATTAAATATTTTTTTTTAGGTTTGATAGTTGGGATGATTTTGAAAAAGAACATGAAAATGCATCAACAAAGGGTTATTCCAAATTGCACAAACAGTTAGAGCCATGCATTTTAAGAAGAGTTAAAAAAGACGTAGAAAAATCGTTACCCGCCAAAGTAGAACAAATTTTAAGAGTTGAAATGACATCAATACAAAAACAATATTACAAATGGATTTTAACAAAAACTACAATGCATTACGAAAAGGAGTCAAGGGTTCTAGCACCACATTTTTAAATATTGTAATCGAGCTTAAAAAATGCTGCAATCACGCCTTTTTAACAAAACCTATGGATGCTGATGGTGAAAATCATCATCAAGATAAACTACAGTCAGTGTTGAAAGGATCTGGAAAACTGGTACTTTTGGATAAGTTGCTAACGCGATTAAAGGAAACCGGACACAGGGTGCTTATATTTTCACAGATGGTTCGGATGTTAGATATCTTAGCAGAATACCTAACGCTTAGACGTTTTTCGTTTCAACGGTTAGATGGTAGTATTAAAGGAGATATAAGACGTCAAGCCCTCGACCATTTTAACGCTGAGAACTCTCAAGATTTCTGTTTCTTATTATCTACTCGAGCCGGAGGTTTAGGTATCAATTTGGCTACTGCTGATACTGTTATTATTTTTGATTCTGATTGGAACCCACAAAACGATCTTCAGGCTCAAGCTAGAGCTCACAGAATAGGACAAAAGAATCAAGTAAATATCTATAGGCTAGTTACTGCTAGAAGTGTTGAAGAGGAAATAGTGGAACGTGCAAAGCAAAAGATGGTACTCGATCACTTAGTTATTCAACGTATGGACACTACAGGCAGAACAGTACTAGACAAAAAGGGTTCTAATAATACTAACCCTTTTAACAAAGAAGACTTAACAGCCATCCTTAAATTTGGTGCTGAAGAATTGTTTAAAGATGAAGACGTGGATGAGGAACCCACTTGTGATATCGATGAAATTTTGAGGAGGGCGGAAACTCGTGATGAGGGTCCATCAATGGCAGGTGATGAACTTCTGTCTGCTTTTAAAGTTGCTAGTTTTGCAGCTTTTGATGAAGATGCTGAACCATCTCCAACGCCTAATATTAACGAAAATGACGAAGAAAGTAAAGACTGGGACGAAATTATTCCTGAGAAGCTTAGAAAAAAGTTGAAGAAGAAGAAAAGAATAAAGAAATGGAAGATTTGTATTTGCCGCCTCGGAGCCGAAAGACGTTGCAGCAAATCAATCAGTCAGATAGTGATGGCGAAGGGGGAAAGGGTAGAAAAGGTCGCAAGAAAGATCAAGACGAATCTGGAGGATCTAGTTTAGATGGTGAAGAGTCTGATGATGATAGACCTAAAAACGAGGCCGGCCTCCAGCTGGTACCAGAGAGAAAATCAAAAACTTTACCGATGTTGAAATACGTCGGTTTGTTAAAAGTTACAAGAAATTTAGTGTTCCTTTAAAACGACTTGAAGCAGTTGCGTGCGATGCAGAGCTCCAAGAAAAGCCTTTAGCCGAACTAAGAAAACTAGGTGAGATGCTTCACGAGCGCTGTGTGGCATATATGAACGAACAAACTAAAGAAAACAATGAGTCTAATAATAGTGATGGACAAGGCAAAAAGAGGCTTAGAGGTCCGTCTTTTAAACTTGGGGGTGTATCTGTAAACGCTAAAACAATGATGCAGTGTGAAGAAGAATTAGCCCCATTGGACAAAGTTTTACCAGCTAACGCAGATGAAAGAAGTAAATGGTTGTTAGAAGCCAGAACAAAACCAGCTCACTTCGACGTTGATTGGGGCGCTGAAGAAGACTCCAAATTGCTTAGAGGGATATATGTGTATGGCATAGGTTCTTGGGAACAAATAAAGCTTGATCCTTCTCTTAACATAGGTGATAAAATACTGTTAAATGAGGATAAGAAACCTCAAGCAAAACATCTGCAGTCAAGAGCAGAGTATCTTTTAAAGATATTAAAGAAACACCTGGATCCAACTAAAAAACAGCTCAAAAACCAAAAAGAGCACGTAAACCTAAGGATGTTAAAGATGCCAAATCAAAGGAAATTATTGACAATGACTTTAGCTCCAACGATGAATCACACAGTACCCTTCACAGTAATCAGAGTTCAACAACTAACCTTACATCTTCAAAGAAATCTAAACCAGCTCAAGTTAAAAAGGAAAATGATAAAGAAGTAGATGATGGAGCCAAGAAGGAGAAAAAGGAAAGAAAAAAAGGTAAAAGGAGAAAAAGTGGCAGGTCCAATGCACTTCACTGCTAATAATGAGCCGAAAGCTATAAATGTCATAGGAGACCTAGATCCAGCCATATTTAATGAGTGCAAGGAAAAAATGAGGCCTGTCAAGAAAGCTCTTAAAGCTCTCGATAACCCTGATCAGTCCATGTCCGAAGCTGAGCAAGTACAACATACCAGAGAATGTCTTATACAAATTGGAGAACAAATCAACACTTGTCTAAGTCAATACTCGGATCCTGAAAAAATTAAGGAGTGGAGAAGGTATATTTACTTGTTTTAGTTAATAGCACGTTATGCTGATTACTTTTTATTTTTAGTAACTTATGGTATTTTGTATCTAAGTTCACCGAGTATGATGCAAAAAGCTTTATAAATTATATAAAAAAGCCAAAGCCAAGGATGTTAAGAAAAATGAAAAGAAAGAAAAGCCCGAGAAAACTGAGAAGAAGAAGGACCGCGATCAAGTAAGTGTATAAAGTTTACTTACAAATCACGACCTTGGAATTACAGGGTTCCAATTAAATTTATTGCAATAAATGGTAATTAGAATTCTGTAATTGCAAGATCGCGAAATGAATAAAATGGACAAATAAAAATATGTATTATAGTTTTTTTCTGAAAATTAATTTGACCTTTTGTTTTTAATTAAGGACAATGCTTCGACTAGTAAAGAAAAGATAAGAAAAGACATTGAGAAAGATCATCACCACCATCACCATCATAAAAGAAAGCATGAAAGTGGTGACGACAGGGAAGAAAAAGATCAAAAGCATCAGAAGCATCATAGAGAAGGCAGTATAAAGTAAGAATTGGCTAGATTTGTGAAAAATAAAACTTACATTTAAATTATACTTGGATTGGAATAACTTAAAAATTTTGTTTTAGGAAAGAACGGCGCGAGAAGCATGGGGACAAAGAGAGGAAACGACCGAGAGAAGAAGTAAGCACAGAAGAAGAAGGTGATTACAGGTACAGACACAATAGGAAACCAAATAATCCAGGTTTTAGGCACAACGGTCCACCTATACACCCAGATCACGAGCGATGGCCTGTTGGAGGAGGTATTCCACGAGACCGTTTCCCGAGTGACCATCCGAAACGGCCGTTTAATGATTATCCAAGAGGTGGTACTGGCTACCATAGGGACCGGGAATTTTCGCGACCTGATAAAAGGTGTGTATTTTAGTAATATTTATTATTTAGGTATTTGTAATTGTGTACTGTCTTTTGCAAATTTTACGTTATTTCTTTTGTTTAATATCTCTTGTAAAATAAGTTTTGTCTTTTAATAAGAAAAACAGGATTTGATCTGAACTTCAAGTCACTTGGTTTAGTGATCTTTAATTTATAAATTGCATTCCTTTGATAAGAATCCAGATTGGTGCTAGAATACCTACCCTCATCCGGAAGTAAACAGATATCAATACTTGATGCCATCAAGGACTCATAACAACAATCATTAACCGTAAATATTTTATTTTTAAACGATTTATGGACGATGCTATGAAAGTAGCTGTCACATTGCTAAAATAAACAACATAATTCTTGACATCAGCAAATGCTCCGGGAGCAATTAAACAAGCTCCCAAAGAATGCTTCACCGATGCTCCCAAAAATGAACGCCCGGAGTTTCTTACGGCTCATCTTTATCTGTAAATATATGAATGAAATGACATGATCTTCTGAACCTTTTATCGAAAGACAAAACTGACTGAGCGGTCAAGTGGTGTTATATAATTTAAATATTAAGTATATATTTTGAAATAAAATCGGTGAGAATTTATATTTTGTAGCTTTAACAATTTTTTTTATACAATATTATTTAAATTATGTTTAAAAACAAAAACAGAAATACATTATTTACTTTATATTGAAATATGTATGTAGATCTCCTGATGGTAAGGCTGAATGGCGGCAGTATCCAAGAGATGGCAGAGGGATGCTTCCCCCGAATATGCCCCCGAGGCCCGTATATTATGGAGGAAATTTTCCCGGTGGTGTTCCCCCATGTACCCTCAAGAAGGCAGATATTCGGGAGAATGGCGGCCACCTGATAGGGACTATTACCGGGGTCGACAACAGTAAATACTTAAGTTAAATTAACTTAACAAAAGTTTATCAAAAATCCAAAAGTTGGCAATTTCTATTTTCACATAGAAGCTATTTAACCAACTTTTAAAATATACATGGTCGATTAAGTGTGCAACAAGTAAAATACTTTGTTATTTATAATTTGTCAGACAATTTAGTTCTTTAAAAAATTTGTGCATGACCCCAAATTATATTAGCAGCAATTAGTTCTAAGGTCAAAGAATATGCAGGGCAAATAAAAAAATTAAACGGTTCAGAAGTAAAGTATCCTTATTTTAGAAAATATTCAGCAGAATTTAAAGGTTAAGAGGCCATGACTTTGTATTTAAGCTTAACTTTTGACTCTAACTTTTTTTAGCCTTTTACCGAGCAGTTTTTAATATTCTTACTCACTGTTTATTCTTGACTTTTAATAAAACTAACTTTTGCCAATTTAGTTTTAGGCAATGCACCAACTTTTGTGAGGAATAAAAATATATGAGAACTTACAAATAAAAATGTTTTCCATTTGTTACACACTTAATGGACTTCTAACTTTATACATATTTGTTTGCAAATTTGCAGTTTTTTATATCTGAACATAAATTAGCAATGGAAGAAAACGATTTGTTATGAAACATTGTTAAGAAAGAGAAAAATAATTATGCTTCTTTCATATCTTTACAAATTTTAGCTTTGAGTATCTAGTCGTATTGTGAGTTTTACAATATCTCAAACTGACTAACTCAGCCTAATTAAGTTATTTTCTTTTCTTCCGATTGTCCGTTTTACAGATCTCAATTTAAGAAAAACTGGTTGCCCCTGTTTTTTTTATTGTTTTGACAGAATTAGTTAGTCTTTTTAAAGCAAAACGCCAAAGTTATTTTACAAAATAAAAGCAATCAGTAAGTCGTCTTAAAAGATGCTAAAATATGCTAATTTTTGGTGTTATGATATTTTTTGTAAGGTGTATAAGAAAGTTAATAATTGTACATGTTGAAATGTACGTAATCCTGTAAACTTTGTATTATAATAGTGTATAGTTTTGATTTAACTTTTGAAAACTCGCCTAGAAGAGTGTTTTTAGCTAATTTATATTTTATAAGTGTACAGTTTCTCGACGAGTTTTCAGAAACTGCATTTTCTTTATATCTTTATCATTTTGTTTTCATTAGTTACATTTTTTAAGTGATTGATACGGGCTTATTCCAATTTTTTAGGAACGCCCCAAAGACGTTTATGTAAAATATTACCTCGTATATCTGTAAATACAGATGGATAAATATGTTTTGATAAAGTTGTTTGTTTTATTATTTTCGTTTTTAAAAGTAAATATTAAAGGTATTTAAAAATAATCGTCTTTTGTTAACGAAACTTGCCTAAGAATAGGTATTTAGTTTTGAAGCGAACTTCATGCAGGCATAATGTAGAAGCTTGAGAAGTTATTAAGAAGGATATGATATTCGTTTAAAAACCTATTTTAAAAATACAATACATACATACATATTTTTATACAATATTTTGATCTGCATTCGGCCATGTGAATAAAGCTAAGCAAATTCTTTTACTTAAAATAGTAAAGGGTAAAACATACAGAATTGCCTAAAACAAATAAAGCAAATAGTATAGTAAAAGCTTTTGCTTAACTTTATTCATCTGGCACGCAGGCCCGTACGCCGAAATGGATTTTGGGGGGTGCAAGAAAGTAACAAAAACATTTTTCTCTTTGGGGGTGGGACCAAAAATAGGCCAATAATGATCTATTTACACTGTTTACCCACATTCAGACCTCACACAACCCCTACTTCCGGCGAAAAAACCAATTCACACCACTCCTGACGGTGGGGGGAATGGTTCCTCCTGCGTCCGTTCTGATCTGGCCCATTGACATCTGTAAATATGGAACTTAAACTTTTTACTGTATGCTGGAACTACTTAATATTTTATTTGACACTTTACTTGCATTGTTGCATAAAACAAGCAAGTCGTCACTTTAAATGTAAAACCACCTAACTCACATTTTTTATAAAAACTGGAGTAAGGTGGTTTATAGTTAATTAAATAATAAATAATGTGATTGATTATTTTATAAAGCTAAAGAGTGCATCACAGTTTTTATTAAAACTAGAGTTAGGTGGTTTTACAATTAAGGTGACGAAGTGTGCTACATTAGGATATAGCACAGCGTTTCTTAACCTTTTAGCATTCGCGACTCCTTACAAAATAACAATGTGTGTATACTAGACGGCCAAAAAATTACCTATTTTTTAAAAAATATATCGAAAATGTTGTTCCAGGTAACGAAAAAAATAATTCCCTACAAAAAATTTTTCTTCGTAAATTGTCGTCAAATAAGGCGTTTTGATGTAATGACTTTTTTGTAATATTCCTTAAATTAACTTCTTCAAAAGTTATTCAAGGTTGAAATTACTTTTGGATTCAACTTGAACGTGGATAACAGTTGAAGAAGTAAATTTATTGAAAAAATACCTTTTCTGTAGCACATCCAATTCTTATTAAAAATATGGCTTGAATTTAGTATTCATATTTTTAGTAGTAACAAAAATCCAAACTCAAGAAAGAACAAATTTTTCAGATCAACAATTTGCGAGTTTTGCATAAGAAAAGATCACTTAAAAACTTAATCGCAAATATAGACCTCTTAATAGTAATATTAAGGGCTCAAATCTTTACGATATATATTTTTTTGTTACCTTAAACAATATTTTTGGTATATTAAAAGAAGTTTTTTTGTTAGTCCAGCCTATAGTATAAAATAAATATTTCGACAAGTTTTGCTTGTCAACAGGCCCAAGAGAGTCGTTCGTGATTATTATTATTTTTTAAATTAATATTACATATTAAACTCATTTTTAATTTTGTATTTATAAATACAATCCTGTTTTTTAGTAAATAATTCAGTAAGTTGTTAGTGTTTTTTCTAATATGCTCGCCCCCCCATTAATTTTGACACGTCCCCCTAGGGGGCTCGCCCCTCAGATTGAGAAAATCAGGTGGTTTGTAAATAGGCAAAGAGAGACATTTATTGTATTTTAAATAGTCTAAATATCTACACAATTTTTTTCTTGAAAAAACGGTTAATTAAAAATTTTACAGGCTTTTCCTAATAAAAATATTAGGCCAAACAATAGGAGTCAAAATTAAACATGTGTTAGAATACACACCATTAACGCGTTACTTTAAAATTCTTTTGACAAAATTCTTAACGCGCCTCCCCTGCATGTGAAAGGTTACATTACTTTCAATGTGTCAGGCCTCTGACACGATACTAAGCGTCAGCGGCCAGCGTTGAGCGGAAAATGTGAGAACGCTGTCTTTGATCTTTATGCGAGAATAAAAGCAGTTGCCTACTTTTAATTGTAATAGAAAAATAGAAAGAGGCAAACAAAATACCTTTTCTATCAGAAATGTCTACTACAGTAAGAGAATATAAAGCTCCCTAGAGAAAATTCTGCTCTTTCTGTTCAAATTGCCTACTTTTAAATGTAATAGAAAGAGGCAAACAAAGAAAAAATTTACACCTTTTCCATCAGAAATTTCAACTCGCTAAGTAGAAAATAGGGCCCCTGAACTGAAAGGGAGTCGAGTAAGTGCGAACGTCTGTATGCTGAACTAACTGACTGACTGCCATATTTCCAAAACTAATAGAGTTAGATGTACCTAATGTGGTGTTTTCTTAAAGACCTTTTAACGGTGATACTGGTGATAATATACTGGGTGGAAAAACAAGTTTTTGTTTTTTTTTCTGTATATTATATTATCATTAAAAAGAGCTTTAAAAAATGCCACATTAGGTAGATCTAACTTTATTAGTTTTGGAAATATGGCCCTCCAAATCAGCTACACCTTTCAGTTCGCCCGGCAGGTACTTGGGCTCATCGAAAACGCCTGTCAATTTTTTTCAAACCTTACTGAATGAAAGAAATCCTAGAAACATCTTGAAGCTGCAGCTCTCAAGTTTTTTTTCTAACTTTCAAAAATATACAGATATGGAATGATGTGCAGGGCTGATGCTTGCCAGGTGATGATTGTCGTACTTAGCATGCTATCGCCATACAAATTTCTAGCCTTACAGGCGAAAGGTTCAATAGCTCTGGGACTATACAGGGTGTAATTTAATTGATGGTCAAAATTATAGGGTATGATTCCTTAGCTTATTTTAGGAAGAAAAGTTTACATAAACATATATATCCTAAACCTCTTAACTTTAGATACAGAGTGTTAAAATTTCAAAAAAAATCTATTTTTTTAAATATCCTTACCATTTTTTACCCACCAGATTTGTTTTAATTTGGCAATATTATTAATGACATTAAGGGAGTAATTTATCACTAACTTAATTACATTTAGTCCAGTGGCGTCTCAAGAGGCAAATGAAGGAATATTTCCAACAAAAAACGGTACGCCCCTGACTCGCGTCGTCGTTGCGCTTATCAGTCCAGGTCAAAGTTCGTTTGCAATTTTTCGCAACTACGTGTTGGCCGATCATGTTCTACAATTTAACCTTTGGTACGAAGGCGGATACACTTATAAAGTAAAAATGGTCTTCACTGTTGAACAAAAGATTAATATCATTAAATGGTATTGTCGTGCGGAGAGTGCAGAAGAAGTTGTCGGCCGTTTGCTATTTGCATATCCTGATGAAGCGAAATCCTACTGCCTAAAACAATTTATAATATCTATGCATAAGTTTGAGCGGTCGGGATGTGTAAATCGATGTGCAAAATGTTCTAGTGGCGATCAGGAACCTCGTCGAACACCTGACGCTAGGATTGAAAATGAGGTCAATGTGTGTGCTTTGTGGAAATAAGTGAACCTTGATTCTAGCTCCCAAATTTCTGAAGAACTTGATATTCCAAGCCGTACAGTGCGTGATACTTTAGAAAAGAAATAAGTACAAAGCCTACAAAATTAAAAGCACTCAAGAGATTTTCCAGAAGATCAAATAAAACGCATGGAGTTTTGTGAAACCCTAAGAGAAAAATTGATCAAAATGACGACTTCACAAGTAATATTTTATTTGCAGACGTGAGTCATCTTTCCTTTCTAGGTCGACATAATTCTTCAGTCGTGAGATACTGGTCTCGGGAAATCTACATTTAAGTGTATCACATGTAACTCAATACCTGAAAAGGTAAATGTTTGGGCTGGTATTTTAGACAACCACATTGTAGTGTCCTTTTTTCATTGATGGTACCTTGAACTCTGAGAGATATTTACTTTTATTGCAACAAAATATTATACCTGCTGTACGAAACTTGATGTTAATTTTAATGAATTTGGTTCAACAAGTACGGATGTCCCGCTCACAACGCTAGACAAGTGCAGAACTATTTAACAAACACTTTTCCTGGACGGCTTATTTCCACAAGAGGTACCATACCATGGCCTCCGCGATCTCCAGATCTGACGCCTTGCGACTACTTCTATGGGGTTATTGAAAGAAATTCTCTACCAACACCGACATGAAAGAGCCGTTAATTTGGACGAATTGCGGCTTAGAATTATTAATCATTTCTAGGTCCATTACACCTGAAATGTTAGCAAATGTACGTAGAGAATTTTACGACAGGTTGGGATACTGTGAGCCCAACAAGGAGGTGTATTTGAACACCTTATTAAATAATCCATTTAATTAGAATTATTTTTGTTTAAGAGTTATTTTTCATTTTATTTTAGAATATTGTATTTTCTTTTCACCAAAGGTTTTTAAGATTTGAGCATATTAAAGTTGTTTTTGACTGCTATTATGGGCACGTTAAAAACAACATAAATTTTTATCTGTCGTGAGCGCGTGAAATTCCAATACTTTATTTGACCTACCCATCTCAAGCGCTTGCTAAATTGCACTGCGGGGCAGCCGAAATTTACATTCACATCGAGCGGACCCGAGCAGTAGACGAGGAATCGGCGTCGCTATCGGTGGGCGGTTACCTATGCAGTCGTTCTCTGTCGTACTCTCTATCTATTAGTGTCTAATACATTAAAACGCAATCCGTTAGATTCAACTCGCCAAACCTGTATATCGCTGAATCGACCTTATGTGGGTTGACTGTTCGTGCGACTAGGTTCCTTCTAGATGGTATATGCTCCAAGTTTTTTTCAAAAAATTTCTGTCGGTAAAACAGGTCAATCAATGTAGTTTACGCTACTGAAGCGTCATCTATGAGCCAAATAAAGAACTGGCAATTATTTTACCCAGTTCGCTCATAGATGGCGACAGAAATTCATTGTTGCGATATTTCTCTAATGGTTTTTAAAATTCAAAGTCGGTCTATATAGGGTCGCGACATTCGGCCATATTGCTTTAACGTGTTATGACGTCACATCTCCCATTTTTCGGCCATGTCCTTCAGTGCCGGAGATATACACTCTATTGTATTAGTAGAACAACCGTTTACACAACAGTTTATAATTATTATTAAGCTGTAAATTCTTTTACTTTAAATAAAAACATTTGGAATTACATCTTTCAACAAATATCACTTCCAAAACAATGCAAAATAAAATGCACAAATTCTAGACGCCACTGGATTGATCAACAGCTTTGATTTTACCCAGTCTTGCCAACTTTTCTCCGTGGAGTGCCCTTCCTTGCGTCCTCTATCTCGAACCGCCTAAAAGTTGAGGATGTATCGCAACCTTATAAATATAAACTAACCTTGATTAACAGCTGGCTGTTAATATTCCAAGATCGTTTAATAGGTAAGGTTGCCTCGTAAGCCTTGCAACATGGCGGACCATACGTCACATATGTATTTTGCTCATTATTTAATGAAGTTTTTAACAGTGTGAGTGTAGTTTGTGTTTTTTGTCAATATTAAAGAAATACTTTTAAATACTGTTAATTCCAGTTATTACCGTAACTTCTTTATTTCCTATTAATAAATTATTGATTATTCTAGCTGATTTTTAAATATTGTATATCGCGCTCTTTCGCCCTCATAGCATTATCCGTCTAGACATCCTTGTTTGCTATGTTGGCGTCAATGAGAACCACCAGTGCGGTACATATGTGACGTAATGAGGCAACCTTACCTATTAAACGATCTTGTTAATATTCTGTGTATGTGCGCCATCTGATCGAGAGAAGTAAAACGACTTTTTCTTGTGATCTATTTTAAAATATTGTTTTTCAGGCGAAATAAAGATTTCTATGACCTAAATTTAAATTAGCAATAATTGTCAATGCGCCATGATCGGCGAGTGTTTTTGTTTGTGCGGCAGATTCTTTATATTAAGGAAAGGGGTTGGAGGGGCATATTTTGGATTTGAGGCGCATGGATGTTTTGGTATACAGACATCTCTACGTTTTTACGGTTTTGTTATGATAGCCATAAATCGCCTCAATGATGTTTAAAAGGATAACAAGTGAAATATTTATAAACTCAGTGTTAAAGTGTTTGCGTTCAAAATCCAGTCAGTTAAACAAACTTAAGCCTCTTTAAAAATAGGTAAGATTTTCTTACTTGACATTTTTTAAAGTTGTTTTAATTGTAGAAAAATTTACTTAGGCTGGTTTTTTAGCTACGAAATAATGTCTGCAAATAGCGGATCACCAAGTCCTGCCGCTATTAACCCAGAAACACCAACATTTGGTACCATCTCTAATAAAGGCACTCCAGCACATCCAAAATGTGAGGACAGAAAATCTAAAGTCATACTAAACATCTTACCAAAACTGCCATCCACAGATTCTTTGAGTAATAGCCCTGGACCTGGAAGTCCTGGTAGGATACAAACTAATTTTATAACTGAATACTTTGGCAGATCATAGTAATTATTTTGTTTGTTAACTAGGTACATAGCTACGACTAGATTTTAAAAAAAAACTTGAAATGAAAAATACCTTTAATTTTTTCCTGCTTTATTTAAATTTCATTGTAATTTATTTACTTTTTGCAAGTAAGCATTTTTTTAGTTTATAAATAATAGGTTGGAAATGTTTTTACAGAACAAGTAATTTTTGTAGTTGTTTATTGCAGAAATGTATTCCATTGGTTTTCCCTTGAAGTGTTTGTTACATTATTTAAAATTCTAAAAAATGCTAAGTTTATTAAGAAACATTTACTCTATCTGCAAATAGTACCAAACCTAATGTGGAATATTTTTATAGGACTTTCCAATTTGGAAGCAGCAAGCAATACAGATGGGGTAAGATTAAATTTTTAAAATAGTTTTTATCCAATACTAATCTTTTATTAGTTCATTATACCTAAAATTACTAAATAATTATAATATCCATCACTTGCTTTTTCACTTTTTTTATAATGGTAAAAGATACAAGCACCAATAACTTCCAATAATATATTTAATATGTACTAGATAAAAAATACAGATGGCTATTACAGAAACATAAAAATACTCTGTCTTTGTAAGAGTGCATTCAGAATTGACAACCTTGGGGTAAAATTTACCCTTTTTATGATGTCTACAAACTAATTTGTTTCTTTTCTTCAGTTTTGATAAGGTTTTGCTGATAGGACATGACTTACAGAGCTTTGCCAGGCATGAATTCTGAATGCAGACTTAATTGCAATATAAAATGTCACAAACTTATTTAGTATTTTTAAGTATAGTCATTCAGTTGTATTAATTTAAAAATAAAGATACATATTAATTTTAGCTAGAATTATTTAATATTCATGGATAAGATTTATAACTCTATACACACATATTGGCTGTTATACACTCAGATGATTTTCATTTATCTGTGAATAACAACCACCATTATGCTGAGTTAGTAAAAAGTACCATATGTCTTAAATATCTTTTAAAGGTATAAAGCTACATTTACAAAATTAAATATCCATAAGGTTTTGGCCCTCAGGAATTGAGCAGTGATGCTGGCACTACTGCCAAATTTTTTAGTATTGTGCTATAATAATTATTATTTTTTAATGGAATGTCCTATTTAATTTAACCACAATAAATTGAACTAGTCAAACCTAATTAATTTCCAAGTTTAACTTTTAAAATGTTATCTTGATCAGTTCCTGAAATATGACAACAATAGAATAAAACAATGATTGTCACAAAAATAACATTCCGAAATAAGACTTTTTTAAGGGGGGCTAAGGTCAAATCGTAAAAAAGAAGCCATGTTTTCGTGATTTTTTCTGAGGACACAGTTAAAATTTATTTACTTAACCAATGGTACATTAAAGTATGACATTCAAAGGATGTTTCATCAAATTTTTACAAAAAATATTAAAAAATACGGCAATGGCAGCAATTGTTCGGACGTGTCTCGAAAAAAGTTGAATTGCGGTGCCCTCATAACTTGGTGCTGGATCATCCGAAATCAAAAATCAAAGTTCATTCGTTAGATAATAGTTTTCCCCAGGTAACGCTGTCAAGTTTTTTTCCAAATTTTTTATTCATTTTTTCGAACACTTTGAAGTGAAAAACACAATTTTGTGGGAAAAAATCGGCTAATTTGTTATTGCAAAATCAAAATTATGAAAAAAAAATAAAACTCGACAGCGTTACCTCGTAAATGATGTACAGAAATAGTGTTTAAAATTTCAAAAGGATCGGTGCAGTAGTTTTGGAGTTATCAGGGGCACCGACTTTGAAAACGTGAGTTGTAAATTAAATACCTTACCCCCCTTAATGGTATCTGGTTCTTGCATGAACACTATTTGTTTTATTTGTCTGATATTTTGGTCAATAAAAGTATAATGATGTATTATCAGATTGTGTGAATAATTTTAATTTTAATAAAACTTGAAATTCTTTGTTTTATTCCTGGACCCTTCATATCTTATCAACTAGTAAAAATACTTACAGGTTTACTAATAATTTTGGCCGCCCAGTTTATTGCAATAAAAATAAATTGTATATTGCATAAAAAGAAACAAAAAAAGGTGTAGCAGAAAACTTTAAAATGTTGCTATAATGCCCATATTACTTTTTGAATCTACATCCTCATGAACCAAAACTCCCAGAAAGCAATTTTTGTAAAAGCCGATTGAAAGACATTTTTATGAGTTGTTGTTCTTTTTACTAACCGTGTATGCTTGTTGAATAATATATTGTTTTGCCACTGCCTAGCAGATATGTTTTTTAGCTTCATTCACCTGAATCGTGTTCGAGATTGATGCGAAAAGAGTCTTACAAGGCCCAAAGGAAAAATTATCGCAAAGAAAAAAAGAGGGTGACAAATGAACTACTCAACTCTCTTAAAGACCCATCTGTTGTAGTGTTAGCAGACTGGTTAAAAATAAGAGGAACTCTTAAATCTTGGACTAAACTATGGTGTGTTTTAAAACCTGGACTGCTGGTTCTCTACAAAAGCCCAAAAGCTAAGGTAAATAGAGAAATTATAGTATTAATTATTGTTTAGTCAGTCTGTCTTTAAAGGGAGAAAAATACTTTGTATAATACACCAAGACGGTAGGAGTTTTTTTCCTTGTGCTTTATAACATTATCATAACTTATTTATTGGTTTAGTTTTTAGAAAGAACAAAAAAAATAGGTAATTATTCTGTAACAAAAAATAGTTAACAGTTATTCGTTTCATTATTTGTGCTCAGAATGCATGTTCTTCTTTATTTAAAATCATTGATTCTTACACTAAGTAACAATATTTTACTTTTTTTGTTTTGATTATTAGTTATTATTTCTCCTTAGCAATAATTTGCCAAGTTTGTGTGTATAGGTTAAGAATCACCCTGTGTTCCAGTTGCAAATTTAATGATGTATATCTTATGGACAAAACGTTTTGGACTAAACATTTTTTAGATTCGTGATCAGCGCCCCCAAAAAACCTGTATACCAAATTTGGTTAAAATCAGAGCTGCCCCCACTTTTGAGACAATTACCCAAAATTGTTTTGATAACATATTTGCATGTTCGAACGAAAAATGTTCTATATCATTAGATAGTAGTGTTCCTTGCAGGAATGAGAAGCCTTGCAAGGAATGAGGTCCTGCAAGGGATTGGCCAGGTATAGAGAATAATTAAACAGTGTTATTGAATTTATGTTTAGGCTGAGTAGGCTGGAGCGTAGAGCCCCAAATTTTTAGGGGCGGCAGATGTTGGTCATAAAAAAAACACATCATGATCATGATTTTTTACTATGAAGGTACTTAATAAGTGAGGTTTTAGGTGAAGACTATGTTTGTTTTTTGCTCTTCAAAATTCTTTTATGTTCATATAAAATTCTGGACCAGTGATTGCAAGGTATATGATCAAATTATCCCAGTAATTTATCCTGGAAGGTGTGAAAAGACTGCCGATTCTAGAAAATTCTAGAAGACAGTCAAATCAGAGGTTAAGTCGCGCGCGTATCGTGCTCTGAAAAAAGTTGTATACACACGAGAAATCAAATTATTCAAAAATGTAATGTACCTAATAATATTTATTAATATACTACAGTGCAAATGAATATAAACGTCTTAATGCCAAGCGAGCTTTAGCGTGTTAGATTCAAACATAGTTTGCCTGCCTCGAAAGTTGTGGCAACTCTACTTTTAACCAGTCTTGGTATACAGCGATTTTTTGGGGCACTGATTACAAATCTAAAAGAATTTTTAGTATGAAACGTTTATTTTTCGAGATAAACATTTAACCTGAAAAAAGTAACCTTGTTTTCACTATATTTCCACCTATTTTTGTAGACACTTCTTTAATTAAAGCCACAGCGGCACACAATGTTTGACTTACACCATAAATACCTCTTTTTTCACCCTTTTTCAAATAAATTGCAAAGGTTTATTTTCGAAACACCGCAAACATGTATACACATAGTGCTGTCAAGGCCTACTGCGATTTAAGTATTTAAAAGTAAATATTGGGTGGTATTTTAGCTTTAAATCAAGAATTATTTGAAGAAAGGTGGGGAATATAGTGCAAATGAGGTTAGTTTGATTTTCATATTTGGTGATATGTATTTTGAAAGCAAAATAATTCATGCCAAAAATTCTTTCTGACTGAAAAATACCCCTATACCGCAACTTTCTAGACAATAGTCGGGGCTTTAAATGCGTCAAAAAATACTTTCAAATTGAGACAATTGATATTTAGTCCAGGTACACATAAGACGTACGGCCTGACGAAAAGTTTTGCATTAAAAGTAATGGTAACTTTAACATGAGGGCGCGTACACGTACGCTTTGTATACCACTGAAAATGAATATCCGATGGTTGCAAGTTTGACACCATGCAGAAATTTTTAACAAGCTTTTTTTTCTTAAAATTAATAATAATACTTTTTCTTATGGTGGCGAACCAGACACACGGTATAATAAAAAATCTCTCAAGTTTGAAAGGACAAA
The DNA here is from genome assembly GCA_014170235.1 of Listronotus bonariensis. Lineage (NCBI taxonomy): Eukaryota > Metazoa > Arthropoda > Insecta > Coleoptera > Curculionidae > Listronotus > Listronotus bonariensis. The sequence goes on from JACEGR010000398.1 coordinate 22,940, forward strand.
ATGTATTTTGAAAATTTAAAGATGTTTCCTATCTTATTTGCATGCAGTAACACTTATAACGATTAACTTATAATGTTAATAATTTTCTGACTCTAAATGTTTTAGATAATTGCATGTTACTTTTTAAATTAATTAAACTGTTGTTTTAACTCGTCCGTGGGTTATTTCCATTATTGTTAAATAAATAATTGGCAATCGGCAAAGAAACTCGGGTAAAGTGGCCCAAAAAATATTTTAAACTCTTCTTGTTAAAACTTAATTTAAGTGCTGATAATAATAACCTGGATCTTAAAATATATTTATCTAATTTAATTTTTATTGTTATTTTACCTGTTTTGGACCATAAGTATTTTTTAATTTACACCTACGTGTGGGTTATTGTCTTTTTGGGGCATATTAAACTAAAGTTATTGTGCAAAACCGCTTAAAGTTCACCTAACCTCAATTTATAAGATTGTATATTAAATTCCTGTAATTATATGGCAATTGCCCTGCAGCAACGCCATAAAGAAAGCAGTATCCTGTAATTATAGACGGTTTTTTTTGTTATTTAACATGCAAAATTGATTCGCTTATATTTGATTTTTTTTCAAATTTTACGATCTTCCTGTGTCTTTTAAAACGGAATTCTATTAGTTTTTATTGTAATACCAAAACAAACATTTATGGTTTTGGGTATCAAATATTTTACTCTGTTTTAAAGACGTTTATTTTTCTATACAATGAATGAGGAGAATGTTTAAAAATTTTTGTCAGGTGCCTTCTGTATGTAATTAGATTTAACTGGTATTTTAAAAGGAAATGTTTGCTATGTTATCCATTTTTAGAGCACTTAAGCTACTATTTTTGGACCAATAAAAGATTTAAATTATTATAATTGCAATCCTATTTTGTTACATGCAAAGATTTATTTTAATCATATGGTTTACATTAAGAAAAAAAGCAGTTGAAAATTTGAGGTACAAAAACAAAAATATATTTTGTTGTATTGTACATTTTATTATCTTATTATTTTTTTGGTAAAAGTATTTTTTATTTTTTTGACTAAATCATAAGTTGAAATATAGATATAAAACTAAATCAAAAAAGGGTGAAAATTTACAGTTAGAAAACATGTAGTATAGACACAGCCTAATGTCTTGAAAACTAAGAGCCAATGAAAAAACCTTTAAATAAAAACCTTAACATTTGTTATTCTTTAGGTTATAAGTACTTTGCAAATAGGATTCTAACATACATTTCTTAGCTATTTAGCTGAAAACTTTGGATTCTAAGGTCGCGACTAATTGATGCAAAATGTTTATCAATTGCCATTTCTGTAAAATATACACGGGATTCCCATTAACAAGAGTCAAAGTTACCAAAAGATGTCAAGTTAAATTTCTTGAAGTGGTACGAGTGATATTTCGAGGTATTTAGCCGTTTCGGTACTCGGTAAATATTCTATACAGAGTGTCCATAGATGGGGTTTACAAGTGGACAAATGGATCAAAAATTTTATTTTTGAGAAAAACTTAAACTTTATAAAATATTTTGCTTGTAAAAAAATATTATTCACGAAGAGAAACTGTTGATTTTGTATACAGGGTACGCAAGAACATGAAAAACATTATTTTTCTTTAAGAATAAACTACATTTATTTTTAATTTTTAAGCAAAATATCATTTAGAATAGCATTTTGAATGACTCTAATAATGTTACAGGGGTATAAAAAAGTTTTATGAAACTGATTTTGGAGTTATCAAAGATTTAAACCTGAAACACTCTTTTAATTTTCTTTTTAAACACTTGCTTTCTCCAAATTCCTATACAACACAACTTTTTGCATCAAAGGAGCGCGCAAATAGGTTGGTCTGTTTGAACCGATGTTTGGCGAATTGTTGCAAGTCTGGAGCATATGGCGTTCATGTGTAACGGGACTTAGACGCTTCAACTCTCTGGTATAGGGCCTATATCATACTTATCGGATCCCAATAATTAAAATTGTTACTTAAGAGTCGATATTTCCATTTATAGTTAGCATTAAAATATCAAACTTTTAGAACAAGCAGTCATACTTACACAAAATAATGAAGTTATAGATAGATAGGTAGAAAGCAAGGCTATCAAAAAAGCTAAAAATTCTCCTAGATTAAATAGTGATTCAAAACAGGTCATATATATTTTTTAAGAATCCATCAATTTTATAATAGTACACAAAGCCAACAAAAAGATAATATCACAATCTGTATCCCCGCAATTATCTGAAGACGTTCAAAAAATGGAATTTATCACTGTAGCCCATAAAAACACAATATCCAAACTAATCTGAAAAAAGATTATGACAGAAATAAGAAGAGTAATATAATTTATGAGATCCCATGCCAAAATATGTACATTGACCAAATTAACCGATACCCTAAAAACCCATGAACCACACACAAGAACAAAACCATTCTTTTAATTTCAATAACACGAAAATTTTTATAACTGAAATAAATTTTAAAAAAATCAGGAAGTGATATGTATACAAAAACGTAAAATACGGTAAATGCAAAATCTGACATAAGAAAACTTAAGCAAATTATACACTGTGTTCGCTTGAGTTGTCTACATATGAGAAACTTTTTTATTATTAATTTTATGAAAAAAGTGATCCTTTATAGAAAGTTCTGTATGGTCGAAAACGTAAAACGTCACCATCAGATAATAATTTTGATAAGGTTTCTTAAAAAAATATTGATTTTGCTCAAGAAGGAAGAACTTTTATTTTTAGACAATATCAAAAAACTGTTATAATGAAAACATGTTAATGATTAAAAGTCACTTTTAAATATGTAAATTTATTTATTAACAAGATTTTTTTTTTCTGCGCTAACGATGAGAATTTTAGTTTCTACGTTAGTGCAAACTTTTTCTGATATAGTGGCATTTTTGAAACGTAATATTTGAAAAAGCTATGGGAACTTTCAAAGCAGTAAAATTGCCAGTGTATCAAAATAAGTTTGCACTAATATACAAATTGTCTTCTCATTGTTAGCGCAGAAAAAGAATACGTTTTTTCGTAATAAACAAGTTTGCACATTTTACAGGTATTTTTATTTCTAAACATCTTTTCTTTATACAAATTTTTAAAATTGTTAAAAAAGGTAGTTTCCTTTGAGAAACCTAGTATACGACTGAAAAATAATATCTAATGGTGGTGTTTTAGATTTTAGATCATGAAGAACTTTTATAAAGAATAGTTTTTGTTGCAAAATGAATAATAAAAAAGTTTTCTATATGTTTATTAATTCACTCTGTAGTTTTACAAATATAAACATATATAAAAACATAATATTCTTATATTTAAGTGAATTAAAGGGTGGAATTTCAGCATCCCAAACAGAAGTTGGGTGCTGTTGGACCCTAAAAATATTCTTCGTAGTAACTGTTATAAATTTTTTCTTTTTAGAAAAGAATAAATAAAATAAAGTTATAATACAGACAGCAAAGAAAGTAAACGATAGATAAGAAAACAGGTAATAAAGAAAGAAAAAAGAAAGAAATAGCAAAAGTTAAATTTAAAAGTGAACGCAGACAGATTTAAATTTTTAAAAATAAATATTAAAAAAAACACGCATAAATAAATTTACACGAACCCTTTTCATCAACAGCTAACCCACAAAAAGTTTTCTCCATATTGACTTCTTAAAAGTATTACACGACTGAGACAGATCTAAAATTTTGTGTTTATTTATAATCATAGCAGAATTATAAGAGAAAGAACGTTTAAAAATTTCTTTTCTGTGAAGGGGGATGGTTACAAGATACCTATGACGAATATTAATATTGTGAGCATCAGTTCGATTCCTGATTTTATTATAAAGGTAAGAAGGTGATTTATATTTTAACAGTTTATAATAAAAAGTTGCAGAATGAAGCTCTCTACGTTGTGACATGTTAAGCCAACCAATATCTTTTAATTTATGTGATATTCTCTGCCTTCTGCGTATACCAAAATAAATCTAAGACATGAATTTTGAAGTTTTTGTACTCGTTGTATATCCGTACTCTCCAAACAGGGGCCGTACACATTATCACAAAAATTAAGATGCGAAAGTATTAATGCTTCACATAATATTTTCTTGGTAGTTTGATTAAGATAGTGTCGATGTGGGTAAAGTGTTTTTAAGACCGAATAACCAATTTTAAGTTTTGCAGTTATGTGCTCTTTAAAACGTAATTTATAGTCTATAATCAATCCTAAATTTCTTGCGAAATCTTTAAGCTGAATATTTTCGTTACCAAGCCGCAACTGTAAATTTTGCGACAAATAATCCCTATTATTTTCACTGGCAAACAAAATGGCAACTGACTTTTTCGGATTAAGCTTTAACATATGCTTTGTTGACTCTGTTAAAATATTATTAAGATCATAATTTAGGCAATTATTCGCATATTCAATATCAGAGTCATCAAAAGTAAAAAACAACTGGGTGTCATCAGCATACAGATGATAATCACAGTGCTGCAAACATTTGTACAAATTTGATGTATAGATTGTATAAAGTAGAGGACCAAGTATGCTCCCCTGAGGAACACCCAAAACAATACAATAACTTTTTTATAGAGCTTCCAGTGTTTTGTTTAAGTGTGTGTTGTTATATTTTGATATTTTAATGCTGGCGATAAATGGAAATATCGATTCTAAGGTCCATAACTAATTTTTAATTATTGTATGTAGTAACAGCTTCTGTGTTTTTTTATCTACATACTTTTTGATGAAGGCCTCGTACCGGAGCACTGAAACGTTATCTAAATATTAATTTAATTTGAAATTTTAATTTGTCCTGCCTTTAACCCAAGAAAACTTAATAATAATATAATATACCTACAGGGTGTCCGGAAAGTCAACGATAATATTGAAAGGGCTGGTAGGACAATCTATAAGCATTCAAAAAACATAAAATGACCTTAGTAAAATATCGATGGTCTTCGAGATATTGGCACTTTAATAATATTTTCACAATTTTGAATCACCCTGTATATGAAATGGTGATTTATAAATACTTTTGCTTCATCCGAATTTGCAGAAGATATTATGATAAATAACTTTTTTCGAAATATCAAAAATAAAAAAGTATAGTTAAATCCATCCGTGGACACACTAAAGATTTTTCGGAGACCACATTGAGTTTAATGTTGGTCATTGTATAATGATATGGTTATTCAGTGCTGCTGCAAAACTGAAATTAGAATTTAAAAATATTAATTTCTTTAGTTGTGTCATTCAAAAATCTGCTCAAAGAAGACGATTTTAATAAATTTTAAGTACCAGTATCTTGAAAAACAAACTATTTTTTACTGAGGTCATTTCATGTTTTTATGGATGCTTATGGCTTGTTTAATCAGACCCTTTAGTATTATCGTTGACATTCCGGACACCTTGTATACAAGGCAAAGAAAAGAAACTCTAAATGGTTATATTATTTTGGAACTAAAGTTAAACTAGTTCAGTATATTTTTTATTGCTACTTTTATTTTTTTTACAGAGTAGTCACTGGGTAGGGACAATACTTTTAAATTCATGCAAAGTAATAGAGAGACCAAGCAAAAAGATGGATTCTGTTTTAAGCTCTACAATCCATTGGAGCAAACAATTTGGGCTCCTAGGGGACCAGAAAATGAGACTATTGGTAATAAAATTATGTATATTTATTTCATTTTTTAAATTTAAGATTTCATTTAGCAATGTTTTCATTATTTGTCGCCCTCAGCAAGTGTTTAAAGTTATAACCGTTTTTTGTCATGAACAAATTAAATATTGTTATGAACTTTAATAATAGGTGTTTAGTTTATAGAATTGTATAAAATTAGGGCTTTTAATTTATTTTGATAATTTCTTCAAGTTCTTTCATCACTTTCGAAGGTTTCCGAAAACACTCGAGTTATTCATTTAACACTTTTATTTCATCCTGTACTAAGAGAATTTTCGAGACTCTTCTACACTTGTCTACTTTATTATAAAAGAACGATGAAAGATCTGGGAGAGTTAGTATAGCTTCGACTTTTGTAGTGTTCATTTCGAGACATTGACAACTTAAGATTTTGTCGTAGTTGTAACCATAGGTTTGTTCCATTGATAATGAAAGGTATAAAAACAACGACACGTGTTTTTATACGAGGTGATTAGGAACAATATATAAAATATGATTTAAGAGCACTTAAAAATATGCTTCTGCTAATGTTTCAAAAACCGCTAGTTATTATTGTTAAAAGTTACTTATCGAAAACTTCGTCGATTTTAACATTTTTCTTTTTTGTGGCGATGATTACGAATCTACAATCAGTATTTGCCGGCAACCTCTATTTTTTTAAAACCCCTCCTTCCTGAAACTAATAACGATTAAATGGGAACATACACTGGTTGGGCACTTAATATTAAATACACTAAAATCTCAAAATTCAGTTTTCTACATATTCTTGCTATAAATGGTTGCCTTATTTGTAACAGTAAAATGTCGAAAATAAAAATACTGGACACTTAAGAGGATGCCGTAGCACGTTAAATTAGCTAAAACGCGATTCGCTGCCGTTTTTAAAATATTTGTTTTGAGAAAAAGTTGTACATAGAAAAGTTTCTTAAAATGATCCAAAGATTATTGGAAAGTTAATTGATTTTTGGTAATGTTAATAATTAACACATGAAATTTCCCAAAATTACAAAATCGTAAAAATAACCAACTTTCCGATAATCTTTGGATCATTTTAAGAAACTTTTAAATATACAACTTTTTTCTCAAACAAATATTTAAAAAACGGCAGGGAATCGCGTTTTAGCTCATTTAACGTGCTACGGCATCCCCTTAAGATGTTTTATACTAAAAATAAGCATTGAAATATTGTAAATTTTGGTGCTTTTTTAGGTAAAATGGCCCAATTAGTGTATTGATAATAATCAGTTTGAAATTTTAGGCAAAACCATTTGGAGGTTAGTTGACTTGGAGGCTTTATAACTTAAAAAGTTGAGGTGGCTGAAAAAAAAATGTTGCCATGAATTTTTTAAAAATCCTAAATATCTTAATAACCTTACATTTTTGGTATAGAGATAGCTGATGAAACTTACCATATTTTATTCTTACAATGCAAAAGTGAACTTATATACATACCATTAAAAAAAAAAAAAAATTTAATGGTTAATAGTGCTTTTGCAATTTGATAATTTTTAAAGCCATTAAGTATATTTCCATTCTATTTTAGGAGCTGTGGTTCAGCCTCTGCCTAGCTCCTATTTGATTTTCAGAGCTCCCAGTCAGGCATCTGGTATGTGCTGGCTAGACGCTCTTGAAATCTCAATAAGAAATGATGGTGCTCTAGTACGATCAGTAAGCAACAAATCAACTTCTGAAAGCACAACTCATGAAACTCAATGGTCTGAAACTGATTATGAGAAACATTTTGTTCATGGTATGTATTCTTTTATCGCTTGTCTTTACTAAACCATTAATTTTGTAAAAAAACTAGTTTTATTGTATAAACAGATCTTTTTAGTATACAGGGTGGCTCTAGAAGGTCTGTACAAAATGCTACCACAAAATCCTCGGACCAAAATACAATGATCTAACGTAATTTACCTTTGTCGAAAAGTTGATCATTTGCAAGATACAGGGTGTCATAGTTTTTATTTTATTTTAGGTATTTTTAAATATTTTATTATAAGATATTTTTTCACAAAATTTCCTATTGAAAGGTTTTTGGGAGTGGGGAATCGAAATATGCTGATGTTTTTGTCGTAAAATGTAGAGGAAACCACCTGCAGTCCTTTGCTTGGGTTCAAAGTGCTTTTTTTCCAGCTATATTTTAATTTTGTTAGAGAATTTTCATTCTTCTATATTTTTGCATAAAAAAGGCTTACCTGATAAATATCGCTACAAGCAACCGTTTTTGAGATATTTTAGATTAAATATTACATTATTACATACAAAAGTTCTCCATTGCATTCTTTACGCTTTATTTCGGGGCCTCCTGGTATTGTCCAAAAGTTCTGTACAGGACTGTACAGAGTGCTATCACAAATTCTTTTAGCCAAAATTCAACGATCTACTGCAATTTTTTTAGTCAAAAGTTTGCTGGTTTGCAAGATGCAGGGTGTCTGAATAGTATCAAAGAGCTCGCCGCCAGGAACAACAGGATATAACTTCTGTGGGTTCCTGGACACTCGGAAATAGAAGCAGATGAACTAGCGAGAGCTGGGTCGTCTAGAAGGTTCAAAAGTCCAGAGCAAGTAATCGGACTGTCCAAAAAAGTGACGAAAAACAACGATAACCAGATGGTCTCAACAACAACATCTTGCTCGTTAGCATACATCACCTGGCCAAAGACATGCAAAGGAGACACTGGGCGATCCTTCCAAGGAACTAAAAACTGAGGTCCTCCAGCTGGAGCGCACTCAGTTAAGACAAGTAGTAGGATTTCTGAAAGGACACTGTCATCTAAGGAAACACTTGCAAAAAAATGGGAAACCTCACACATAATATACAACTGCATTGCACTGACACGCAAAAGACACAGTCTATTTGGGAACATACATAGCGGGAACCCGCTCCCGTATGAACATTTTGGCACAAATCTACTAAACCTGATAAAGGGCAGTGGACTTCTGTAACAAGGAGGGGTGCACAATAAGCCAATAGGCTGCAGTGCAAACATGGTCGAGTGACCAACCCCGCCTCAAACCAACCAACCAACCAACAGGGTGTCAAACAGTGACGCATTTACCAAAAGGCTGAGTAGGCTGAAGCCTATGGCGGCGTTTTTAGGGGGCGGCAGACGTAGTTTAGGGGGCGGCAAAATACAATTGGTACTTAATAAATAATTTTGTGGGATTATTTAGTACGTAGAATTGAAAGAAAAGAAGGTGAGAATCTTTTTTTTTCTCTTCAATATTATTTTTATAGGAAAAAAGTTAAACAAAGGGGCGGCGAAAATAAAATAGCCTACGGGCGGCAAATTTGTAAATGCGCCTTTGGTGTCAAATATTCAATGTATTTTTTTTTCTTGGTATCTCGCAAACGATCAACTTTTCAACAAAGGTAAATTGGGTTAAATCATTGTATTTTAGCGTTTGGAAATTGTAGTATTAATTTGTACAGACCTTATAAAGAACCCTGGGTGGCCTAAATAAAGCGTAACGGACATTTTTTAAACCACTTAATCTAAAATATCTCAGAAACGGTAGATCGAGGCGATATTTTTCAAGTATACTTTTATCGTGCAATAAATGTGGAAGAATAAAAATTATTTACTAGAATCATAATATACTCAGGCAAAAAAAGGACAGCAGGTGGCTCCCTCTACATTTAACAGCAAAGATATGAGTAGCTCTTGATTTCTTACTTTAAAAACTACCTTATACTAAATTTTTTAAAAAGAAATCCAATGATAAAATATTTAAAAATAAAATAGAAACTTTTCGACAGGGGTAAATTGCATTAGATCATTATTTTTTGACCCAAGGAGTCCATGATAGCATTTTGTACAGACCTTTAAAGACACCCTGTATTACGTGTTTGTTCCTGAAATGACTAAATCTATTTTTATTTTTTTCTCAGACTTGGATAACATCAGTCAGGCAGATAACGGTGGTCAGTTAAGTGCAGGTGAAGTGGACATAAGTGATACTGAATCGGAAGTGTCTCAGAAAGAAGAAGATTTAGATGTTGATCCTCCTGAGACACCTTACATTCCCAATGCAGAAGAAGAATTAGGAGGTGTTGGTGCTCAGGTAAGTGTACATTAATAATTGTAGAGTTGCAGAGCTAAGTGATCTAAGTGCCAAAGTTAAAACTTTTCATAAATTAAAGAAATAAACAAAGAATGTATGGCTGGACATGCAAGTGGCTTAAACTAGAACATATTGATGAACAACTTGGTTTTAATGTAAGTGAGTGGGACTGTTAGAGGGAGGATATTATTATAAAAATATTCTTATCTTTCCGTTTTAACTCGAGAAATCGCGTAAATTACAGTACTAATAAATTATACAGTGTTTTTTACTACTTAAAAATTAAATCGGTATGATTGACATTTGGTTTATCAAACTAATAAATATAAGGTGTGAAACACTTATTTATGTTATTACATAATTATGAATATGTATTTTTTGTCATAACAGTAGGATTTGGAATTATTGCTACTTAAAACAATTTTTGCCAATGAAATCATGTTGACATTAATTTTTTTAATGTATTTTCGCTTTTTTTAGGTGGAAGAATTGGCAGAAGAACATAAATCTCTAATTTGGTATTTAGTAAAGCAAGTACGGCCAGGCATGGATTTAAGTAAAGTTGTTCTACCAACTTTTATTTTGGAGCCGAGGTCATTTCTTGATAAGCTCTCTGATTCATATTATCATGTTGATATCTTAACGCAGTAAGTTTTAACTTAAAGTAATTTTGAATAAAACTATGTTAAAAAATTTATTTCAGCTAAACCTTGATTTCTCAATTAACTCTATTTAACTGTCATTTTTAGGGCGGTTCTCGAAGATGATGCTTTTACGCGTATGAAACAAGTTGTAAAATGGTATTTATCAGGATTATACAAGAAACCAAAGGGACTGAAAAAACCATACAATCCTATTTTGGGAGAAACGTTTAGGTGCTACTGGCTACATCCCAACGGATCAAAAACGTTTTATCTTGCGGAACAAGTGTCCCATCATCCTCCTGTAAGAAACCACAATGTTCTATTTATGACCTAACGTGTTAGTCTTGATTTAAAAGCAATTTAGTAAAACATAGGCGTTGAGAACCAGATGCGACCGTCCCACAAAAAGTGCTTTTACACGTATGTTCAGTAGCATTAAACTTATTTATCAGGGTCGAAGTGCACTAAGTAAGCTACTACTATCATATGATAATTATTAGTCCACTTTGGCCCTGATAAAAAGTTTCATGCTATTAATACAATGTGTTAAAAGCACAAAGTTTGATTTGTGCGATGGGCTCCTCTAATTCTCAACGTCTCATTTATATTCCAAAATGCTTAAAATCAAATAAGCCAATTTTTGCGAAATCTGCGCCAGTTCATGAGATTTGTGCTTTTTACATGTAATTTACAAGGCTTGATTTAAGGTGTGATCCTTTACTTTACCTATTTTGTCCGTAAACCTGCCCTTAAAACATTTTTCCATTCAAAAACTTTACACTGTTATTGAGCCAATATCAGTTTAATCAGTTTGTTTTCCTCCTGTAACAAATATTTGAAATCACTTTGGGGGTATTGCCAGGTCACCCGAGATATTGTTTATTCAAAAAATTATTTAAGGAGCATGTTTCTTTGGGGACAATAGGGAATTATTGGAATAGGCAAATAGTGCTAGCAGTATTAAGGGACAAACCTTATTTTATTACTGCTAAACTTTAACGCGCCTATGTGAAAAAGTGTTATTGGTCAACATGACATGCTTGTATAATTTTTAACCTAAAACTCGAATATCATTTGTTTTTATTTATAGTCTATTTTATTTATTTGTTTTGTTTAGTTAGAAATGAAGAAGTTTCAACTTTTATAGTATATTTTAAAGACAAAATTTATAAATAAAAATTACTTTAACTATATGACATTTCGTTTTCAAATGTCAAAATAAGGAACGGAAACGACCGACTATATTTTTGGCACAATTAAAGTCTAGCAGTAACTTCAATAAAGTTTCTCTTATTCAAAACCACTACAGAGCATGCGTAAAGTCAAAATACTGCTAAATTTATTACTGCTAGACCTTATATGAATTCCAATAATTCCCTAATTATTAATGAACTGCATAGTATTTACATCCACTTTTTATTCTGATGTTATGTACAGACCACGTAACTCCGCCGACAACATGCAACTTAAAACCTATGAACATGAAAATATTAAAATCTGGCGCGCCGCAAGTGTAATATCGGTGGATAACATCTAGTTAGGCGTGAATCCCGCGATTACCTTCCGGCCTGTACAAAACTTAAGATTGAGGCTTGCTTCAGGCTCACTTTTAAATATTTCAGGTATCAGCGTTTTATGTTACAAACCGCCAAGATGGATTCGCTATAAGTGCCAGTATTTTGGCCCGATCAAAATTCTACGGTAACTCAACGTCTGCTATTTTGGATGGTACTGCTGTACTGACACTTCTTCCTCGTGGTGAAGACTACAAATTAACTATCCCCTATGCTCATTGTAAAGGAATTCTCATGGGTACACTTACAATGGAGCTTGGTGGTAAAGTAACTATTAATTGTGAGAAGACAGGGTATTATACTGAAATTGAATTTAAACTAAAGGTAATTTTATTGACAGTATATTGTATAATTATCTTGCCTAACAATGGGTTTGCCTATACTTAAGATTTAAAAACATATACACTAATATTACTTGCATATGTTAAAGGTTCAGCCAAATGGCTGTTGTTTAATCTAATGTTTATGGAAAGCAAACAGTCTTTTGAAAAAGTGCTCGTTTTGAAGAGTACTTGGTTCAAAGAAAATCCAAACTACACTTCCATCGTTAGGCGCGATAAGCAGATAGTGGATAGACACATAAGTTAATTCTTTTATATTTGTTTTGTGTTAATTCATTTTTTTTTTAATTTACTTTAGATTTCACAGGAAAAATACAGACAATTTGCTATTTTATATTTTTTTAAATATGAAGAACCTACACATATGTTTAGTTATTTGAATGACTGTATACACAAAAAATGTAATGAACTCCTGCACCATTAAGTGTGGTTTTAACTCTTTTTCGGTTTTTAGCCCTTCTTGGGTGGTGCCGAACAAACGAATTGCATCACGGGTCGATTAAAACTAGGAAAAGAAACACTTGCAACCCTCGAAGGCTACTGGGATGGGACCATTAATATAAAAGACAAAAGAACGGGAGAAATGCAAGTTTTGTTTTCGTCTACTGCAGCAATAAGAAAGCAACGACTTACTAGGTATATGGTACCTTTGGATAATCAGGCCGAAAACGAATCTGAAAAGTTATGGCAGCATGTTTCAGCAGCTATCAGAAGAGATGACATGAACGCAGCAACCGAGGAAAAAACACTTCTAGAGGAAGCACAAAGAGGTAACCCAATAAAAAAATAAATAACTCAGAAAAAAAAATTAAATGTTTAATTTTAACAATTTAACGTTTTCTCACATGTATATTTCTGTTTCACAACAACAATGCTGCATCTGCAAACCCTCCCCGAAAAAAAGTTAATCCTACAATAACGTATTTATGTAACCTTTAATAACTAACTAACTAACCAGAACTAACCCGGTACTCACGGTATACTGGTACCTATTTAGGCATAAGCCTTCGTGAGATGTCACAAAGATAAAAAATAAGTCACTGATGTTATTCACTAACTGAAAAAGCTATTTTTAAATCACATGTTGTGTTAAAAATTATACTTCCAATTAAATCGGAATGTATTAAACGTTTGGGCTCTCTTGTATGAGGCATTCATCAGAAAAGTATGTAAATAATCCGAGAACCTTCGAAAATAAATTCAACAATGAAAATTAGGAAAAAACTTGATCTAAACATATGTCCTAAACGTCTTAGTTTTTAAACTTCAGGGTGCTATTTTTTTATAATAACTTTTATACCAATCTAAATATTTTTAACAAAATTGAGGGACGTCGCCTATGCACCAAGAGACATTTCTTGACATACAAGAACAAAAATAATTTTTACCATGTCGTTCATGAGGGGTTTCAGGTAAATATTTTTATGAAAAAATGGTACGTAATGGCATTTTTTTAAATAAAAATATTATTAAAAATTCCTATTTAGTTTGACACAGATTTGATCTCCTGACTTTTTTTTATTTGATGCACGGTTTTTGCGTAAATAAATCAAAACCATTTTTCGGCTTGGCCAAATCCTATCTAATTAAAGAAAAAATAGCAAAGGTAATTTTTTTACTGTAGAATTTAATATTTTCGATACGAAATGACCATACCAAGAAATGGTTTATATTTATTTACGCGAAAACCGTGCATCTAATATAAAAAAAAAGTCAAAAGATTAAATTTGTTCCAAGCCTCAATGGGTATTTTAAAATTATATTTATTTTAGAAAACTGCACATTTTTATATTTAAAAATATTTAACTTAAACCTCTCATGGACGACACTGGTAAAAATGGATTTTTCTTGTATGCCAAAAATGTCTTTAGGTTCATAGAAGGCTTCCTCTAAACTTTTTAAAAATATCTAAATCAATATAAAAGTTATTAGAAAGAAAATATATTTTTTAAAAATTTACCACCCGGTAGTTCAAAAACTAAGACCTTTAGGGCATATGTTCATAAAAGTTTTTTTCTTAATTTTCATTGTTAAATTTATATCCAAAGTTTCTCGGATATCTCGGCGCCCACCCTGTATAGTCAGCATTAAAAGCAATCTGTGCACATTGTGCCAGTTTAAAATTACCATAGGCAATTTTTCCTAGTGCTTGAAAAGAAGACGGTTCAAAGCGAGATCAACGCGTCAGCCTACCGCCGAAGAAACTCTGTAGCATTGAGCTGGCACGTGTATAATAAAAATATTTTGTAATGTTCTAATCAAAAAATAAATGTGTTTTGTAACAAGCAGAAAATAAGGTGTATATGTTATTTAGAATTTGTAACATAATATTATGTATTAACAAATACAAAATTTTGTCAAAAGGTGTATGAAGTGATAATGCAAAATGTTTTTGTCAAATGCATTAGTAATCTTAAATAATATTTTTATGTTCTATGTTTGTTCACGGATATAAATTATTTATTGGTTTTTAGCAAGATCTAAAGAGCGTAAAGTAAAGTGTGAAGAGTGGTTGCCAGTACACTTCCAACAAGACTTAAAGACAGGTCATTGGGTTTACAAACACTCAGATTTACGCCCATGGGACCCAAGAAATGATTTATATCAATATGAGTATGAATATAAAATTCTCACAAGAACCAAACATCCAACACCAATGATCAGAACTGCCAGTATTATTAGTGTGGAACCTCAACAGGTAAGCATTATTGTTACAGATTAATGTTAATAATAAAACTAAAACATTTTTTATGTACAGGTTGTAGAATCTCGAGCATCAGCAAAAGTATCAAAAAGAAAATTGGCAAAAAGCAGATATCGTCAGACGTTGATATTATTGATAGTTCGTCTGAAGAATTTCATTCAGATTCTTCACACGATGGGAAAAAAGACAAAAATATAAATTCAAGGTAAGATTGGTACAAAACTATTAATAAGTCATTTTAGTCTATTAGCAAAGATGGATCACTTAGGTCCTGGTCCCAAGCTATAGAACAGTGTGTGCATGGTAACTGTTGACACCTATATCTAAATAAAAAGTTTAATGAGAATTTAATAATACACTTCTCCAAGAAATTAACGCACCAGCCCAACTTTTTCCAAAGGCTTAAATACAAAAATGCTTTATTTTAAATGGCCATAACTCTTTTAATAATTAAGTTAATATCTTTATTTAATCATATAATCAAGTATTATTAAAAAAATAGTTCACTCTAATAATTAATGTCAATAAATATTACAATTTATTCACACACGTCCTAGATCGTGTTAGCATTTTCTAAAGGTATTTCAACCAGTAATGCAATAACAAAACAAGCACTCTTAGTCACCCAATCCGAAATGTTTACATGCAGGCATTTGCGTTAGATTCTCCTTTCACATTGCCTATGAACGACTTCATTTAGCTGATTCTGTATAATTGTAAATATATAATAAAAATTATTTTCATTTAAAATATACAAAGTGTCTACTTAAGTTCACACCCTTTGGAAACCTTTTTTATTATTAATTTTACGAAAAAAGTTATTCTTCATAAAAAGTTCTGCATGGTCTAAAACCTAAAATGCAATCATCAGATATTAATTTTTTGCAGTGATATATGTTATATTCTAAAGATGGAATTTGGCTGTTTTGATTTCTTTAGTTTGCCTGTATTAAATAAGTGAGTTATTAATTATCTTTCATTTAATTCTGAGGATTTCTTAAGCAAACAGGATAAATTGAATCAAAACTGACAAAAAATTAATACTTTCTTAACTTCAACACACTTCATTTATTGGTTCTTTTGAAAAATATCTGTTTTGTTTTTGATACATTCTTTTACAAAGTAGTTTATATACCGTATCAACTAGTTTAAAACGTTCATAGCCAAGTATAGCAACAACAAAGCGCGGTGCACAGTGAGTTGAGCAATATGGATTTCGGGACAAAAATTGTATCAGTGTTATTGCCCTAAACTAGTTCTGTTATTAACAATTGAGTAGGGTACAATGCTCTGCTAATACAGAAAGCAAATCTATAATAATATTTATACATTTAACACATTATTACACATATTATACATTTAAGTTGTCAAGAAAATATTAATTTTGACAATGTTGTCCGTGTCAGCTTGTTTACATGCCGGATTATTTATTTATTCTCTATCTGTTTCTATTCTACACGCGTAAGACTATCTTTTTTACGCATTGTCTGTGAACCTTTTGACTGATCCAGTATTTTTTAGTAAAAACAAAATTAATATAATACATGACAAATTTGCAGTTTAATTTAAAAAAAAAAATAAAAAGTAACACATGTAATATTAAATACCCAAAGTGCCAAAACATAAAAACTCAATATTCTGTCCAAATCTAACTACTTTTAATGAACATTCATAAAAGTGAAGCATATTAATTATTATTATTATTATTATTATTATTCGCCTAACAACTGTAAAATTGATAATGTTTTTTATGGTTTAGTATTTTTTTATTTCTTAACCTAATTTTATGGATAATTTTGCTTCCCAATTTATTAACATTCTTGTCTATCTTTTTTAGTATAAAGACAAAGTTACTGAATATGGACAAGCATCTACAAGACCTCAATGAAAAGGTGAATCTAGTACAAAAAAATGTTACTCATATAATTGAATTGAATAAGAGATCACGTAACAACACTGGTAATATATTTAATGTATTTATAATAGTATTTTGCCTGGGTGTGTTTGAAGCCATTATGTTTTATATATTTAAAAAGTAAATTTAAAGTTGGTGCAATATTGTGATACAAACGTTAGAAGTTAAGGTATGTTTTTTCTGCTTGTAAAGCTTTATTTTATTTTATTTTGTTTTGTTTGATTTTATTTTGTAAATGATGGAAGTATGTTAAATATTTAAGATCTATGTTGCCAAAAATCATGTTTAAGATAAACATATTTTATACCAGGTTGTTTGATTGCATAATGTATGTATATATTTTTGGACAAATTGCAATGTTTTACCCTTCTGACAATTTTAAATTAATGCTATTTTGTACGCTACGTTTCGGTTAGTATCTATCTTCAACTATTTTCAAGTAGCAACTAAACAGTTCTCTTAAATCTACGTTTTATATGGTATTCGTTGTTTTCGAAAATCCCGAAGCTTGACCGATTTTTCCCGGTTTCTCAGTGGAAGTCACTTATTCAGAATATTATTACTAGGCTTGTGGTTGTTTTGAATTATTCTAGCTTTTTAAACTTTCATTCTTTTTCAGTGGGTTTCCAAGTGATATTTTTTTGCAGCTTGCTAATCATTTTATAACGACAACTACTGAAAAAAAACTGGAATAATTCGAAACAATCATAATTGTTTTAGCAAGTCTTTGATTAATATTTCCAATACCTTACAGCCGTTGTTAAACTATGAAAAATCGGTTTAGCTTTGGATCTTCTCGTAAATATGTAGTATACATGTCGCGGTAGTTTAAAATTGCTTCAAAATTGCCATGGGCAATTTTTGCCTATGCGTGGAAAAGATACTATCTAAAACAACGACAAAGCGACATTGAATCAGAAAACGATTTGATGCATCGAGCTGACACGCAGTGGATAAGTTGTAGATTTGAGACATATACTAAGCGAAATGTATACAAATTAAGAACCATTTAAAGTCTAAGAGATTAGTTTAGTTTTATTGAAACTGTAACATTTTTGGTGTTATTTAGTTCTTACTTGAGATAATGAGATTTTTAACTATTTTTGGAAGACTTTTTGATGTTGGAAAGTAGTAACACAAGTTATTTAAGCAGTAAATCAGAATTAAACAATTATTTTTGAGGTTATTTCGCTAACAAATATTCAACTGTAAACGCTCGAATAATGTCACTCTAAAACTGTTTAAGTGATGGTAGTTTACTAATAATAGGTTTGTTGCAAATATTTTTTATTCAATAAAAATAACCCTTTAAGCGTGAATAACATCTTTGCTAAATATTTTTTAATACGAAATTGTATACCAAAGTTATTAGCATTTTAAATTCAAAATTAAAACGCCCCCAGAAAACCAACTTCTTTATTTAAACGCTGCGTGACGTCACAATATTAATATTTCTAAATCTATTTTTTTTTAATTAGCCTTATTTATGAATACCCTAAAATAAAGATTTTCACCGTGTAGTTCCAGCCATCCGCGAAGCTTGGTAAACCAAGGATACTACGTCTACCCTGGGTTACCCTGTTATTCCGTGGTACGCTTAATTTAGAAAAATATTTTTAATCTAAATATTACCAATAATTATTTATTAACAATTTTATGTTCTTAATTAAAATTATTAATAATTTAACAAATTTCAAAATGAAAAATGCCACGATCTTGCTCTTTCGCTGTTGGTCCAAAATTTTCTGGCTCCGACTTGACTATTTAATGGCCATTTGATACGGTATCCTCAGTTTCAGCTCAGGTGGCGAAGCGATCACAAGCTCCAGCCGTCTTGGAAAGCCTTCAGGAGTATTTCCCGGAAGTATTTTCGAGTACTGCTTTTAATGGGTGTGTTAAAAATCCTTCAGATTGTAAACTTTGTTTTTTTTTTATTTGTAAACGCATGTCAGTTTTGTTTTTCTGTAGAGAGAAGAAAAAGATAATTTGTTTTGAATTAGTAAATTTTGTTTTTCTTGAAAGTTAAAGGAAAGTTATTTTTTGTTATTTTCTTGCTGAAATATTTTTGTAGTCATTTTTGTTGTTAGGTTAAGTCGGCGCTAAGCGCCCTCTGTGAGGGGAGGTTGTCGGAATCCATTATTTTTGACATAGCGGGAAATTGGCCCGAAAAAGCTATTTTAAATAAAGTGGAAAGCTTCTTTGATAAAAAGAGGTAATCCAAAGAAATAATACCAGGGAAAAACACTTCCGTGATCCAAAAAAAAAAAGCTTTTATTCAGGGTCTCAAGTTAGGCAATTTAAAACTATTTGTTTTGTTGCTTTGTTAATTCATTAGTACTTAGAATTTGTTGATTAGTTTGACTAATAATTATTGGTGATAAAAGTTTGTAAATTATGCCAAAGACTAAGCTAGTTAAAAAAATAAAGCTTTTATATAAAAAAACGAGTAAACCAAACATTAAAAAAAACCATGGAAAAGAGGTTTCCAGTTGAGCTGGGCTCGGCTCCCATGTTTGTCGGGGCCTTCGAGTTGCCGCCAAGCCGATGGAAACCTAGGGGAAAGGGGATTAACTGTAAAACGAAATTTGTTGCGTGAAATAACTAACTGCACGTTTAACGCCCGTTCATCGTTGGTAGTTAAAAACATACTTTGAGGCGTCAGCTTAACGCAAACGGCGGGCGTCTTGCGCTTCTATAATGGTCTTAGCGACCAACGATGAGCGGGGTAACCCGCTGTATTTCATCTCCGCCGGAGCAAAACCATACCGCAATAAAATTTCAAACAGCTAACTTCTGAGCGCCCGAGGTAGGACGCCGATCGGGTAACGAAAAGGACACTCCCCTGGATCCGATGCCACCGACCACGCGTCCCCCGGCCGCTAGGGGACACGCCCTAAACCTGACCCACCAAGTCAGCCTGCTTTGGCGGCCAGCCCCGCTCTGAGGCGACGCCTGCTAGGGAACAAAGCGACAAGCATAAGGTCTGCCAAACACGGTCAACGTTGTTGTCTTAGACGCCAGATGCGCGCACCGGTATAGTGAGGGATGCGCGCACCGGTATAGGGAGGGATGCGCCCACCGATTACGGAAACTTGGAGGACGGGTTCGTAACTAATTTTGCAATTTCAGGGGTACTTTGCCGTAACATGTATAAACACTTAGAAATACGCCGTAAAGAACGGGACGCGTCTAAATTACGCGCGTGGCGCGGGGCTGTGCGACCGCAAGGATCCGCCCACCACTACCAAAGACCGAGCGAGCGTGTTGGGAAAAATTAGACGCGGCCAGATAGCCGGCCGCATCATTAGACGGGTGCAAAACACGACCCTGTGCAAAACAGACGGGAAACAATGCGGTGGGTCGCCGCAGCCGTATTACATTTAGAACAAAACCGCGATTATTTTCGGACGATTTCTCATTTGATCGTCGTGCCAAAAACATCTATTGATTTATCAAAAATTTGGATTATTTTGATGTAGAAAAAAAAAATTACGAAAAATGATGTGGTATTTTCTCGTGAAAAATACTTTCCCGATAGGAAGGGGTTTTTATACAGTTCTCTAATTATATCCGTATAAAATCTCTAACATTATCGGGCGAATTTTATTTAATTTCAGAATTTTACGCGGATAACATTGGTTATAAGTTTAAATTGTTCAATTATTATTAATTTATAAGTAAAGTAAGAAAACCTATTTAGTTTTCCTCGTATTTAAAAATGTTCCATCAAGGTTTTCGTAACAACTAAACCAAAAGCATTAGTTAAATGTTTTGTTTAATAACTTTTTGCCATTAGTTCGAAATATTTATTTTTATCCTTAAGTTAAAGCAAATTCAATTATGAATTTATAAAAAATATTTTTACACATTGTTTTTCTTTAATTTTTTGTTAAAATTTGTATAAAGAAATTTGTAATTAGTTAAGTTAGCAAAATCAAAAGATTTCTGCAACATATTCCCCAATAAGAATTGCTTATAATTGGTTAAAAAGGTTCTAAGGCCCGTATTACTATTTAGGCGATTATCTGTATTAAAACCTCGACAATTTTTAAGTAATTTTAGTTTAATTTCGAGTTATAAAACAGAAATTGTTAATTATTAATTTTGATGTAAAAAAAGAAAACTTATTCGGTTTTTCTCGTGAATAAAGTGATTTCACTACAGTTAGCGATCTAGTTTCAGTCAATGCTCAAAAATGATTAAATTATTAATTTTGAATTCTAATTTTGCGTACATACTTTTTAACAAGCTTTGAGCTAAAATTGTCGTTTTTTATGTTCTGCTTGCATTTTAAGTTACAAGTAAACTATCTTCTTATTATACTCACAGTAAAATATTTCATTATTTTAATGTAAGTACTGTTTCAAGTAGTGCATGTTAATAAAAAAACTACATTTTATTGTCATCTAATCTTAAGCCAGATATCTTTTCTTTTTATACGCGGGTTTTTAGGTGTTTTGCAAGTTTCATATCGGGTTACTTATTTCATATTTTTAAGATAACAAAATTCCAGTTTTTTTTTTGTGGAAAGGACAAGGAAAGGTATTTTGGTTTCAAATTAGAAAAATACATATATCTACCTATGTAAAATATTGTATTTTTACTTTAAAAATGTGCCCATTTAACCATTTACTGCAGTTAGATTTATTAGTAGAGTTTGCGCGTATTCGCTATATATTTTTAGAAGACGATATTTTTGTTTTTAATATATCAGTGATAATGTATTTTTTAAAATATAACTAGTTGTAAAAATTACGGCGTTTAATTTTATGTTGTAAATAATATTGCAATGAAATTCTAAAATAAAGGGAAACAAATAAATTTTACGCTTGGTTTATAACACTGATTTTTACAACTGTTAAAACTGTCAGTATCATAAAAATTTAACAACCCTTAATATTATTATAATTTTGGGATTAAGTAACCAAGCGCAAAAAAATAGTTTATTCCAAACCGATAAAATGTGTTTTAGTTCATTTAGGTTAAAAATCACAATAAAACCAATAGCGAATGCGCGAAAATTTAAACCTTTCAAGTCAACATCAATTTTTCTAATGTTTCACACAGAAATTTTATTTTTATATATTTTACAAGATTCTTTACAATCCACTTGCAATAAATATTTATGTACTATTGTTGAGATTGTTTATACTTATATTAATAATATTTAAAAGAGATTATTATAATGCATTTTAATGACATTTTTATATAAACTAATAGTTTAAGTAAATATATCTATTATCAATTTAGCGCTCTCCTTTTAGTAAACCCCCTTATATTTATCGTTTTTGCTAATATATGTATCATTACACATAATGTACTTATTAAGAAAAAACGCCATAAGAACAGGTATCCTACTAGTGTTAAAGTATTTTAATGTCTTTTTAAGACCTATATTAGATGCTTGAGGGATTTCACTTTTAAAAATATATCGCACATTCATAAATATTTTAAATAAAAGTCATTTATTATTACAATAAAAATGTGTATTTATTTAATACATAATAATCAAATAAAAAAGTAGCGAAACAATCTCACAACTTATTTTTTTATAACAAATAAAATGTTTGTATTTGTTTGCTGTTTAATATTTCTTTATAGTAATATTATTATCAGTACCTAGAAAATAAACGACAGGCTTCTGTTTGGTGACCATTGTTTTTCAAGGCACAGAAATACTATTAAGGGGATGCCGTAGATGTTAAATGAGCTAAAACGCGAATCCTGCCGTTTTTTAAATATTTGTTTAAGAAAAAGTTGTATATTGAAAAGTTTCTTAAAATGATCCAAAGATTATCGGAAAGTTGGTTATTTTTATGGTTTTGTAATTTTGGGAAATTTAATGTGTTAATTATTACCATTACCAAAAATCAATTAACATTCCGATAATCTTTGGATCATTTTAAGACACTTTCCTATGTACTACTTTTTCTCAAAACAAATATTTAAAAACGGCAGCGAATCGCGTTTTAGCTCATTTAACGTGCTACGGCATCCCCTTAACCTGGTCGTACTTCTAGTGTATTTCTCCAATTTTTAGTCCTGGGCCGAGTAGCCGATGTGTTCCATAAGAAAAATCATATGGTTTATATTTCAAAAATAGAAAAAAATTCTAACTACACCACTCAATTTTACGTAAAAATCAGTTACAAGACAACTGAAATAAGAGGGAGGTCTTAAAACGGAATAATTGCCTATCGGGTGAAAATTATAAAGAGTATAATCCATTTTTCCCAGGTTTCGTCAACTTTATCCTAGTATCAAACATAAAGATATTGCAGTTCACGGCACCGGTTTAGGCAAGTGCCATCATGGCCGTTATACAAAAAATACGACTCACCTTTCAATTACCTCTCATTAACTTCTGTATAATATAATCCAGATGACACCTACATTTTACCTTGGATTTTAAAGCAGGTAGGGCATTTTTTTTATTTAAAAAATAAAAATATTAACACAACAAACTAAATATTACTAATTAAAATACATTATATATTTAAAATAAAGCTTAATCTCATTATTATGTCATATTTACAATTTCTAGGTGACAATTACTTTGAGTAAAATACATATTTCTTATGTAAATAGTTTTTAGGATCTTACAAATAAGTTTAAAAATATCATGGGGTTTAAATTAAAACAAAATAAAATAAATATAAACAATAATATTATATTAAATCATAAATACTATAACTCGGTAGTTGGTTCTGCCGGTTTAGTTTCGATCTTCTCTCTTTGTTTGGCCAATTTCTTCTGCAGTTCTGCGCTTCTAAACGTCTTAAACTAAAATAGATTAAACGTTTTTTTTTTATTTTCATTGATTTAAAATTTAAAAAGGTGTCAATCAGTTTGAAAGTTTTCTTGTATGATATTTTCTTGTCGCTATTTTTCTTAAATGTATCTTCATTTAACTTCTCAGCCTCAAATTAATTTCTTTGACAATAAGCTTTGCGAACTTGCCGACATTTGAAAACAACTAATTTTATTATTTTGTAATATTTTTAAGAAAGAAATAAATGCATATCTATATATTTCTTGCATAAAAGAAAATTTACAACATAAAAAATTTCACACAAGAAATCTTTTAATTAGAGTAGCAATAAAACTATAAAAACAAATATAAATTTATCAAAAATAATTATAAAAAAAGGTTTTTGTCTCAAAAGTTGTGGTAACGCCGCTTTTGATCATTTTTTTGATATACAGGGGCTCATTCAAATCAGGGTAAAAATTGCCCTTTCTGTGACGTCACTGAAGTAATTTGTTCCTTATGTTTAGTCTTGATACGGTCTTGCTCATAGTGCATGTCTTTAGCGGCCCTTTGCCGGGCGTTGATTCTGAATACAGCGCAGGCGTCTTTTGGATCCCTGATCACAAATCCGAGTTTTTAGCTGGTTTCGATATTAAGATATCATTGAACTAACCTCATTTTTTCTATATTCCTTCTCCTTTTTGCAAACAATTCTTAATTTAAAGCTTAACTGGCAAAAAATTTTGTATAATAAATAAAAAAACAGGATTTTTAAGGATACAAATTAAATATTGTGTACCACTTTAGCTTTTAGTTTTCGCCAATACACCAGTTTTTAAGACCAACAAATCGAAGAAAATTAGCTTTAAATCAAGAAGAGAAGGCGCAGAAAATGGAATCCAGATTTTTATGCAACGATTATTATATTTAAATACGGAGAAATACGTATTTTTCCTGAAACCCAATAAGTTGGAGATACATGAATTTATTTTTCTGAAATTTAAATTATAACAGTTTGTTTTTGGAGTTCTGTAATTTGTATAACGATCAGTTACTATAATACCAAATAAATGACGTTTTCTGAAAAATGTGGAGTTACGTGGTTTTCTCTGGAATACGACGATATGGTGAATTTAGGTAAGTTTTCTATTCAAGTTTGATAATGAATACCTTGAGAACAAAACGTTGCTCGAGAACGAACGTTTCCGCTAAAATTCTTTCAGATTTGTGATCAGCGCCCCAAAACCCCCGTATACCAAAAAATCATGAAACTCGGCGTGGTGTCCGATAAGTTAACAAATTTTAAGCAATCTTATAACTTTCTTAGGTAATTATCTCAAAAGTTGCGGTAAGGCCGATTTTGACCAAATTTAGTTAGCTGATTTTACACTTATCAAACTACTTGTCAAATACGTTTGATCAATTATTTGAAATAATATACAATACAAATACAAGTCTAGTTTTAAAAAATAAGGATATGGAAAATCATTGATAAGGAACGAACTGTTGCTGTAGCACAAGTTGGTGGTGTGATATCAAATACAGGGTGCGTTTTTAAAACCTTTATATTCTAAACCACGGCAAAATATCAAAAAATAAAAAATACCATTTCTTTAATACTCGGGGGAATATAAATGACGAATTTTTCAAAACACCTCTATCAACCCCTTAAACTGCACGATCAGTCACTTTAAAACCTTAAATGGCAACATCCCTTTTGTGGCACCTTTCTGGAAAGCTTATGAAAAATAATTTTCGTTGATCATAAAAAAGTTGGGGTAAAATCGAATTCTACCCTTAAATTTTAGAAAATCATATTTATTATTCATAAAGAGTACCAGAAAATGTCCAATTAAATCAATAGACCATTAATTGAAAATTATTAATAAATTAAAATTATTCCTCCTGTAGAGCTAGCCCGCCCCCATAAGAAGTTCTGGTTAGTTCTGTTGCACAAGCGATTAACAACAAAGACCAAATACTATTATTTTTTTTCTCGACAAAAATTCAGAAAGAAAACTAACCAGAACTTCTTATGGGAGCAGTTAGCTCTACAGGGAGTATTATTTAAGTTTATTAATAATTTTTAATTAATTTTATTTTAATTTAATTGGACATTTTCTGGTACACTTAATGAATAAGAATGTATGATTTTTCTATAATTTAAGTGTAGTATTTAATTTTACCCCAACTTTTTTTTATTTTAATTTTTCAGTCCGCAAGACCCCTTTAGCCGAATATTGTGGCAATACCACAATTATTACCAAAATTATTTATAAAAACTAAAACCAGGTTGAATTGTTGACTCTATGGATCTTCAAATTCATCACCTTTTGGACTGAGGTAAATTGGGTTTTGATCGTCATATTTTAGCCTCAGGAATTTGTGTTATTTTCTGTTATATTTTTTCCTTTAAGAGACACCCTATATATTTTAAGATATGGAGGTAGATACTTACCCCACTAACTGATTTTTGTACAAGCAGAAAAGAGTACATTCTAGATCCCGTTTTTCTCCACAGACTCTTTCGAAATCTTTTTTACTCATGTCAAAAAGCTGAATACCAGACACACCCTTAAACTTGTTGCAAATATTTTCACTAAAATCTTTCTCCTTAAGCCAGTCTTGAATCTCCTTAGGGTTACTTTTCTCATTGATGTACGCTTCTGGGGTAGATTTAATATCAAAGACAGGCTTTCTTTTTTCCTTTTCCCTGACTAACGTAAGAACACTGTTCAACTCTTCTTGCATAGAGGCAGTAGACATAATTGAATGACGAGATGGAGATCGTTTCAATTGACTCTTTGGTAGGGTGGTATCTTGGACTGGCGGTGGAGGGGGAGGAGGTAAAGGAGCCGCTGGGGGTGGTGGTGGAGGAGCAGGGACATTTAAAAGTGAAGGAGGAGGGGAAGGTTTTTCTTCTAAAATTTAAAAATGTCGTTAAATTTGTATATTAAAATAAAGTTAACACTCAACGGATTGTAGGACATTCACAATGGATGTTGCAAGCAAGTGTAACATTTCGTCAATGGTGTAAGGCGGCTTAAAAGAAAACAAGTTTTATAAATAGCATTTTAAACAACCATTAATCAGAATCTACAACCTTTTACACTGGGTGACATAGGATGTTTTACACACCAAATTTTTTCGTATTCTTTTAAACAATATTTTTATTATAAACATAACTTGCCATTTTTTCGTTAATTATTAAAAATTTAGTTCCGGTTTAACCCTAAAAATAGGCCATTATTTCTGTTTTAATTTTTTTGTTTAGTACCCTATGAAAATTAAAAATGGCCAATACTTTTGTAGAAAATAATTTATCGTGTTAAGTTTGGTTAGAATATATCTTGTTTAATTTTTTATTATCTCGAAGACATAATTTAAAATAATTTTGTTTTTTTGTTTTGCATAGTATGCGATATTTTTAAAAGCTTTTTAGACATGAATATACTGCAAAAATATAATTTTATAAAAAATGGACTTTCCTCGTTTTTTCCGTGTGGTCTTCAATTAATTTTAGCTATAAAACTTTTTGTTAAATGTTTAAGCAGTTTTTCTATATGAAAATACTATTATTAAACTCTATTTTGTTTTATTTGGCAAAAGCATTGACTGGGACACATAAACAAAAAAGCATTTTATTTTATAAAATTTATATTTAGTTTTAATATGATTTCAGTTAGTAAAAACGATAAAAATATATCCTATATATACAATATAATTTTAATAAATATTAAAAGACTTACATCTCTAAATGAATTCCGTTATACAGGGTGTAATTTAATTGATGGCTAAAAATACAAGGTATGATTCCTTAGCCGATTTTAGGAAGAAAAGTTTATATGAACATATGTATGTCCTAAACCTCATAAATTTTAAGCTACAGGGTGTTAAAATTTTAAGATTTTTTTAATCATAATTTTAAAACTGTTGGAGATATTTTCCTGAAATTTGGCAAGAACCTACTAAGCATCAATAGGATTTTTTTTTAAATAGAATATTTTTAAATATTTTTACCAGTGGCGTCTGTATGGGATGAATACTAATAATAAATAATGATAAAAATATGGTACGCCACTGCTTTTTCCATAAATTGAAATCATTTTTCAAATCCTGATTTATTTTGCAACAAATTTAACCCCTTGACTTTTTCGCCCGATGCACCGTTTTTGCATATAAAACCAAAAATAGGACACCAGCCAGTTTAAAATAATTTCGCTATACCAAAAATGCATCAAAAACAACGACAAAGAAAGTTCACGAGGTCAAATTTGTTGTAAAATAAATGGGAATTTCAAAAATATATATTTTTTAAGCAATGGCGTACCATATTTTTTTAATTCTAGTGTACATCCCGTACGGACGTCGCTGATAGAAATATTTTTTAAAAAATCCACATCAAAAGAAGCCTATTTGTGCTTAGTAGGTGCATGATAAATTTTATAAAAACATCTTAAAGAGTTTTAAAGTTATGATAAGAAAACGATATTTTTCTTTAAACTTTAACACCCCGTAGCTTAAAAGTTAAGATGGTTAGGACATATGTTTATATGAACTTTTCTTCTTTTCATCCCCTGTATTTTTAGCCATTAATTAAATTACACCGTGTATGTATGTCTGATGTATATGTGAAAATTGTTTATTTGAAATTTCTTTCAAATAACTATAAAAACAAGAATCAATACAAAGAATATTTATTTAACAATTAAAGAAATACATTGAAAAAGCTAAAGGAATGCGCAGTTTTTGCCCGAATCACAAAAAAAAGAATTGCTTGGCATAATTTTTACATAATTTTGGAACTATTTAAGATACTGACACATTTAAAAAAACTGCACGTTCCTGTACACCACATTGAATTGGACAATAGACAATATAAAGAGAGCTCCCACAAAAACTGATCCTAAAATAGATCAGCATTTGCTAAATCGTCACCTTAATTGTAAAACCACCTAACTCCATTTTTAATAAAACATGCATTGTCATCTTTACCCTTCTAAAATAAGGCGAAAGATGGCATCAAAATCACATTATTTATTAATTAATTAATTGTAAAACCACCTAATTCCAATTTTTATAAAAGTGTGATTTTTGTGCCATCTTTAGCCTTATTTTATAAGGCTAAAGATGGTAATGCATGTTTTATTAAAAATGGAGTTAGGTGGTTTTACAATTAAGGTGACAAAATGCTTTTAACAAAAACAAACAAATAAACGAAAGACAAGTGCAATCTGCTATTCCAAAAATTCGATCAAACCTGTTTTATTACCAGTCAATCATCTTATCAGATTAAAAATCAGAATTTTATTCTCAGTAGAGTTTAGTGCTTTTGAACGCCTTTTTGAACATTCAGATTAACAAGGAAGCTCTAACAAATATGCTAGCTTAAAAATAGCGAAATTCCCCTTTCTTACCAGTTCTTTCATTTCTAATCAGCTCTGCTGGCTTTGGATGGATCCTATGGTCGTCACTTGAGCCTTGACCGGGGTAACGGTGTGGCGGCGAGTCCTAAAAATTATAAGATAGATATACATGCTTTTTAAGTTGTTTTATGGATTTGCGAGGATATATAACGTAATGACAAGGTATGCGTGTTACATATTTGTTTGTATAATGAGCTGCAGTACTGGCTGTCTGTCAGTCTTTTAATACATGTATTGTCTTAGAAATAATGTAGAAAGGAGGTCACTACACACAGTTCGATATTTTTAAGCTCCAAGAGCTTTGTGGTATAGATAGACAAGTCGTTGACCTAAAAGTTGGTCCAGTTCGTCGCTTTTCTTTTTTTTAAGTTCTTTCATTAGTTTACCTCCGGTTATAGTGTAATTTTAGGTTTACATCTGACATTTATTGCATAATATTTAAATCAGAAAAAATTCTGGCTAATTTAAACAATAAAAAGTTTCTATCACACATAAATTTTGACCGTTTACATTAGCCAGAATTTCTGTCTGACATAAATATTATGCAATAAATGTTAGGTGTAAACCTACCATAAGTGTCAGTTTGCCAAACGGTGTGCACTAACTAACATATTAATCATCTGAGAAATTTAGCTGTATATTGTTTTGTCGTATTCTGATATTCACACAACAATTTTTTGTCAGTTTGAAATATTAAAGTTATTTAAAAGCAGACCTTTTAAACAACTTTTTGCATTTATAAAAAACTTTTAACATGCTTCTTGCCAGTTTTGATTAATAAACTAATAATAAATAAGTTTCAAATAATAATGTTCATATTACTGATTTAACATACTTCTCTATGTTGGATTCTGTGAAGTGGACTCATATTGCTTGAATGATATTGCGTCACAATCGTATTTGGTACATGCGCAACTTGTCCTTTGCTGTTTCTCGCCTTCCACCACTTTCTGCTGCTATCCAAAATCTACGAAATACGTATATAAACAAAAATAATCCTAAAATCCAAACAAGAAATATTTACCTCTAAAAATTCACCTCTAACAACTGTCAACTCCTTGTCATTATTAGCAGTTCGAGGGTAAGTTACTTGGACAATATGAGCACCTCTATTTTGCAAATCTTCTAAAAATCGTTCTTGCCCATTTCCAAAACCTTTGTCTTCGCCCTTAATTTCAATAGAGTCTACCGAAATGTCACTCTTCGCCGTACTTTCTCCAAGTGGCGGTATAAAATTACTGTCAGAGTCATCATCTTCATGGGGATAATTTTTGTCACTTGTGTCTGGTTCATCAACCGGATATTCTGGAGACCACCCATCCATAAAAACTGGATGATATGAAGGCACATGTCCTCTGTATTGATCTCTGGGTACCAACCAAGCATTTCCTAGTGAATGCCAAAGCTCTGTTTCTTTGCTTGTTACACAATGCATGAGTAAATTTATCGCTTCACGAGTAAGGAGTGGCGCTATGACATTTTGAGGGATATGTTGATCAAAATAGTAGTCATGTGAGGCCTCAACAATGAGCGCTAGAGGGGTAAACAAAAAGTGAACTAGCTCGGGAGCATTCGGATCATGAATATGTGCCTTTAGTTTCGCTAATAGGTTAAAGGAGAGTTTAAATTTTTGAAAAATGTCTATAAATTCTTTTTCCGGAGGAGGCTTAGCCCTCATTGTTAACATACCGTCACCCATATCGCGTTTCTTGTTTCTTCGATTCTTCCGTTTGCGATCTAATTCTTTTACAGCGGCAGCTGCATGCTGAAGTCTAGCTATAAACTTCTCAATGTCATCAAAACAATGATTAAGAATTGTTACATCTCTTTCATATTTTTCACTAGTTGTTGAACTGGAGTCGTCGTTGTTTTCTGTCAATTCCGAATCAGACCTTTGGTTGAAGTAGTCTCTACTATGATCACGAGCAGGGTTAATAATATGTTGAGGTGGTTTATGTGATGGTGGAGGGATACTGCTCTTTCGACTTCTTGTCAATGCCTTTCCCATTCTTAGTTGCTTAAGATCTTCTACTAAGTCTTGTGCAGATATGCTTTGACACTAAAACGAAATACAATGGATGATAAGACTAAAGTGTTTCATTTTTATAAACATCATAGCAGATTTATCAATTTGTTGTTTGTATTAGTTTTAATTGTAATCATTTTCAAGTATTATTTATTATATCACTGTTAATTTTTATTGTAAATATTTAGGATATATTTAAAAAAATGCGATGATGTACATCTTATAAATAAATTTAGTTATTACTTAATATTTAGGTGTTGTAAGTAACAATCCCTCGTATATACAAAGTGAAAAAACTTTACCTGAAATATGTGCATTTGCATGTCAGGCGAATGTGAAGACTGACTTGAATCGGCAATAATAAAAACTAAAATATTGTTGTACATGTCCATTGGTTCCTGACTCATAAACGCTGTTGGATCTTGAATGGCATTAACAGGAAATCTTTCTACGGTACTCTAAAAAACATATTTTTTATGTTTCCTCTGTGTTTATTAAAGCATAATTTTTATTATAAGGAATTTTTTATTGCTGGTAACTGAAAACGTGACATCATAAGGCTTCAAAAAATGTGTTGCTAAATTGTATTTGGGCAATTTACCAAGTGTTTAATTTTTACCTAGGGTTTTAAAACACAAACGTACATAGTGAAAAAAATATATACACGTAGTTTTTACAT
This sequence comes from Listronotus bonariensis, assembly GCA_014170235.1. Lineage (NCBI taxonomy): Eukaryota > Metazoa > Arthropoda > Insecta > Coleoptera > Curculionidae > Listronotus > Listronotus bonariensis. The sequence continues at coordinate 54,745 of JACEGR010000398.1, forward strand.
TTTTTGCTACCCGATTATACGAGATTGATTTATATGTATTTTCTCAACTTTTTCTTTGAGTGAAGCAACAGTGAACAAAATATTATTCATTATTCGACAATAATGACCTTAAGCTATAAAATATAATATAGAAGGTAACGTTCTCGCCAGTAGAGAAGATGCCACGGCGTCACTACTTCTGTCTCACTTTCAATTATTCTCCTTTTTGTTGCTCGCAAACGATGTAAACGACGCGTTTAGACAGCGATAGTTAATTGCTGTCTTTATTTGTATGACGCTTGTGGCACCTTTGTAACTGGTTTTTAGTCTATAATATTCTAACATTGAAATAAAATGTACTTTTTGATTCTTATTATAGTCATATTTAATATTTTTGTATATGCTGGTCTTTATTTAGATATTTTAAAATTTCGTCCGATTTTCAAGTTCCTTAATCCCTCTTGGGTAAATATTATTAAAAGGCATTTAAATTTAAAAAAAAAAAACATTACGATCGTCAGTTTTAATGCAATTAAAAGTTGAACATTTTTTTGCTTTTAACGTTGAAAACGGATAAATCCGGTATAGGTTTTTGCAAAATAGGAGATGTTTTGATATCTTGATTTCTATAGATATTACTTAATGCCGTATGCGAGAACTCTTCGTTATTATCTAATATGACTTGCATTGCTGTGAAACGTTATCTACCATGAATAAAGGTAACATTTACAAAAAAAAAAAAAAAAAAAAAATCTGATCATTTTTTCCAGAATGGGAGTTTGACAGAAGGAGCCATGAGTAAAAAAAGACATATGTTTGTATTATAGTTTATACATGGGTTGCATACTATAGTTTTTCTACGACCATTTTATAATATTAATGTTTCTGTAATCCAAATTATTATTGTTTTTTGTTATTTTCTATTAAATTTATCTGCAAACTGTCAAATTTTAAATTTGCTGACACATAAGATAAAAAAGGTAACTAAAAAATCAGTAACTTGATCTTTTATTTTAGTTGATGTCGTTGTTACTGTTACATTGCACACATTCACATTAATTAAATTAAATTAAAAATTTTAGGCATTGAAACAAAACACTAATTGAAAGTGTGAAAAAAACGTCAAACTTTACTTAGTGTACTAAAATTAAGTAGTTTCATGGTAACGACCAAAAAACACCTTTTTTAACTGTCGTAGAAAATAGATATTTAGCAGGTTTTTAAATAGTCAAAGAAAAAGATTGAATGTAATTTTTATTCCAAAGAAAAGGAGCCTTTTAGCTTTTAATCTCACACAAGAATATGGATATAAACAGGGCCACCGAGAGTGCGTTGAAGGCGGTACACATTACCGGGACTGAATGGGAGGGGGGGCCGGAAACGTAAAACGTAAATGGAGCAATGGAGTGAGGACCTTTTTTTTGCTCTTTAACTTTTTTAAGGGTAATTTGGAAAAGTAATGTAATGTAACAATATTAGTTTGGAGGAAGTTGGGATTTTTTTGGCTTGGGGTCACTTTTTTTTTGGTTATTTAGGTGGCCCGTAACTTTTACTTGTACCGGGGCCCGGCACCGCTCTTAGCGGTCCTGGATATAAATAATCAGATTATTTTATAAAAGATAAAGTTAATCTCCGGATCTATTGTTTAACCAATGATGATGATATAATCGTTGATATCTATTTTATCATTGTTTTTGTTTTAAATAATTAAGGTATTACTTCATTATAGATTTTTCAGAAATATATCTCTATTTTATCTATATTGTTTAAAAATAAAAATGACGCAAGGAAAATGAATGAAAAAAAATTACGTCAAGGATTGAGTAATCGTGAAAAAGTTTTTAAAACTTATAAAACATTTCCTAAATTTATTTTGAATTAAAAATATTAAAGACTATATTCTATTTCTCGCAGTTTGTGTTTAAAAAACTTTTCAATAATATAAAATTATTTTATAATAATAAAGTAATAAATAAGTAATTTTTGTTTGGAACATGGAAAATTCCGTCAATAAAAAGTGGCAACGATATTTGTATCGGCATGGTGAAATTTAGCCCTTCATCAATTTTAGGCGAAGAACCAATTTTAAAACGGTATTTACCAATCGGTTATGTTGACGTTTAAACAATGTATTATACGTCAAAGTTGTCATCAATTATTACCGCGGTTATAATTGGTTGAACGCCTAAAATTGCTGCTTGCGTTTTATCCTGTGACCGTGTATAATGTATTGTGTCGTCACGCATAATTTGAAATGTTTATAGCTCTGTTTTGACCTTGTATATTAAAAAAATGTGCTTTTTATGTAAAATTGCTTATTTTTTGACAATAAAAAATGCACAAGTGACCAATCCTAAGTAACAGGTAGGTGGTTACAAAAATAATTTAGAAGCTAATATAGAACCCTGTATAATTAAATTATTAAAGTTGAAGTAATAGTAATAGTGGTAATATTATGACTAAGTATGAGGTTTTCGGGTAACATTTGTTTATGGTCAAGTTCAGGGCCGAATTAACCCTACTTGAAATTAAGTTTGAGAAGCAAAAAAAAGCATTCACTGCGTTGCGCCTATTTTAATTCCAGGGCGAACTACCGTGAAAGTAAAATTGAAGAGCAAAAAAAAGTCTTGCATTGCGTGGAGTCTATTCCCACATCAAAAGACCAAAAACGACCAAAAACCCACTCCGCCCTACGACTTTTTTAAATCTCCCCTGTTTGGCGCCTATTTTTCACGGCGCGCTAGGCTGTAGCCTAGTCAGTCTAGTGCTTAATACGGCACTGGTCAAGTTGGTGGATGGCGCAAAAATCTCGACTTCGATTAATTCTGGAGTTACGAAGTTTTCGAATATACGACGAAAAGCAAAGCTTATAACCTTAATTTGGATCCTTTACAAAGCCCGGCTTGAAAAAATATCAAGAATTTAACGGGGTCGATGTTCTGGCAAGCGTAGAAAATACCCCTATGACCTCATGTAGAAATATTGAAGAACAGGAGTCCCAAAAACTAGAGATCAGAAAAATTATACAAAAACAAAAATTTAAATTAGTTTGCATCTTAGGGATGCAAAGTGACGATTATTTTTATTCACTGGTACATTAAAATTTACATATCGATAATTATTTTAGTATCAATTTTATCATGGTTTTCCAGTATTTTAATGTTTTTCTAAACATCATCGTTACATACTAATTTAGAATACTGTTTTGAAAATAAACTCAGGGGCGCTGATCCGATTTTTAATTAATTGTAAGTGAACAAACTTAAGGAACCAAGAAATTGAATATGGGTGCTGAGCGGGGTAAAATAGTTAAAACTCAGATGTTGCTGTAAAATGTAAACAAGTTGTGGACTGACAGCTAACTTTACTCTTTGGTTGGTTGGCTTTTTTGACTAGCTTTTATCCGACATATTTAGTAACAGAGTGGAAGAAATATTATACAGAATCAGCTATATAAAATTACACATGTGAAGAAAAGAGACAATTTTTTCTTTAGGAAAAATCATATTTTGGGATCAATCTCAAAAAATAATTATTTAAAAAATTAAAGTGACCAGTAGACTCTAACTGAAAATATCTACTAATTTTTTTTTTACTTGGTTGTACAACGGTTGTATGTTACAAGACAACTAAAATAAGAGAGAAGTTCATAATTGGAAAAAAATTAATTTCGCCCTGTACGTCAAAAGGAAGAGAGCCATACATATAGTGTCCTAGTTCGTTTCATCAAATAATAGCAACACTTCGCGAAAACCGCAAGTCTCTATATAATAACGAAGATATACCCTGCAATTGCAACGAAACTCGGACACCCTACACATTTATATTTTTAAGCTAAAAGAATTCTTCAGAACTTTAATACAACATTTTTTGTCCTTAGCGATAAAAAAAGGACTAAATAGAATTAATAAAGTTATGTGTAAGCTTTATGTTTTGTGCAGTGGGGCCCGTGCTCATGTGCTTTTATTTACGAGCCGCCTATAAAACACTCTCAAATAAAATATTTTTCCCACCCTGCGGTCCGTTAATTAAAACAAATAAAATTCTATTTTATTCTGTTACGGTGCTTAACCTGTTAGGTGCACTAGCTTTTGTCAGGACTCAAAGCCAAAGTTAAATTTAAAATTTTATCTTTGTGTTGCCCAGTTCTTTAATTAAGATAAATAATAAAATAATTAAATGTTTTAAGGTTCTGAAAAGTAAATATAAAATTTACTTATAAAACCATTTTAGGGCTCGTACCTTGCCAGAGTTGGGTCGTATTCGAATACTCAGTATTCTTCTTTTTTTTCCAGTCTTCGAATACCAATTCAGGGTATTCATGAATACTGAGTATTCGAATCCTTTTCTTCTTCCAAGTATTCAAATTCGGTATTCGTATTCGAAGATTATTTAAAAAATTTAAAAAATAAAATAAAGTAGGTGGCAGGTTATAGGACAAAAAGACCTCTGCAAGCAGCAGTTTCTACCAGAGTTGGGCAGAATACTAAAAATCGGTATTTGAATACGAATACCGGAAAAGAAAGTATTCGAATACCGAATATTTGAATACTTGGAAGAAAAAAGTATTCGAATACATGAATACCCGGAATCGGTATTCGAATACTGGAAACGAAAAGTTTCGAATACTACTAAACAAAACCTAAGACAAAATTTAAAAAAAAAAAAGTCCTTACCTGTTTTTTCCCTATTTTGCTTCCCTTTTGTTATTCAAATCATGACAATTTTAGTATTCGAATACCACTTACACTTTTCGGTATTCGAATACTCGGAACGCCAGTATTCAAAAATTCAAAAAAATATTCGTCGAATACTTATTACGGGATTCTGTATTCAAAGTATTCGAATACAGAATCCCGAATACTGACCAAAATAGTATTCTGCCGAATACCAAATACACAAATGTATTCGAATACTATTCAAATACCGGCAAAATGTATTCTGAATACTATTCAGAATACTGAGTATTCGAATAGGACCCAACTCTGGTTTCTACAATCTCAATACTCTGGAAATGAAGCAGCTGGCAAAATAAAATAATCCGAGATTTTGGTATAATTCGTACGAAAATCACATTTTATGTTGTCTTATTTGGGAGCTACTCCCTGAGGAATTATATGAAATAATTTTTATAGGCAGACGTCATAAATATTTATATAAAAAATAAACAGGTTTGCCACATATCAGATTGTAACAGATTTTGTAAACTTACATTAACGAAATTGTTGAGAGGGGCGAGACTCATCTCCAAAATCTTAAATAGGGTCAAGTAATACATTTTGAAGGTCTTAAAATTGTCAAAATTTAGATTATGCTTGTTAAAATTGTATTTTTTTTTAGTGGATAACATTAAATTACCTGTAAGAGCAAGCTAATATAAGCTGAGGGGATATGATAAGGGTTAAACGTGATTCACCCCCAAAACTTAACCCGTTAATTGATATATTATTTTTAAATCGTTTAGATCTAAACATATTCCCTTATTTTAAAAAGCTTCTTTTACATGTCATTTAATATTATTATACATTAAAAATTAAAAATTTGGCTAACGGTAATATTTAATTCAGCGGAAATAACAGCATATACATACATATATGTACTTCAAACTTCGCAGTTGTAATCAGAGGCAAGTGACCTTCAAAATAAGGTACTCAACCCCTCTTGCCATTTAATATTTTGGGAGTTAAGCGGGTTTTACACCTGACAAGTAATTGCTCAATTAATTGAACAAGTGCTTGTTCAAGTGACTTGACTGTTAAAATTTTCTCAACTTGTTTATCAAGTAGCTTGCTCAAGTACGTAAAGAAATTAAAACTTGTCATCAATATTTTTTAGGGGCCTTTTAGTAATTGGATAATAGTTAACATAACCCTAGAAAACCATTTGATGAAATTGAAAATAAATTTGACAATAACTTAAAAAGAGTAAAAACATCCAAATTTTTAATTTCTTTATCAAATATATTTACAAAGTAATTGAACAAGTTTTTGATCAATAACTTGTCAGGTGTAAAGCCCGCTTTAGTTTCACCCTTAACAGAGGGTTGCAATACAAGGGGTGAAAGTGCCAAAAAATCTTTACCCCTAAAATCAAAAATTAATACGTTTTTCCGTAAATGGCCTGGAGTGCCAAAATTAGCTCTGTATGGCACAATTATTACTTATGTTTTGATAAAATTTATAATATATTTAAGTTTTAATTGCGACAAATGATGCATACAGGATGATTCAGAACTTATCCTTAAAAATTAAAGGTGAGCCATGAATAACTTATTCTTCATCATATATTTTTTTTAATAATATTCTTAGAAATGTCTTAATAATAAACAGTTTACATTTAGTAAACTTAGCTAAGCGACAAGAGCCGATGAGCTAAGATATTCCGTGTGGGCGTATATAAGGGGAGGGGGTTAGTTATGGTTAGAACCCCCCCTCTTAGTATGACTAAGAAGGGAAATTTGTATGGAAAAGTCCTTTGTTTGTTATGTTTTTAATGCGTATGCTGATGTGGACCTCCCCCTTAGCATACGAAAAGGAGAAGTATAAGAGAAAATGTAATAGAAAAATTAAATTCAATACATTTTTTTGCTCATCAAAAACAAAAACAACTTGCAGTGAGGAAAATAATAGTTTTTGAAAGAGGGGACCTTTTTTTTGATCTTCAAAATTTTAATACCAAATTTTCAAGCAGTCAGATTTCCCCCTAAAAAAGCTATATACATATACGTCCGTGTCCGTGAGCTTGCGATTAAAAGTTTGTGTCAGTGAAATTATCACATTATGTTTCTTAATTATTGTAATTTATATTTTGTTTGCAGATTATTTATTAAATTTGGTTCTAATTGTATTTAATATTCTGTTTTTTTTGCTTGGTTTTGTTTGTGTTTTAAAAAATGGTCAAAATGGCGCATGTTTATAACAAATTTGTTTTGTCGAGCACCAAAGTGTATATACCTGGTGCTCACGAGATACTTTTCGGCTGCCATTTTTTATTTCTTTATGGATACTGACAAAACATGGTAGGATTGTTACATTAACGAAAAATAATTTTTTACGTGATAAGCGTTTACGACCGAAAATGATTGGAAATTTTGATTTTTAAATGAAACACCTCGAAATAAAATATTTTTGTAACAAATTTTATTTTTAAAATAAATTTTTTATCTGCCAAAATTATTTTAATATCACTCCTAATAATTTACTTTCTTTCAGAAAAATACGAAATGGATTTAATATTTTTACACTTTTTTAATGCAGGGCTCTAAGCTTCATGTTTTTAGATTTTTGTCCTAGGTCAAAAACTAAAATATGACCGAAGCGGTCCCATTCTTTCCAGGCGTGTACTCAACAAGAAGACCATCCAATAACATATCACTGTCATAATTTTTTTAAATGCAGTATTTTACTTCATTTTCATTTAAAAAAATGTAAATTATATAATTTTGATACTAAATGGCTTACATCGCAATTCATCGCAGTTGCCATGTAAAAAGCAACTAAAAAATATATTGTTATAAAAACAATAATTGCTTTCGTGCCTTTAAAAGTGTGAAAATTTAAAAGATTTGTTTGTGTATGATTTTAAAATACCTTAAGAGCAAAATTGGTATAAGCAACAAAAATTGTCTTAATACCAAATTTAAATTGAAAATGTTTTAAAATTTTAGGAGATACATAAACAGAACCCAACATTTTTATTTTTTAAACTTTTAAGCACACGAAAGCCATTTTTTTCACCGCTGCATATTTTATTTAGTTGCTGTTTTCAGCAAATATTAATTTCTTACGTAATATTTTTTTAAATGAAAACGAAGTAAAATACTACATTTAGAAATATTATGAAAGTGATATGTTACTATTCGTTTTTAGGCTGTGGCCAAAAATCTAAATATCTAAAGTTTAGATCCCTCTACTAAAAAAGTTTAAAAAGATAAAAGTAATTTTGCATTTTTCTAAAAGTCAGTAAAGTATGAGTAATTTTGAATAATGATGGCACAATAGATGAAAAATTATATATATATATATATATATATATATATATATATATATATATATATATATATATATATATATATATATATATATATATATATATATATATATATATATATATACTGGGTGTCCCATTTAAAAATAAAAATTTTAAATTGTAAAACAGAAAGTCGGATGAGCTTATCCTATACCACAAAATAACTAGCTATAGTATCTTCTTTGCTTAAACACATAAAAATGACTTTTTGTTGGTCTAACAACCTTACCAAGTTTTGTCAGTATCGATAACAGAATACAAAAATGGAACAGTAATCTCGTGGATATCCGGTATAAGACGGATGGTAATTTATTATAAGACTTGTTTTTTATTTCTACTGTATGTCCATACAAAACCTTATGAGGAAAATGGACACATGTCTTTGAAAACATACTATGTACTTAATTTTTTTATTAAAAAAAAAATTCGTACTTGGTACATAAAAATAAATTGGTGAACGAAACTTTTTCACAATTATTCACAATTTTTGCGCCTTGTCTTTTGTCACAATACAAGGGTATTTAGAGGTGCAAAATACTTGATTTTTATTATGATTTATGATTTTTTAAAAGTATTATCGCACTTCCCGTCGTTTACTCAGTATCCCCATCAATGTTTAAGATTTAGTTCTGAATCATCTCAAGGTCGTGATTGAAAGTAAAATCTTGAAACTTAATTTTATGACCAATGGGGCAATGTTAAAATATGGTTTCATTTTAACAAAAATGTTTTAGAATACACAAACCTACTGTTCTTTTTGCCTACCAGCACCACTGCTCCATTTTTGCAATATAGGAAAAAAAAAGAGATAGATATAGAAGTGGAAACGAGGGCTACAAGTTATTTCAAATAAAGCTTTATAAGGCTAAGAGGTCTAATATTAAAATAAAGAAAATTTTTACGTGAGAGGCATATCCGCTATATTGCTAAATGTATCCTAATTATCTTCTATCACGTGAAATAGTACTATTAATATTACTATAATTTAATATAATATATCTCACCCGTGCTATATTTTTTACAGACATCTAAAAAAATTCTTATAAAAGCAGTTGTTACTTTTATACGAATATACTCTTACTTTTGATAGAGGCTATTTTTACCGAAAATAGTATTTCGCGAGTGACTTCGCAATACAGCCTATCTGAATTTTAAGGAAGCAGTTTTTGCCGAGTCGGCAGCCGAACGCAACGACTCCTTTATGGTATTAATACAGCAATCGCGGCTCTCCGACTCGTGTTTTGCAACGCTTCGTTGCCGACTCGTGTTTTGCAACGCTACGTTGCCGACTCGGCTAAAACCGCTCCGTCTGTTTTCAGCCTTATGGTTAGTATATTACAAAACAGACGACCGGTCGGCGCTATTGCTGCGGCAACCAGCAGTCGTGGCTCGCCGACTCGTGTGTTTTGCACCGCTTCGTCGCCGACTCGGCAAACACCGCTTCGTCGTCGACCCTTACAGATTCACAATTGTTGCATAAAAATTGACTTAATAATTGTTATTGAACCAAAAATGAATTTTTTTGTCTTCCTGCAAAAAATTGTCAAAATCAGACAGGAGGTATTGCCAACCGCGATTTACAACATAGAATCATGGGTAACACGAAAACTTTTGTATACTTTTAAAACTCTTTAACTTACCCCAGATTCGTCCAAAATAAGAACCCATGGATGGTCAAGACAAAGCTGCATTTTTGGGACCAAATACCATTGGTTTGTTCCATTTGTCGCAACCTCCTCATTCCGTCTACTGGGTATAAAATACCCATTTCTTGAGACACGCTGAACGTTGCCAAATGTTCGATGATGTGAATCGGAGGCTTGCCTTCATCCCTAAGGTCTCTATCTAGATCCCTCTCATCCCTGGAGTAACCATTTCGATAAGCCATGGTTGTTTAATTTAGTTTATCTCTTTCGGGACAAAACAAAATGGTATGCTGAAAGATAAAAAATATTTTTTATTTACGTATGTAGATAGCTACAAGTTAGAGGTAAAAAGTGCAAATTTAAAAAAATAAATAAAGACAATTAAAGTCCATAGTACGGCCTCGTTTTCAGTTCAACATACAATATCTTTCAAAAAGTCCACATCGTTAGGACTTTTTTTTAAATTTTATTTTAAATACAATTTAAGTTTGTTTAGTTAGTTTCTGTTTGAAATATTATAAGAAAAAATGTAGACTTGCTTCATAAATGGGTCAAATAATTAATTAATTATTATTAATTAAATTAATTTAATTAATTATTATTAATTAATTAATTAATTAAATTAAATTAATTTAATTAATTATTATTAATTAATTAATTAATTTAAATTAAATTAATTAATTTAAAAAAATAATTATTTTTTTTAAAAGGGGCTGTTTCTAATACAGCCTGTCTTAGCATGCCTGATTCCTTTTGAAGAAGAGTGTCGCGGAAAAAGTCATCAAATACTTATCCTTTTCTTATGAACAGCCAAGTTTTGCAGAGCAAAGACACATTTAATCTTGTGGGCGTTACATTTGAGAATAACCTTAACTAACTTATACAATTATATCTATAGCTACGACATCTTTAAAAAGCTAGGGTTTCTCTTTGAGCCAAACAGTATTTTTCCGCTCTGAATTTATACACTTTGTATGTATCCCAAATCTGACCCTCTCTGAAATATTGGTGAATGGCCTCCCCACAACCCTTAGTATTCTTGAGTTCATTCAAAGAAAAGCTGTCCACCTTATTAATGATCCCTTGCTTACTTCTTTTGTCATTGTCGGCTGTAGGAAATGTATCGTTTTTTTATAAATGCTTCTGAGGAATTGTTCAGTATCTTTCACTTGCAGCTCCCAACAGAAAAACACGTTGCGTCGCACGTATGCATCTCTATACGTATATTATTTTATCCCTAGAGTTTCTACTTCTAATGTGGAACCTACTGCCCGCGGAGGTCTTCCCTTTACTCCAAATCTTCAAGTATTTAAGTCCCGTTTAGTTTTCATAAGGAATGTCAGAAAATGTCCAATTATTAAATTAATATTAAATTAAAGTAATACTTCCTGTAGAGCTAACACACCCCCATAAAAAGTTTTAAATGAACCAGCACCATGCAACACCTCTTGGAGAACCTTATTAAATAGCGTTGTAAGTGTGTAATTTTGAAATGTATTTTTTTATGTAAATAGGATTTTATTGATAGGTGTTTGATTTTAATTGTAATTTGTTTTACATGTGTGGTATGTAAATTTTATTGTATCTTTAATATGTGTAAAATTTTAACTTTTTAAAATAGTGTGACACTTTCCACACCTCATTTTGAGGTACATATTTGTATATTTCTTTATACTTTGGAATAAATAAACGTATATTTATATTTATATTGATTTATTAAATGTGCTGCTAGAAGGATGCTGTAACATTGTCAAAACGTTTATGGTGAATTTAAAAATCACTGCCACTTCTGTTTGGAAAAAATTGATGTCATTTTGAACACCTATTGAAATATTAAAACATGCTTTAACAGTAGTTTCTTTTATTTGCCTGACCAATTACTTTATTGATTATTTTTTTGCCATTGTGCTATTTTTTATTTCTTTTCCTTTTCAAAATTTAAGGCTAGTATTCCACTCAGGGCCGTATTTACTGTTTGAGGCGCCCTAGGCTAGAATTCCCAGAGCGCCTATTTTCCACTAAAAAAATGTTTGAAGAGCAAAAAAAAACCATAAGGGTCGACCTTCCCTCCTTTTCGCGCCTATTTCATTCCAAAGCACCTTATTCACAGAGAAATTAATCCCCAAAAATCCCCACCTGACCTGAACTTTTAAAAGACTTCCCTGTCTAGCGCCTATTACTTCCCTGTCTGGCGCCTATTTTTTTATGGCGCCCTAGGTTGTAGCCTAGTCAGCCTAATGGTTAATACGGCACTGATTCCACTTTAGCCCAACTTTTTTACGACCAACAAAAAGTATTTTTCATTAGCTTTCCAGGTGCCAAATATGGGGTGTTGCTATTTAAGACTTTTAATTGAGTGGGGATGCAGCTTAAAAGACTTATAGAGGTTTGTTGGAAAATACATTATTTATATTCTTCCTGGTTTTATAGAAACGGTATTTATTATTTTTTAATATTTCCCTTGGTTTAAAAAATATAACCATTAAACCATTGTAAGTTTTAAAAAGGCACCTTGTAGTAAATTATAAGTATTATCGTAAAAATTTTAATTTTAATTTTGATACTACCAAATAAGGAAGGCAAAAATAAATTCTTGCAAAAATAATAATACACAGTAAATATTTTACTATAAGCAACATCCAACATCTATACATTAATGGGGGTAAGATGAAGTAGATTTTTAAAGATTCGTTTTATTGGCACAAAATAATAAAAAACAATTATTAGTTAAATTGGACGGAGGTAAACGGGGCGCGAAAATATCTCTTTACCTGCACGCCTATAAGGTTACGTTTATATCATAGGTAAATGGGGCACCAGCTCTTCCCGAGAAGCGGTGAGGGTCAGGGCAGGTAAGAATTCCTATAATTGACACTAATAATTTATATATATATATATATATGGCCTTGGTCGGGCCCGGGGTATTCCATTTTCTTTTGGAGACTCCGTAATTTTTAAACAACCAACCATAGTAGCCGAATTCTTACAGGTTATTTTTATTTATTTTTACAGTCATTGATGAGTCATATGCCCAAAGAATTTTACCTTTTATTATATATATATATATATATATATATATATATATATATATATATATATATATATATATATATATATATATATATATATATATATATATAAATTTTAATAGTGAGAAAATGTCGGTATCAGTAATTGAAAGTGTGAGTGGAAAAGATTTAATAGCCTACAAAAATTTTACATTTTCCAAAGACAGAGTCTTAAAAAGTGGTGAGACATCGTGGAGGTGTAGCCGCAAAGGCTAAATTGTAAAGCCAAAATTTATACTCTTGGACCTGACAACCTAATCACAAGAAGACCAACATTTTATTTCGATACCTTTACTTTAAAGAAAGCATTTTGCTCCCCGTTTACCCTTACGATTTTATTGACCCCAAGATCCCTGCGCCCCATTTACCTGTTCAATAAAACTTTAGTGAAGGCCTTGCGCCCCGTTTACCACCGCCGGTTACATTCTTCGCCGCGTCGGTGGCATGTTTGAAAAATGTAATGTCAATTTTGACAGATAACAGGTGTCATTTTAACCAGACGGGCCACAGGATTTCTTATTAAATTTGAAAAAGTGACAAATTAAGTATTGGAAATTAGTTAGTTTATACAGTGTGTCCCAGGATAGGTGTTACAAGAGGACAAATGGACCATCAATCTTAAAATTTTTAAACAAAATTTTATAGCTAAGACCATATTTATTTCATTCTGAAAGCGATGCCACCAAGAACACAAACCTTTTCAAAAGCACATAGCCTCTGACAGAGCCTGATTACATATTTTTTAGATAAATAAATAAAATATTGCGAAAATACGTATCACGTACTTAAAAACATCCTCTTATTTTGCTCTGGCGTACCATAAAACCTGTAACGCGTGGCGTAGTTGTTCACAAAAGGGATTATTGGCTTTATCATTTTTGTGTACTTGGCGGCATCGCTTTCAGAATGAAATAAATATGGGTCTAACTATACTCCGATTGTTATTATACATTGGGGGGCGTGTTAACACTAAAAATATGAAAATGCCCAGGAGGTTACTACTTTTATTTTATAAAATAGAACAAAATTGTATATGTAAATGTTGCAGAGAATTGCATTTTATGTCAACAATTGAAGTTAAGGCATAAAAGTAAAAAAAATGTCAACTTTTTACATTACGCATTACAACTTAAATTAATGGACAGAAGGAAGCAAAGTTTAAAAGAAAATTTAATAATTCTCATTTTTTTATTCGGTGCCTTAAGCCAAATATAAAGAGTATTAATGCGTAATGTAAAAATACGACAAAAATATATTTTTTCAATTTTAATTCTTTAACTTTAAATTTTGGCATAAAATTTAATTTTCTACAACATTTACCTATAGAATTTTGACATATTTTTAAAATTTTTGCTTTGCTCATAGTTATCTTTCATTATTTTGGTTATAACTCACCCTGTGTATTACCATAGAGTAAAGAAATTATAAGAGTTATCATGGAATAGCCGATTTAAGAACAGGTCATGCAAAAACTCCCAATATAATTTTATTCGTTTCTCGTTGAAATACCGCCAGTTAGTCATTTCAGTAAGCTTACGTGTCTCCCCACCGCTGATGTTACACGAGGCGAGGCTTCGACCGACGCATTTAAAGTGTAAACTGGAAAAATAACAAGCCTGCCGCAAAAGCGGTACGAAAATTTTAGCATGCCATGATTTCTCTTATCCGTAGGTATGTTACTTTATGGTATTACCAATTGAGGTCAAATTTTGTATTTATTAGATTTGGATCATGCGACCAGTTTTTTCAAAAGGACGTTTAAAAATTCCAAAATTTTTGGTCCATTTGTCCTCTTCCTACCTCTCCTGGGACACACTGTATAATATTTGTTAGTTAATATATTATAAGTCAAAATAAATAGCAGTTTAAAGTTATAACCTATTAACATTTTAAACTTCGTTGTAAATTAAAAATAAAACAAGACAACAATTGTATTTTTGTGATTTGTGGTAAAATAACATTTTTTTAATGGAAAATGTATATTCTATTACCATTAACATTTTTAATAGTTTCTGAGATATGGCCTTTCAAATCTGAAATAGTAATGTCTATTAAGTATAGTATTTGCGGCAATAAGATAGGTGTTTAAAAATTATTTTAAATGCCCATATTTCCGAATATTAGCATACTAAATGTGGCATATTAGGCCCTTTTATGGATCTTTTTATTTAAAAGTATACTATAGTACTATATTTAGTATAGTATACTAAGTCTTACACAAAAATGCTATTTTAGTGGGTCGGTAATGGGTATTTTTTAAAGCAATTTAAAAGATGGTTTATAATTGGTAACATGATAAACAGGGTGTTTCATTTAAAAGAAATCACGATGGTTATTTTTTATGTTGTTTTTTTTTACATTTAAAGGGCATAAAAGCTACTTGTTTTTTTGCGAATCTAAAACATTTTGTTACTTAAATAATTATAAAATTACAAATGGCGGACACTTAATTTAAATATTATATCATGTAAAATTACTTGTTGTAAATTTAAAACTATAAGTAAGAATCTTATTAAATAAAAAATTTAAACTTACTTTACTTTTACAAAACTTATTCTTACATGTTTGCAATTCTTAACATCCAAGTAAATAACTGAAAACAAAAACTCCCAGTAATGCAACTACAGTATATGTGACTTGAGTGCAAATTAAATTCTTAAATGTTAGAGATAATTATACGTTTTTATGATAGTGCGTGATTAATTTTATGGATTTATAGACTTTATAATTGTTTATGAACCTCTTTAAATAAAGGTATGACGGTACACTAACACAATGCGATCGATTATTAGGGGCAAATATAAAAAAGATGATCTAGAAACAATATAGCTGATAACTTGATAAGATTACTTATTCAATTAACAGTTTTCGTAGTTCATAAGTATTTTTGGTTAAAATAAAAATAATTAGAAATAATTACCGTTTTAACTCCTTGCTTAAATAATGATTGAGAATATATGCACTTACGTTTACAAAAAGTTTCTAAAATCAGAATAATTTTGCTTATAAGCACACACAATTTATTTATGTAAATATTTAATAGGTAATTGACAATTGATGGACACTTAATACTATAGGTATATTTTTAATAAGCTTTTAAAAACGAAAGTAAAAAGCCTACAATACTTAAAATAACATTATCGAAACAAAACTATTAGGTACCCAATAATGCGCCACACCTTTGGCCATGTAAGAATGGAATGTGAAGAATGAGGTAAGAATTCAGCGTGAGGTATCTCAGACATTTAAGGTTTTGTTGCATATTTTATAATGTGAACAAATAAAAAATATAGAAGCACACTAGGAAGAGGTGGGCGTACAAGGATGAGACTTAAATATTTGTAAACAAAAATCACGAGAAAAGTGTCGATTTCTCTTGGATCTGACATAAAATAATAGCTTGGAGCAAAACAATAAATACACAGTGCTATAAAAATTTCCTCTGCAGCTAATTATTTAAATCAAAGCCACCGATGGCGTAGCCACTCTACAATACAACGGCATAAAAGTAACAGTAAATTCGTAGTTTTACGCAAAATTATCCCCAAATTTGGCTTACCTGACGTTTAAATTATTATTCCATGGTAGTGACACTTGTTTGCACCGAACACAACGAATTTGTAGCCGAATTTTAAAGGTACAAATCGAAGCACTCTAGTTCAGATACACGCAGTATTGAAAAGTTTAACTGCTTATTTTACCTGACAGGTACAGGTAACAGATTATATGGCTAGGCACATGCGTGGAAAAATGAGAACGTTTACCTGTTGTATTGGTACTACTATACCGCACCTGTTCAAATAGTAATCAGGCGCTTACAGGGTACAATTAACAAGATTTGTTGCATATACATATGCAAATGTAACGTTTTACAGTTAAGTTTAAAGCCGAGTTCTCACTGGTCATTTTTATTCAAACATTATTTATGATTCATAAAAAGTTACTATTAAGCGAACGTCATCATAACACTCCTTGACTTAAAATGAAACATTTTTTGGCTTTTCATTAAAAGTGAGTCTACTTTTTACCATTTTTACTGATCATTTTTAAAATATGAAAGCTCCATGAACTAAAGGTCAATTCTCTCTGGTCATTTTTAATGAATTATTATTCGTGACGCTTAAAAAGTTACTACTTCTTAGCCGCGTCCAGACTTGCAACAATTTGCCAAACATCCGTCCAAGCTAACCAACCTGTTTGCGTGCTCCTTTGACGCCAAAAACCGGTAAACCCTGAGTCACCGGCAAATCATTCGCCAAGCTCTTAAAACGACGTGAATTCCGTCCACGTCCGCGCTGTGTGGCGGGGTATGCGGCGTCGTGGAGCGGCGCGGCAAATTGTTGCAAGTCTGGACGCGGCTTTAAATGAACGTCAGAACATTCGTTTATTGAAAATTAAAAATATTTTGCATCTTTATTAAAAAGTGAAATAAGGGCCTACTTTCCTTTATTTTTACTAATCATTTTTTAAAAATATGAAAGCCAACCGAGGTCTGTACCCCGGTTATGCAAAACTGTTACATTTGCATGAAAAGTATATGTATTTTGTAATACACACGACCATATTTGCGCACTACATTGGCTTTTCATGCAAATGCGATAGTTTTGCATTACCGTCTGTGTCCTGGTTGTTTAATCATGTTTTCCTCGCGCCGCACGCTGCTCTCATCACCCATCGCAGCTCCTACATAAACAAACCCTAAAACCAGCAATATGAATCTTTTACTGGAACAGGAATTTTCTAATGGTTATTGTTATTAAATATGTTCAATAACTTTTTCCGTAGTTTTTCAAAATCGAAAAACGTTAAGTCTTGTCGTCACGGCCCCCAGCCATAAGTTATATAAGCAAAAGTTAAGGAAAAAAATAAAACTATTAACTGCGCACCGAAATCCTAACACACAGCTTTAAGTCATTTT
This sequence comes from Listronotus bonariensis, assembly GCA_014170235.1. Taxonomy (NCBI): domain Eukaryota; kingdom Metazoa; phylum Arthropoda; class Insecta; order Coleoptera; family Curculionidae; genus Listronotus; species Listronotus bonariensis. The sequence continues at coordinate 72,384 of JACEGR010000398.1, forward strand.
TGTAAATAAACTTTGCAATGTTAAATGCGCAAATTTTGTGTTGAACCAACTACTAAGCATATTTTTTTTATTACGTACATACATACATACATACAGTAGACGTCAGAGTTGGGTCGTATTCGAATACTCAGTATTCTGAATGAGTATTCAGAATATATTTTGCCGGTATTCGAATAGTATTCGAATACATTTGTGTGTTTGGTATTCGGTATTCGGCAGAATACTTTTTTGGTTAGTGTTTAGGATTCTGTATTCGAATACTTCAGAAGTATTCGACGAAAATTTCTTTCGAGTATTCGAATACCGGCGATCCGAGTATTCGAATACCGAAAAGTGTAAGCAGTATCCGAATACCTAAATTGTCATGATGAGAATAACAAAAGGGAAGTAAAATAGGAAAAAGAGGTAAGAACCATTTTTTTGCTCTTCAAATTTAGAATTTTTCGTTTCCAGTATTCGAATACCGATTCCGGGTATTCATGTATTCGAATACTTTTTTCTTCCAAGTATTCAAATATTCGATATTCGAAAGTTTTGAAATGCTCTTCAAAAAATATTAGAAAGGAAAAAGAGAGGGGCAATGTGGAAATCTTAAATAAAGAATGGCAATTGAAAGTGAGGACCTTTTTTGGGCTACAAAAATTTTACACCTCGATTTGCATTTTTTGTAGGGGCGGCAAATATTTTTCGCACCACGGCGTCAGTTACCCCAGGAACGGCCCTGACATTAATGTTAAAGTTCCCAATGCTCGCTGCGAACGTCCCGTCCTGGCAACATCCTAATCTGTAATAATAATATGATGCACATTTAATAATTATATTTAATTTGTTAAATAATTTGATTTAATTACATATTTACTAACATTAATATTTGCCATAAATCTGAAAGTATTAATATATTTAAAACCGTCAAAGATAGGTATAGGAGTGAACACTGTATACGAAATGTGTTAAGAATGTTCTAAAGAATCAAAAAATTAAATAACTGTATACATAGTTATTTTTTGGTAAAAAAATTGCGTAACTAAAAATTCAAGTTGACGTGTCTGACCGATTTAAAAAAATATTTCTTATGGAATTTATTCCATTAGGCACACACTGTATTTTAAGCAAATATACATAATATGACTAATTATAAACATGTATAGGATAATGAAGATTTTTCCAACATTATCTTAGGTAATAATATTTATTTAATTATTATTTCTGCATTTAAAGGTTTGTTTATTGGGCTTTTAATTTACCATATGTAGTAAATTTGAAATGTAAATATTTAATTTTTTCCTTAAAATTTAATTTCCACGTGGTTGGCGACAATATTAAAAACGCCACTATACAGGGTTATTTTTAAGTTGGTACCCTCCCTTTAACACTTTATAAAATGCAAGTAAATTTTTCAAATAAAATAATATTAATAAATACACTGAATTGTATCCGCAGTTGGTTTCTTGTGAAACATTTTTTAATTATTAATACTAAATAGAAAAAATTGCTTTTTAATGTTTCAATAATTATTAGAGCATTACTCTACAATTGTTTCGCCTTTCTAGGGCTTCATCAAGAGTACTTCGTATACTAAATTTAAAAAGAGAAATATTTACAAACAGAACCATTTAACACGTTTTTCCCAAAAAGGTCTATAAAATATTATTAGGGGTTTTATTATGCGGCCCAGATGTGGTAATAAATTTATTTATAATTGGCATATCTGCGAAATTTATTTGATCATTGGTAGAAAGAGTTGTATTGTCTATAAGTGATTTTTAATTTCTAGTTGTTCATATAAATTTAATTGTTTACCTTTGTTTTCTCTATGGAGTAGTTTAACATTATTAAGATCTATAAAGTGGTTTTGTTCTATACAATGTGTTGAAATGCCTGTGTTTTTAAACCATTTAAAATTGATGTTTTGTGTTCTTTTATTCTGTTTTTTATGCTCCTTCCACTTTGACCAATATATTCCGCATTACAGTCTGCACAATTAACTTTATAAACCCCTGACATATCTAATTTTTCTGTTTTGTCTTTATTGTTAACTAATAATCTACCTAGGTTACTCTTATTTACAGACACAGTTTTACAGCCTAACTTATCTAGCCTATTGGATACATTATTGCTGATGTTTGGTATATAATTGATAAACTTAAAATTATTGTTTTTAGGTTCTGTAATACTATAAAACTCTTTAGCAATTAACTTTTGTTTTTTCTTTGTTAACAATTTATCAATAAGTGATTCTTTATATCCGTTGTTTCTTGCTATTTGTTTAATAATGCAGAGTTCTTTGTTAAAATTTGATTGACTTAATGGGAAAGTGACAAGTCTGTGAATTAAACTATGAAAAGAAGATAATTTTATTTTCCATGATTGGTTCGATGCGTAATTTATTACCGTGTCTGTCGTCGTTGGTTTTCTGTAAATATCGAATTCAATGTGGTTGTCAATATTTTTAATGTTTATATCCAAAAAATTTATCTCATTTTCATTTCCTTTTCCATAGTGAACTGAATGTTGCTATTTATTGAGTTTAGAAAATTTAAAAACTTATCTAAATTTCTCTCTGTACTATTCCAAATGCAAAAACATCGTCTACATATCTTTTCCAATAAAAAATGTGTTTAATTAGTTGATTATTAGAGTTAAATAAAACTTTCTTGATGAAGCCCTAGAAAGGCGAAACAACTGTAGAGTAATGCTCTAATAATTATTGAAACATTAAAAAGCAATTTTTTCTATTTAGTATTAATATTAATAAAGTTAAAAAGATTTTAAATTTTAAGAAGAAAAATATCTTTTTGTCATAACTTTCGTACCACTCCAGATATTTCCACAAAATTTGGTACATTTCTTTTTACCATACCATTACATTTTTGCTGTAGAAGTTTTTTTTTAAATTACCAGTGGCGTTCGAACAATATTTGTATTAAATTTTTTAAAGAAAAATAGTACGCCACGGCTTATTCTTTGAATCAATATTATTTTTGAAATACTCATTTACTTTGCGGGTAATGTGGTCTTTTGATATTTTCCCGTACGACAAACGGTTCTCGTTTAAAAAAATAAAAGCCATTTTCATGAATTATTGCAAAATCGCTAAAATCTGATATGGTGTCGTATTTGAAAGTTAGACTTTGGATTTGTAATAGCTTCCTAAGAGAAACAAACTTTTTAATGACATTAAAATTGTAGTAATGTAAGTATTTCACCTTACTTTATTACAAATTAGACAAAAACGAGTTTTTAAGACAAAACACCATATCAGATTTTATTGATTTTGCCGTGTATAAAAATTGCTTTTATTTTTTTAAACGAAAACTGTTCGTTGTACGGAGAAATATCAAGAAACCAAACTAACTCCAAAGTAAATAAATATTAAAAAAATCTCATTTGTTGGCCCTTAATACTAGTGTATTGGCCAAACAAAAATATTATTGATTCGAAGAAAAAGCAGTGGTGTACTATTTTTTTCTTCAAAAGAATTCAATACAAATCTTATTCGAACGTCAATGGTATTTTAAAAAAATATAAACAGCAAAAAATATAATGGTATGATCATAAGAAGTGTACCAAATTTTGTAAAAATATATGGAGTGGTAGGAAAGTTATGACAAAAAAGGTATTTTTCTTAAAATTTTAACACACTGTATCTCGGAAAAAAGCATTTTCGGACATAATTTTATTTGAAAATTTTTCTTATTTTTTTGCATTTTATACAGTGTTGAAAGGAAAGTATTAACTTAAAAATAACCCTGTATAAATATACAGGGTGTCCGGAAAGCTGAGGTCAAAAAGATAGCGGTGATAGAGTGAGCCAAAATAATGTTGGTACTTTATATAAAAATTTTTTTAAGCGCTTCGTTAGGGAAATATTGACCTTCAAAATTGGTATAAAAACCTATTTCAGGTATAACTTTTAAACTGTGACCACAGTACCCATGATGTTTAAGCAACTAAATATCCTTATACTCGTGCTTCCTTACATAGGTAAACAGCTTAACGGCTATTCTATTAGTCAAAATTATACAGGGTGCGACCATAGGCGTAATTTGCCATCGAAACTGGTAAGATAAGGTCAAAAATGGTAGAATTAAGTGATAGAGTGAGCAAAAATAATTGACTTCTTCATAAAAATGTCTATATCGCTTCGTTAGGCAGATATTAATCTTCAAATTTATAATAAAAAAATGTATTTTATTAGTAACTTTTAAAAGGTTGCCACAATATTCTTGATGTTTGGGCAATAAAATTAACTCATATCAATGCAGTTTTTATAGGCAAATGATTGCTCTTAATTATACAGGGTGAGACGATTTTTTTTAAATTTAATGTATGCATTTTTAACACAGGTGACAAATTTGACATTTCGCTTTGTCCGTTTGATTGCTTCATTTTTGTACAAAAACGGTATACCTTATTTAAATCGTTAGATTAGATTAGATTAGATTAGGAGGTGGATTGCATATCCTATAACACTGCAACCTGCTCAGGTTTATTGTGTGTCCTCCGTCCATAGGTTAGAGCACGCTATCCAAGCCGGTCTGTTTAATCAGACTCCACAAGCTTGAAACTGGCCCCTTGGTATATCTTGCCGCATTAGGTTTTTCTTCACCCAGCCTTGCAAACCGCAGACGACAAAGGGCTTCGCAGTAGCACCATACGTGTTCTGCGGTTTCTTCCTCCTCCTGGCAGAACCTACATAGGTTTTCTTCTGCCAGGCCCATAGTTTCCATGTGTTTATTCAGTCTGCAATGACCTGTCAGTTGACCCACTATTATTCTTACTGCCTTCCGGTTATAATTCAGAAGGTCTTTTGTAAATTCTGGCGAGTAAGCCTTGATGAACACTTTCGCCTGACGCTGTCCTGGTGTTCTCCTCCACCAGTCTTGTGATTCCCTCATAATCCATGATCTAATGGATGACCTTACCTGGCATGATGGAATACCACAGTAGGGCTCAGGACCTACCATTGTCCTACCAGCCCCCTCCTTTGCCAATTTATCGGCTTCTTCATTGCCTTCGTGGCCTTCGTGTCCTGGTACCCAGGCAATGGTTAGCTTGTTGGACGCACCCACCTCTTCCAGGGCAATTACGCAGTCCCGCACCAGCTTGGAGCTGATTTTGCATGAACTGAGTGCCCTGATGGCTGCCTGGCTGTCCGAATAGATTACTATGGTTTTATCCTCATAGCTCCTTCTGATGATTTCCCTAGCACATTGTTCTATGGCTACAATTTCGGCCTGGAACACAGTAGGGTATTGTCCGAGACCCAAGTTTATTTTCGTCCTTGGTTTGTCCCCATATATACCTGCTCCAACTCCTTGGTCTGTTTTGGAGCCGTCTGTATACCAGATTAGGTCGGCTTTAATGGGAGGCCCTGCCTCCCAGTCCTTTCTGTCTGGTATTAAAGTTTGAAAACCTTTGTTTAGCCAGTAGCTTGGTACCATTTTGTCTGAAGGCATCTCACACACTGAGTTGACTTCTTGGTCCTCCTTGAATCTCCATTGTATGGCCCTTTCCTGTCTTATGATAGGACTCTGGCCTTGTTTGAGACGGTATTGTACCGCTTTTACTTCACCCTGTATGTAGATGTGAAGTGGCGGTAGATTAAGCAGCGCTTCCAGTGCTGCAGTAGGGGTCGATTTCATGGCCCCCGTAATACATAGACAAGCGAGTCTCTGTATACTTTGTAATTGCCTTATTGCCGTCTTTTGTAGCGTCTTTGAATCGTTATCTTAAACCGTTTTTATAAAATCGCATTTTAAATCCAGACATATCAACATTTTGTTCGTAATAAAGAAATACACTTTTTTAAGAAAATTATTAAAATATGGTTAAATTATAAAAACAGTCTTTATGTGTAATATAGGCTTACCAATACCATTTTTAAATATTTTTACCACATTTTAATCATTTTTTTATTACATACAAGATGCTGGTATGTCTGGATATAAAATGCGATTTTATGAAAAACGGTCCAAGTGTGGATTTAAATAAGGTATAACTTTTTGTACAAAAATAATAAAAGAATCAAACTGTCAAAGCAAAATGGCAATTTTTTTACCTCTGTGAAAAATGCATACAATAAACGAAAAAATTCGTCTCCCACTGTATAATTATATGAGTTACAGCGCAATCATTTGCTCATGGAAAACAGCATTGGTATGAGTTAATTTAATTGCCCAAATATCATTATTGTTGTGGCAACCGTTTAAAAGTTATAAATTAAATACTTTTTTATTCTAATTTTGAAGGTCAATAACTTCCTTCCTAAGGAAGCGCGATATAACTTTTTTTTTTATAGGAAGTACTAACATTATTTTGGCTCACTCTATCACCCCTATCATTTTTGACCTTACCTTTTCGAACACCCTGTATGTACACATTTCCCTATATGGTTCATTTTTCTAGGGGGAGGCTGGCCGCCCCAGGCCTCCCCGTAGTTTCGCTGGTGGGTGCGACGATTTTTTTAAATTAATGTATGCATTTTTAACACAGGTGACAAATTGAACATTTTGCTTTCACCGTTAAATTCCGTCAGAATGTATGTACAAAAAAGGTATACCTTATTTAAATTGATCTCTTGCCGTTTTTAATTAAATCACATTAAAAGTTCAGACAAACCACCATTTTGTACGTAATAAAAATCCATTTTTTTAAATTTCTTATCTGTATTATAAAATGTAAAAGGCTCACAAACACGATTTTTATTAATTTTACCACATTTTAATGATTTTCTCAAAAAAAATACATACAAAATGCTGGTATGTCTGGCTTTAATACGTGATTTTATGAAAAACGGTCCAAGATATCGATTCAGAAAGGGTGTACTTTTTTTGTAGAAAAATATAAAGGAATCAAATGGTCAAAGCAAAATGCCAAATTTGTCACCTGTATCAAAAATGCATACATAAAAGGAAAAAAACTTGTGTCACCCTGTATAATGCCGATTTACTGAACAGACGTTTACCTATGGCAAAAAGCATTATTATAGAAATATTTAGTTGAATCAATATAATTGGTACTGTGGCAGGGCTCCCGTAAGAGCTACTGGCGCCAAAAAGATTTGGCGCCTCTTAAGACATATTGGATCATGTTTTTTTTTCGTCGATAGGTAGGTAGGTTCTTGAAATAAGCAAAAACGGAACTTTAGAAGTCGTATTTATATAAAATATTTAAATAAAATCATAAAAAAATTAAATTAAAATCTTTTTAAACCCATTTTAAAGTATTTACTTAACTAATTGGGTACAGATACTTTGTTTATAAAATACTAGAATATATCCCAAAACAACAAATAACAGAACTATTGCCTATAATGTTTACATACAGAGCGTGCCAACTTAAGTTCCATATAGAAAACTTTTTATTATTAATTTTATAAAATAAAATATTCTTTATAAAAAGTTCTGCATGGCCTAAAACCCAATATAAAATTATTAGATATTAATTTTTTACAGTGGTACACGAGGTATGTCAAAATATATGAATTTTTCTGAAGAAAAGAGAAGACCTTTATTACTCATAATATCGAAAATTTTTATTAAAAAAGATTAGGATTAAAAATAACATTTAAATGGTCAAATTTGTTTATTTTTAATTTTTGTTAAATTTTATGCGTTCATGGTAAAAATTTAAGTTTATACAAGATACATATTTTGAAATGTAATATGTAAAGCTTAAGAACTGTAAGAACGGCGAAACGTTACATAAACGATCTTTAACGCAGAAAAAATGTAAAAAAATCTTAAAAAGAAAATAGTAATTTATGTAACAAGTGCATAAAGTGATACTTTTTTTACGAATGGGAAGTTTGACAGCACGAGCCGTTGGGCAAGTGCGGCAATACCATTAGTAAAAAGACACATTATGCATGTGTTACATACTATATTTTTTCCACGACTATATAAAATTTTCCCGAAATACCATTTTATACATGTTTTATTTATCTAAACTTATTAGTTTTAATTTTTGCAGCACAGCCATTATATTGCAACAAAAAATCATAGCCGCCTTATTTTTAAGGGACAGTTATCCTCTTCATAACTGTGCATTTATTATTTAATTTTAGAAAATTGTATGTACTTATTTTTGCAGAAATAATACTAAAACAGTATAAATTTCTTTTTAATTTCTTATACATAGGTATACCAAATGGCAAATATGGGCATTTAATAATGATATGCCCTTTCCCTCTAGGGCGGGCCCGATGGGTCAGGGTGAGAGTTGAATTGAATTTTTTTAACAATATTCTGTAACACTCTTTAAAGACAAACGATTTAGATTGTTTGTCCAAATATTTTTCAATTTCAATTTAATATTAAACTATTTTGTGAAGTCTTGATTTGTAAACTGTAATAATTATTTTACATGTTTATAAAGGTGGGTTTCTTTGGTTGGCGATGATTACACTTGAAAACTTTGGGAATCGTACGGTAGCAAAGTCGGTCTATATAGGGTCGCGACATTCGGCCATATTGCTTTGACGTGTTGTGACGTCACATCTCCCATTTTTCGGCCATGTTGTTCAGTGCCGGAGATATACAGTTTATTGTATTAGTAGAACAACCATTGACACAACAGTTTTTAATCATTGTTAAGTTGTAAATTCTTTTACTTTAAATAAAAACATTACATCTTTCAACAAATATCAAAACAATGCAAAATGAAATGCGCAAATTCTAGACGCCACTGGATTGATCATCAGCTTTGATTTTACCCAGTCTTGCCAACTTTTCTTCGTGGAGTGCCCTTCCTTGCGTCCCCGACCTCGAACCGCCTAAAAGTTGAGGATATGTCGCAACTTTATAAATATAAACTAACCTTGGTACGGTAGGACGTAGGAATTTTAGAATTAAAATAGCGGTTCTGGCGGTTCCGGTGAGATACCGATGTCTATTTAGTTAAGTCCGTTTTACAGTCGGCAAGTTCTTTCTGCAATTTTGTTGCAGCAACTTTCTTTCAACAATAAACTTGCTGCAAGTTTATTGCAGATTTGTTTTACAGTCGGCAATTTGCTTTTTAATACTGCAAAAATAGGGCAAGGTACCAACGCAAGATCGTTTGACTAGGTAACGTTGCCTCATTACGTCACATATGTACCGCACTGCTGGTTCCTTGGCGCCAACAAGGATGTCTAGACGGATAATACTATGAGGGCGAAAGAGCGCGATATACAATATTTAAAAATCAGCTAGAATAATCATTGTTAAATAATTTATTAATAGGAAATAAAGAAATTACGGTAACAACTGGAATTAACAGTATTTCTTTAATATTGACAAAAACACAAACAACACTGTTAAAACCTTCATTAAATAATGAGCAAAATACATATGTGACGTATGGTCCGCCATGTTGCAAGGCTTACGAGGCAACCTTACCTAGTCAAACGATCTTGGTACCAACGTGCAAAAATGTGAAAATGAAGCATGAAGTTAGCACTGTGGTTAGCACCTAACCTAGCTATTGACCGGTATACCGGTATTTAGAATAGCCGTTAAAAATGAAAAAATTGAACGAAAAAGAGCAAACGCGGATACAATTTGCCTCATTATTGCTGCTGCTACCCTTCTGGGGGATGAAAATTCAAGAAAAAGCAAGAAAGTGGTGGTCACTCACCTAGTAACTTTGGGTGGGGTCATGGAACAAGAAAGGTTAGTACCAATAAAATAACCAAATTTTTCACAGACTTGCAATTGCAACTGCAAGAAAAATCGGTCCAACTGGTAAAGTTGCAGAATATTTATATGGAAATTCCTACTCTATAAGAAAAACCTTTGCATCTTCAAACTTGTAAGTTGTTAAAATCACCGTGAATGAAAGGAAAATATGTAAGAGGTGCAAAATTTTCTTTTTAAAAAATTAATTAATTAATTAACATTTTAAGTAGTATACTTTTAGATAAACCACATCTTCAAGTACAACACTTTCTGCAGATTCACCTGTAGCAGAATTGGATGAAGCAAATTCCCTGAAGTCTGAAGCATAATAGAGTTCAAAAGGTTAGAAGAATATTGGATAGTGTCTCAAGTTCTAGCAGTGACAGTGACGTCTTTAAAGATCCCATAAAAAGCAAGAAGAACTGTTAAAATCCTTTATAATTACAGGTAACTAAAATTATTTTTATAAAAACATAGGTACTTGGACATGTTTTTTAAAATTAAGGTTATTTAAAAAACTAAAAAACAAAACAGTTTTAAGACATACTAGGCACTACTAGACATTTGAACACACAAAATTAGGAAATACCTGTTACTAACCAGAACTAACCTACTCTTAACCTATTGTTTAACAGTCCAGATAAGATAAGATCAACCCCAAATTAACTCAGCAATGATAGTTGTTGTCTTTTTAATCTAAGAATTATGTATCCAAAATAACTTTAAATCATACAAAAGACAAAATAATGTAATATTGTCAGATTTAGCATATATTTTTAAGGATTTAAATACAGTTAGGAGTCCCAAGACATAAAAATTTGTTTGTTTTTCTAAATTACTTTTTGCTTCCTCGGCGCACACTGTATAGACATTAGTATTTGTTTTCTTGGATTGGCTTTGGGTAAGATTTTTTCTTTAAAAAGGGCTTTCTTTTCATACTGTTGACAAATTGGCGGTAGAAAACTTTTCTTTATCACCTACAATAAATTAGTACATACATTTTTGAAATGAGAACAGACATGGGCATAGCCAGGATTCTGTTTGGGGGAAGGCAGTGAAAAACTGATAATATACTGGGTGTTTTTAAAAAGTGATTCCCCAAAATAATTTTTTTACGTTTTTAAGGTAGAAAAATAAAACTTGATGTGTCGATGTTTGACACATGTGCATTGGTAACCCGAAAATTACTGCTATTTTCGTAATTTTAGATCGCTTTGCATATCATAAGGTGATTTTTTCAATGCTTCTTTATTCTAAAAAACATATTAAACAATTTTGATAACTTCTTTATGCTTTTAAATTAGAAAGTTTCAAAAAATTTGTTTTTTGATTCCCGATATTTTTCAAAGCGAAATTCTTGCGATTTTGAACCACCCTGTTTATCCTACGGCAATTTTTAGTTTACTTTTAAGCATTTCAGATGAAGCAAAATTTTTAAGAAGAATAACTTTTTTCAAAATAATTAAAAAAAAAAAAATTACAAGGTATGGTTAAGTCCATCCGTGTACATTAGACTGGGACAAAAACAAATACTTTTTGTTATGATACTGTGAAAATATTGTTTATGACGACGAAAAAAAAATATCTTGAAATTTTTTTAAATTTTTAATATGAATATTAAGAGGTTCATCATTAACATTATTGATTTTTCAACATTTGTTGGCAAAATTAGCCCTTTTATATTACAAAACCATCAAATTTTATTAAAAGTTGGTAAAAGGATATTTAAGATAATAATAAAAATACGATTAAAAAAAACTTTACCATGCTATATCTTGGAATCAATGCATTTCCGGAGTCCTTAAATCTGTATAAATTTAACATCTATAAAATAATTGTCCATGGCTAGGGAGGGGGCAGCTGCCCCCCCTTCCGGTGCCTGGCTACGCCCATGAGAACAGATGTAATAATTTAGTTTATTATTTTATTACATACTTCACGAAACAACAAAACCAATACACCATTTTAATACCTACTAAATAAATTAAAAACCACAACGCCTAAAAATTTTAACATGAAATAAATATATAATTTCTTAACTATTTTCTACCTTTATTTTATCCTAAAATAAATTTTATAAGTTTATTTTCCTAAAAGGGGACTATTGTTTGTTTTTTTTTGTCTGTTTTATACTAAAGTAATAATTTTTATTTAATTTTTCGGAAAAAAACTAAAGTTGCATTTTTTTTTGGGTTTAATGTTTTAAGACTTTACAATTAGGCTAAATATAGCAATTATTAAAATAATCTTTTCAATTTTTTAAGATTTCATTTACGAATCATCATGGGTAAAATAACCACAGCAACAGCAGCAGTGACGACCGGCGTTAGGAATCGGCAATCAATCGTTAATATTACTAAAATAGGTAGTGTTGGTTTCTTATTTAAAAATGATAATTGACGATTAATAGTTAGGATAAATAGGTAGGGTACACACCAAATGAGATTGTATTTTCTAAAACAAAATAAAGAACCCCCCAAATCATTAAAATTTAAATAAGTAACTAGAAAAACTAAAAATCGATGTTTTGGTGGAAAGTCCGCCACTGTTGTCAAGATAAAATTGAATAAAAATAAAAATTTTAAAGGTTAACTATTAGGTTTTAGGAAATTTTGAAAAACGTTTGACAATAAATGTCAAATTTTGTGTGCCAATTGACATTAACATTTATTTAATGTCAAACGTTTTTCAGAGTTTCCTAAAAACTAAAGCTTAAATTTTAAAATTTTAGACCTAAATAATAGTTAACTTTTAAATTTTTTATTTTTATTCAATTTTATGTTGCCAGCGAAACGTCGATTTTTAGTTACTTATTATAATTTTTTTTTTGAGTTTTTGGAGGGTTTTTTTTGTATTCTGTTATAGGAAAAACAATCCGATTTGGCGTGTACCAGAAATAAATACCATCAATTTAATGAATCTGCCGAACCACTACAGAACATATCGATAATTGGGTTGTGTGAACATCGATTAAATGCAAATAATGTTTTTAAACCAAAAAATTTAACAGACAAGAAACGTAAATAATAAAAATTTGCAATTAGTCGTCCGTTTGGAAAGATTAACACATCGTGAGTTAATCGTATGTTTGTCCCAACGTCGTTTCCGTCGCTAAGGTGAGGACGACGACGGTGATGAAAATTTGAGTAAAATTAACGATGTGTTATCTCTAGATAAATTTAGTGATGATGTTAAAAATTGCCACGACAGTATTAGTGAGAAAACGGCGCCCGAAATTGAGTCCCCAACTTATAGGTAAACCTCTTTCCTAATCGTACCTTTCATCAATAATTATTTTTCTTTTAATCTTTCGAACGATTGAGACAACAAATGACTTCTCCAAAACACGGCAGAGGCGAAGTTTTTGTCGTCTAATGGCTTCACACTTAACAACCAGATCGGTAATTTTAAATAAAAGTGAAACAGAAAAAAACTGAGAAAAAACGTATTAAAATTGCTGTTATCCCCCGTCCGAAAACCTACTTGGAAGCTGATAGGGTGGGCAGTGCCAAAGGCGTTTGAAAGAGCAATTTCAGTGTACCATATCGAAAAGATGACGATCGGGTGTGATTATTGCGGGGCGATGTTCTTTAATGACGAACCTACCGGGAAAATGGACAACGGTAATTTTTGTAAAAACAGAAAAATAAATTTACTCTTTCTGGGTCCCTGTCCACAGGAGTTAAAGACTTCTTGACGCTCAGTGGTTCGTAGAACAGTAAATTTTGCGAGGAAATTAAAACCATAAATTAATTATTTGCAATGGCGACGATGAAAGGCATGGAACCAACCGATGTCCATCCGATCGGTATTCTGGCCACTAATGGTATAAACATACCATTAGTGGTCAGATATATTATTATTGTCAACATTTGCCGCGGATGTCACATAAAGAACCCTTTCTGAACGATCAGTGTTACTTTTTGGACATGAGTGACGTGGTCCAGGGAACTGTGTGCCTAAAACAGTATCAAACGGGTCAAGAAAGTGTTAAGAGAACATAATATTTTAATTAAAGATTACAATTCGTATCAAAAGTTTTGAAGGAGAAAAAAGCATTGTTGGGTTCGGCACATTATGTACATAATGTGGTAGATTTTAAGGAGAATATTAACAAGTTAACACGTATAGGCGACAATATTGCCTACCCGAAAGCCGTAGCGAAATCGCTGCAGTTTTCGAAGAAGAACCTAGAGGCGAGTTTCTCCTTAAAATTTACCCCAGACATGGTGGTCCGGCGGCGGCTTGCGTGACTGCGGCCGATGATACTGTTGATGTTGCTGAATGTTGATAATGCTGCTTACGATCAGCAGCAGCAGCAGCAGTAGGATCAACAGTATCGACGCAATTGTTGTCATAAGATCCAAAATCTAAATAAACCTGCCGAGTCTATGGTATATCCTTTATTATTTTCTATTGATGAATTCGAACATGACTATCACAAAACTCATGTCGATAATGATTCCATACATATCACTTTTTCGAGTTTTACCGATATAGGCTACGATTGCGGAAGAATCAGTTTTCCATCATTTATCGTTTTAAATGTATTTGATCGACCCCTATGTTAAATGTAAAGTGGACAATTTGTGGTATATTAAGAGTAATTATCGGTAAGAGAGTCGCACGACTTACAATAAAAACCAACATTACATTTCGGAGAGGGCTAAAATGGAGGGTTGCAGGGTCGGTAAAGTATCAACATCAAAATCGGCTATATTGGACCCTTTACGAGTCGCAGCGAGACACGGAAAACCAGACTTATTTGTGGCCATGATATGTTTACCGTCATGGTCGGAAATAAAATGGTGCCATCGACCGGATCTGGTGTATAGAGTTTTCCATATGAAGTTGATGAGATTTCTACATGATTGCTTATACAAACAAGTGTTCGGTAAAATCAAAGAATATAATAGCTACCGCAATAGAACTACGGCCACGAGTAAAGAAATCGGCGCCGAAAATCGAAGCCATCTAATAAGCCCGCTTATACAGACTCCGAAGCTGTCCATATAAGCGCGTGATGACAAATCGTTCGTAATTCTGCCATTTGAACTGAACTTCTATTGCGGTAACTATACAATCCAAAACTTTTTGTACGTTGTCGAGTTTCAAAAGATAGGATTGTCTCACGCGCATATTTACTTCCTTTATTTGGGGGTCTATCCGGATAGATTTCATAAAATAAACGAGTTAATCGGATACTAAATCCGGATCGCGATATTGCGTTTAAGTTCACTCTGGTTTTGGTTAAGTTCCAAAGCTTATAAAGCATCCTCGAAATTAACAGGTGAGATGTAGAATTAAAAAAATTAAGCCGCTGAATTTTTTATCCGGATAAAGCTTCCAAAATAAACAAAGTAATCCTACTCACCTTCGAACACGAAGACAAACTCGACACTGTAGAAAAGTGGACTGATTAGCTATACGAGTGCGTAGAGGAAAACTATATACATCGGGCCTGTTCGATGGGGGCTATATATCACTAGGGGCTCCTCCACCGTGTATAAATAAGGACGGTCGTTGGTCGAAAGATTTTCCGAAGCCTTACCGAAAAACGACCAATTAATTATAATCAAACTACAGCTGGTGACGGTAGTCCGTAATATAGGCGAAGAGCGGAAACGGGCGGAGGAAATGTAATTAGATAGTTAAAGCAAGGCCAGGGACGTAATCGTATCCGTATTAAATGACAGCTGCGCATGAGCATTATACATTTTCTCGTCGTACGGAGATACGTCCGACGCAACGCTACGGATTTCTACGTACGTTCAAATCGCAACCTGACGGGCCGAACATTCCAACTTATTGAACGGAATGGGAGTAGACGCGATTGGAAAATGTTTGAATATTTTGATTTTAATAAATAAACCAATAAATGAAGGTATACATGTTATGTATGAGTTTGTTGTTAATTGTCTTCAAAGTTGAAACACCATTTACAAAAACTCCAAAAAGTAAGGTTAAGTCGTCAGTCGTTTACGTCTGCCGTCTTTGCTTTAGCTCTATTTTAACCGTATGAAGTGGGAACAACGTAACGTAAATTTCTGCGTTTACGTCGGTCACATATGTCAACGTCTTTGGTCTTGCTTTAACTGTCTATTGTTCGAGGTGATGGTACGCCGGCGATAACGAACGCCGATATAGTGCCTTGCAACTGCTACGCCTCGCTAAAATAATGGTGTCATATTAACTTTGAGGCAGTTGAAATCCACGTAAGCATCAAGTATTTATACAGGGTGTCTAGGGTTGCCACCTTTTATTGTCAATGACCGGGAGCTCAGGGCCGTACGCAAAAAGTTATTTTGAGGGAGGGGGCAAAAAGGCGACAACCAAAAAAACTCCAGGTAAGTAAACAAAGCGGCTTAGGCGCCACCTCCAGCTAGCAACCCATCTTTAAGAGGTCTTTTTAGGCTCCTGCAATTGCTCCCTTTCCTGTGTAGAGCTTTGTAGGAGCTAGCCTTTAAAAATAACAGAATTTTGAAAAAGAGATTTAATAGGACTAAAACTTCTATATGATATGAATTTTAGGGATACATCTTTGGTATACGGTGTTTTTGAGGCGCTGATCAAGAATCTGAATCTTATTTGGACATGTTCCATTTTCGAGATATCCATTATCAAACTTGAAAATCAATCCAACCCTATTTTCACTATATTCCCTCTTCTTTTACACAATTCTTGATGTAAAACTAAATTAGCACACAATATTTCATTTTAAAAACATGTTTTTTTTATTAATTTTATACCGTTTTTATAATAATTTAAAAGCATCACTTTATATCATGGTGCTATGAAAGCTTATAAATAAATAAGTGCTAAGCTGTAAATGCTGTTTATAAAATATTGTGTGCCAATTTAGTGTTGCATCAAGTATTTCGTGCACAAAACAAAATAGGGAGTATCGATTAGTTTAATTTTCACGTTTGATTATAACGTGTCCCAAAAAAAAACTTTCAGTTTCGTGATTACCGCCAATTTATTTTTTCAGAACTTTTGTCATAATATTTCAGTAATGTTTGACCTGGAAAAATTATTGTTTGTCTGGGAGCCGGAAAAATGGGCACCGAAACCGGGAGAGGTGGCAACCCTAAGGGTGTCTCTAACAGATCTATACAAAATGTTGCCACACATTCTGTGGGCTAAAATACAACGATTTAACTCAATTTTTTTCTTAGTCGAAAAGTTTATCGTTTGCGAGATACAGGGTGTTAAAGTTTTCATTTTATTTTACTTATTTTTAAATATGTTTTTTTTATTATTATATACTTCTTCGTAAAATTAGATATTAGGGGTTTTCTAGGGTAGAGAATTGAAATCAAATGATGTTTTTGTTGTAAACTGTAGAGAGAGCCACCTGCAGTCCTTTGGTTATGTTCAAAATGCCATAGCTTTTTCGTGTCTGTATAATATAGCTTTACTGAAGAATTTCTATTCTAACGTCTTTTGTGAACAAAAATGTATACCTAGTAAATGTCGCTACAAGCAACCGTTTTTAAGACATTCCAGATTAAACGTTTTATTCCATATCACAAATTTCTTTTGTATTTCTTCACGCTTCATTTGGGACAACCGGATTTTCTAAAGATGTGTACAAAATGCTACGACAAATTCCTTGAACGAAAATCCAACGATCTAACGCAATTTAAGTTAGTTGAAAAGTTGATCCTTTGCGATATACAGGGTGTCAAAGAAAATAAAATAGAAATGTTAAAACCTTGTATCTCCTTAAAGATCAACTTTTTGACTAAGGTAAATTGCATTGTATCGTTGTATTTTGAACCAGAGAATTTGTAGTGGCATTTTGTACAGACTTTTAGAGACTACCAGGTGGCCTAGATAAAGCGTGCAAGAAATGCAATGGAACACTTTTGTATGGAATAACATGTTTAATCTTAAATATCACTAAAACGGCAGGTCTTAGGGATATTTACCAAGTATACATTTTTCAATGCAAAAATAAAAAGAGAATTACTTCTTTTACTACTTGTATAATAATTTTATTATAAAAAAATATATTAATAAAAAAATAGCTGAAATAAAATGAAAATGTTGACACCCTGTATCTCGTAAACCATAAACTTTTTGACCAAGGTAAATTGTATTAGATGGTTTTATTTTGGTCCAAGAGTTTGTGGTAGCATTTTGTACAGACCTTTTAGAGACATCCTGTATAAATTAGTGTCGAAGGAAGTTAATATGGCAACTATTAGGGTTTGTGAAAGGAGTGACAGTAAAGTTATCGATTACGATAACACTATACGTGTATTGTAGGTACGTGAGTTCGATGAAAGCTGCTTGGCGCTTTATGGATTTTAAAATGGCAGATCGTTCCCATGCGGTTATATGCCTACCGATTCATCTTTCAAATAGGCCCTTTCATCATATGTCGAGCGCAAGCCACCATATGGAAATGGCGGTAATTCAAAATATTCGTTCTGTATTCATCAACAGTGACTGGGCAAAGAATATTATCTCCACAAACAAGTAAATTACTGGAAAAACCATCGATGGTGCTTCAGTTATTAAAGGATTCAGTTGAAGCTCATAATTGTCAACATTAAAAAATTGGCTGAAATGTCATGGGCGTCCGCAAAAAGGGAAAAAGTGAGCTTATTGAGAGGTTAGGTCTCACCATTTGTTTACTAGCTACAAACTTATAAATGTGATTAATATTTAAAATTTTATTCTGATTAATAATGTCAATTGTAATAATTAAGAATGTATTTTGAGTATTACTTAATGTATTTACCCATAATTCACATTTCGCCCATGCTTTAATATCAAATTTGCTTGATGATTTAATATTTTTTTGCGATATTCCAGGCAAGGCTTTGGAAAATTTATAAAATAGTACGTATTGATTATGAATAATTAGTACCGTGTATCACTTCTACTTACTCCATAACAACACCGTTGTGTTGTTCCTTTTAGTACAGACGACATTAAGTTAATAAATTATAAATATTTTTTTCGATTGCTTTAAGTTAATTACTTATTTGTTTTTTACTTTTTTCAAGAATTAATTGACTTTAATTAATATTTTAATGTCTTTTCTTTGTAAGGGGTGGGGGCACTTTAGTACCGTTGTTTATAAAAAAAGTAAGAAAAAGATGGCTGATGCTAACGCATGCGCACAAAAATGTGATGAAGAGGCCTATATGCAATACTGGCTTTTGCCCGCGGCTTCATACGCGTTAAATTCGTAGTTAAAATAATTCAGCGTTTGCAATGTAAGCGCAAGAAAACGTGTTTATTTACGACTTCACATTAGGAATCTTGAAATTATCAGTGGTTCTCTAATATATTGAGCATGTTATTATACATATAAACCTTCCTTTTGAATCACTCTATTTATTAAAAAAAAACTGCATCAAAATCCGTTGACTATTTTTGAACATCTAAGTATACATACACACACACAGACATAGGGACAGACGCGGAAAGCAACTTTGCTTTATACTATGTAGTGATGTTGCTTTTAACGAAGGAGAGGACTAAATTGAGCTTAATGATTGATACGATTCGAAAAGGGACGTCGATGCGAGACAATACAAGTACGTCGAAATTCCGAAACATTACGGGTGAGCATTCGATTTCTCCTTGATTGTTCCCGAAGTAAACTTTATTGGTGCCGGAGCAAACTCAATTTTTCTATATTTTAACAAAAAATGCTGCAAAATGGTACTAAATATGGGTACCTACGAGTAATCAAATTTCAATACTTGATGCCATCAATCATTACATTTTATTTTTAAACGATTTCTGGACAATGCTGTCAAATTGACGGTTACATTGCTTAAATAAAAACATAATTTTTGACGTTAGCAAATGCTCCGGGAGCAATAAAATAAGCTCCCAAGGAATGCTCCCTAATTCTCCCAAAAATGAACGCCCGGAATTTTTCACGACCCATCCCTGGAACAAACTAACCGGGGATATGGTGGAGGTTTTTGTCCTAAAGAGCAATAGCTCTTTTATTTGCGTATGCTCTTGCAGCATACCTTAGAAGACAGCCGTGTGGTCATCGAAATTTTGAAAGAAGCGTGTCGAAAGCGTAATCCCTTACAGCGTAACAGTGTGTATAGGGATGCGCTTTTAGAAGCTTCGGAGAATAATTAAAATAGGTGAAGCACATGTTCTGGCCCAAGTGGTAGATTTATGACACGAGTTTAAAGATCCCTTTATGATAAACGATTTAATGATGAAGGATTGCACACTCGATAAACAAAGTGCCATACATTTAGCACTTCATGAAATTGTACATGACCTTCGTAGAAATAGGAAGGACATAACGCTTGGCAAGATCATCGGTCTACCTGAAGATAATTTAGGCGCGGCAAAGGAAATGATCGCGATAAAAAACAATGTACTTGTACGCAGCGGCGGTGGGTTGGATCAATTTTTTTAGGGACCAAAAGACTATAGACGACAAACCAGACAGAAAAATTAATGACTTAGATCCTTTGCACAGCGACAGCCCGAAGCGGTATATGGTGGACATGCTTAACCGGAACCAACGCAAGGTACACGACGAAGTAATCTACGGCCTGGTTCGGTTTCAAAAGAACGTACAAAAAAACATGGTATCCCCTTTTTAACGGCTCTTTTTTTGGTTCTCAAAAATAATAAGGGGCCCACTTACAATTTCGTCCAGCTGTTTTTTACTTGAAGCCCGTTTTTTTTGGTTGTCAAAAATAAAAGGCCCGCACTTACATTTCCGCCCCGGGTCACGGTACCTGTAGGTACGCTAATGGGTTTATCTGTAGCTTGGACCGGTACCACGACGGTAGTATAGGGCCTTTCTTTTCCGCTTAACTTCGGACGTGGATAGAAATTTGCAGGTGGGAGGTCCCATTGTTTTAGTCGGGACCTTGCCGACACTGACATATTACTATGGGACGAGGTATTTATGCTCACGGTATGCGGTTAGAATTGGTAGACAGATAACTGCGGGACATAATGCGGATAGAAGCATTACCCTTTGGCGATAAGATCGTTTTGTTTAGAGGTGACTTCAGACAAACCTTACCCATTATGAAACTTGCTTTCGAAGCCACCATTTTAATGCATAGCGTGCTAAGCAGCCGAATCTGGACATCTCACGTTACCTCGCATGTTTCTTTGACTCAAAATTTGCGTATATCATCGAATCAACAAGGACGTAACTCGCGGGGTTTAGGTTCTCTTAACGCACAATAAGCAGATGTTGCTAATTGGTTACTAGCGGTTGGCGAAGGCAGTGTATCGACCGTGAAAGTCAAATCGCCGAATTCATCATCGGATTTAATAAAGCTCCCTAAACAATGTTTAGTTCCTTCCAAAAACATTTGATGGAATTTGTTTACTGCGAACAAGAAAATCCGAACGATTTGGGCGCCTTTCTTTGTCCAAAAATCGTCAGCGTTGACGTTGTCAACGCTGAGGTTTTAATAGTTATGCCGAGTAAATCTGTACACTATTATAGCGTTGACACGTTAGTCCAGTCGGAAGAAGACGAGTTTCACGTTTCGCAGGGTATCCCTAACTCCTTTAGCACTCTAATTTAACTCCATATGGTTTGAAGTTAAATTTAGGTTTAGTGGTAACCTTATTCAAAAGTATCGACGTTCAGTCAGATTTTGTTTACGGCTGTCGATTGTGGTTTACAAAAGCACATAATCGAGCTGGAATCATTGACGACCGATTTCACGATCCACGACCAGCAGCGTCGTGGATCGTAGAAACTCATTGGCCTCCCAAATTATAGTCTCGAAACACGTGTACCAACCTTGGCTAGCACTCTCAGGAAAGATTCAGTTCCCCGTCAGGTTAGCTTTCGCGATGACGGTTAACAAAATTTGGTCAAACCTTCCGGCGTATGGGATTGCGTTTACCGACGCCACTCCTTTCGCACGGTCAGTTGTATGTTGCCTTGTCCCGTGTGAGTTTTTTAGATAATCTAAAGATCCACGTAGTAACAAAAGTTCAACTATCGAGATGGTACCATACGTATTAGGTTGTTATCGGAAGGGGAATAATGACAGAGCGATTATCGAAGTTCGTAACTCTTCCGCAAATGTCGCGATCGGCCGCTATTCCTCCACCGCCGTCGTCCTAGAACGGATCCCAGAGGCCATCGTTGCTGTCTGCGCCGTTACTACCTCTACTAGCAACTAAACCTTGCAAACCGGTAGTAACGACGAAGACTCGTGCTCGTCCAACGCGGCACGGCGAGATAAAAATCTGCCGGATATGTTTACATGTAAATAATTAGAACCCACCAATATAGACTTTCCATCTAGATTGAAAAGGTTCCATTTATTTACACGTTAACTTCTCAGGCGGATTTTTTCTCGTCGGGCCGGAGTCGTTTAACTAGGCGAACACCTCAAGACGACGACAAGGGCGAGGGAAGAAGTTGGCGTATTAAAATCATCGAAGGATGAGTTACGTGCATTTTCTTCTAATTTTCATAAGTCGTATAAAGATCGAAATAATATAGCGAAATAGCAAACGATCTGTTTTTAAGACAGCACAGTCCCCGACGTTGCCACAACCACCGAATCGTATTCGACCCATTGTTGAGGGTAGCCCTAATATCAAAATTCCGGGGTGGGTGGGAAGTAAATCACTGGATCACTTCCCACGGTCGCGTTGTTAATATATACGACAGTGAAAGTCGCGTCAAGACTTGCAATAATTCGCTGTGCCGCTCCACACCGCATACCGCGTTAAGCTTAGTTTATAAGCTTGCGAAATGCGATTTGCGAAACTTGTTCTGATTGGTTAATTTGTAACGACTTTCGAATGTTTCGTTACAAATTGACCAATTAGAACACGATTCGCAATTCGCATTTCGCAAGCTTATGAACTAGGCTTTACATAGCGCGACGAAATTAACGTCGTTTAATGGGTTTGGCGAATGATTTGCGGCGATTCAGAGCTTGTCGGTTTTTTCGCGTATAATAGGCGCGCAAAAAGGTTGGTTAGTTTGGACAGATGTTTGGCGCATTGTTGCACGTCTGGACGCAGCTTAGGAAACTAGAAATCTAACTAATTTCGGTGAATTACATGCAGACTTTTGTAGATACATATCGGTCCTGGGTGTATTCCTTTAATCCTCCCATAATCCTGCACAAAATCCTTATCAGAGGGAGGTCTAATGCGATGCGTTTACAATAGCATATGCGGTGACTGTAACTCTCGGGGAAAATCCCACCCGAAAGTTATTCGATCGGATTCAAGTACCAAAGGGATTTTTTTATCGCGTGTTGCAGTCCAAGCAGTTGTTAAGGTGTCCGATTTTAAACTAATATCTAGTGGCAATTTATTAGTTAGGTGTCCCAAAAATAAAGAACGAACATCAACTTTATTGCTTATATTTTTTTAATTACATTTTTAAATTTTGTATTAAATTCTATATATGTTTCATGTAACATGTCCTATACCTGGAGCATTGTATGAGAGGGGTATCAAATACAACACCTGGGGCACGATTTTCGACTTGGGCAGCAGATATTTCTGAAAAAAGGGTTTCTTCCATTTCTTTTCAAATTGCCTACTTTTGCTTGTAAAAGAAAGAGGCAAAGAAAACGCCTTTTTATCAAAAATTTCTACACCCTAAGTTAAAAATCGGGGCCCTGGAGTCCACAGTTAACGAAAAATTTACCATCGATTTTTTCGAAAAGTTGTGACAGACACGTAATTTTTAACCAGTTTTTTTATGGTAAAGTCCTTTATACATGTTCAGCTACTTTTAAACGTTAATGCCAATACGGTGTAAAGCGTGTGGAACACTAACAGGTACTTTATTTTTATTTTATTTTTATTGGACAAGAATGCCGGCATGCAAAAATTGCCTCATATGCTGACGCATCAGCCCCGCTTTGTTATTGCTTTAATTGCCTATATAAACCTTTTGAAGTGGTTGACCGTGTATACTGTACCATTTGGAATCTCATATTGTACTCTGATAATTAAAAATTAATAATTCAAAATCTCTGTTTAAAAAGATTTAATCTGGTTATGTCAGCAAAAATATATATATAAAAAAATATTTATTTAAAATGCATTCAATGCCAAATATTATATTTTCTTTAAAAAATTAGGCAAACAAAGACCTCACTACATAAAGCTAGCGTTTTTTCCTATTTGTTTTATAAAATTGTGTTTTATGTAATTATTTTAGATTTAGGGAACAAAAGTAGACTTCTATTCTTTAATATTTAGAAATAATGCAAAACTGTAATGGTAATAATAAATACAAATAATTATAAAATAAGGCTTTTACCTTTCTCTAATCAAGTTCTTAGCCACTAAACCTGTTATTTCAGGATATTCCTATGCCACCAGAGTGTTTTGCTGAATTAAGGATTTACGATTTAATTTTAAAGGCAAACAAGACAAAGTTAAAAAATCAAACAGTTCTTGCTGAAATTAAAGAAGATAGTTTTTTGCGAAGTAAAAAACTGCCAATATAACAATATTTTTTCATGCTGTATTGTTGATTTCATAACTGTTACTATAAACGATTTTACTGAATAGGGAGCTCCAGACAATTTAAACAAATAAGAGCACAATATCAAACCCACAAAGTTAAAGAAAACAACTAATAACAGCACAATATTTATTTATTTTATTTTTTTTGGTAATTAACTTTTACTCGTACCGGGGACCGGCACGGCTCTCGGCGGCCCTGTGTATGTAAGAAAGAAGAAAATATTACTGTTTCTTTTTAAACTACTTCAAGATAATGTAATTTTACGAACAATTTAACTAGATTAATATGTAAATAATTGTATCATGTGGATGTGGTGCACACAAATTGACCAATTTAAGGCGGTTTTATGGTCAGGACAGCTTAACTTGATTCGAAGAAAAAAATTGGTTGGTGTGGAACTTTTAGAGCTATAAGCGGTCACTTACCTTTGCGACTGTATGAGAACTTAATGTTGGAAACAAAGTCCTTTATTTCAATCTAGTGAATTACTTTTTAATATTGGTTCTGTTTTTAACAAAAATGCAAGATACAATTTAAATTTTATTTACTTACAAAGTAAAATAGCTATTGGAATGTACTTTATCTATATTATACTTAAAAGAATACTTTACAAGAAAAAATAATAAAACAAGTTTGCAATACTTTTGTCCCTAAATTACTCTCTAAAAATTATTCTATCATTTTTTCACATACATATAGTTAAAAATATTCGATAAAGGCAATGTAGATTTTTTGTAGATCACAGCCAAACCTGTACCTGGAACTAAATTAACTTAAAATTACCTATATACAATTAATTATGACCTAAATTTTAAAATCTGCTTACAAATAAAATTAGACATAAATATTAAACACGCTCAATTTAAAATTTCAATGGACATTTGGCCGCTAATTTTTATTATAATAATTGTAAATGTAGAACGTGTTTAACTAATTTAATAAAAAAACTTATCGGACATAAAAATATTAACTAACCTAAGTATTGTACAAATTAATATCATTTAAAATTCAAGTTGACACTTTTTTTGATGAACTAATAAAAATTATTTCATAGCGTATTACTAAAAAGTTATAAATAACAGAAACATTGTTTTGGCTTTTTAGTATTACTGTCTCCAACATAGAGGCAATTTTTATAGAAGTTAAAAAAAATCATGATTAATATCATAGACAAAAGCTTTCATGGAACTCATTTGATTTTAGTTAGCCGACACTGCGGTTTTTGTCAGTCTTTGTTACTTTTAGGGCTTCTGCTTTAAAGAATTAGATGCTCAACCTATTATAACAACTCCCAATAGAGAAAAACAAAAGTCTCCGTTTGTTTAAGGTAAAACTTTTGATATATTGGATATACTAAAATAATATTCTGATCACGGAGAAGTAGTCGTGTAATCAGTGCCGTATTAAGCACGAGGCTGAGTAGGCTACAGCCTAGGGTGACGTGAAAAAATAGGCGCCAGACAGTGGACATTTTAAAATAAGGGTAGGGCGGCGTGGAATAAAATGGGCGCCAAGCAGGCAAGGCCCCTTTTTTGCTCTTCAATATTATTTGTGCGCCCTGGGAATAAAATAGGCGCCACACAGACAAGGACCTTTTTTTTTAACAAGTTCAGCCTAGGGCGCCCAAAACAGTTAATACGGCCCTGAGTGTAATAAATATAACTCCTGACAAGATTTATTCAAAACTAAACGATTATAAAGAATTAAACGTCCGTGTCATTTGCCTTTATGCTAAAAACAATAATTTAACTCCAAATAACATTTTCAGTTTCTACTGCGACTAAGACAGCGGAGCTCAGAGCAAAAGTGAGCTCTCTCAAAACTAGAGTTTTTTTCAAATATTAATTATTTAATTAATTTTATAACTCCTAGGATAAAAATGGCCTATACGACCATCGCCAACAATTTTGCACAGGCAATTTTTACCTTAAAATATTTTGCACTACACAGAAAGTTTATAAAATAATCATAAATGTTAGTATATGTTCCAAAACTTATTAGTTTATTAAAATATATAACCGCAGCAATAAATGTTAAAGTATGATTTAAAATCTTTGTAAAATTCTTATTTTATATTTCCGCAACCACTCTCTGTACAGGGTGCTTTACTTTCAATGGTTTTACAGGGTATCTCGAAAACTGAGAAAAATAAAAATTCTGATATAAGACTCTCAATCTCTCTTTTTTTTACAAAACAACTGTGGTGAAAACTGTTCATGGCTATTTCGATCTATCTCCGAGCTACAGGGTAATTTTGCCCATTTTTACAACTTTCTTTAACTCGTTCTCTATTGAAGTTTAATATGTATTTATTTTATTTCCATTTAGTAAATATAACATTTTTTCGTAAAAGTGATTCTCTTTAATGAAGTCATACATTTTTAAAGCTTAAGTAAGTTAATTAAAATAAGTTAAAAATATGAAGGTTGATTTTTAATAAAATATCAAGTTTGGGTAGCTAAACCCAAAATAATGTTTTGTTATTTTCTGTCATGGCCTATAAAAACCCAAATACCCAAAACCCAAAAATACATACTAATATATATTTTTAAAGAGCTTAGAGAGAACCTAATAAATATAAATAAAAATACAGGTTATTTTGATGGGTTATTTTCTTAAAAACTGCCCAGCCTAGAAAACAACTAATAACACAATAATATTTTATGAAAAAATTACACAATTAACCTATTTAACGTTTAAATGGATGGGTGCGGCTGTGTGCACGTAAAAATGTAAAGGAAAGAAATGAAACTGTTTTGCACGAAATACAACAGTTTTATTTCCTCCCTTTATTTAAAAAAATGTAAAAATGAGCAAATTCTGAAAATCACCCTGTAGCTCTGAGATGGATCGTAATAGCCATTAACTGTTTTCACTATAGTTGTTTTCTCAAAAAAGTGACCAAGAGTCTTGTATTAGAAATTTGAAATTCCTTACGGTTTTCGAGATACCATCTAAAAACCATCCAAAAGAAAACACCCTGTATGTAAAAGAAATCCAGTGTAAATCTTACAGAGACGTGAAACTTGTTTCCTAAACCTTTGCTTATTTGCCACCGAAACTCATCGCCTATGACAAAAACATGTTATTTAGAGCTACACAATAGAGAGATTGTAAATTAATGTGACTTAATAATTTTAGTAAAATTATTTTGGTGTACATATTGCATGACGATTGGTTAGAATATTTTATCAATTATAAAATAGGCACTATTTATTGTACCATAAAGCACTATGTAAATAAGATTTTTACAAATATAAATATCTAGTATTCAAAACAATAAAAATGGGATTTTTGTGCTATTAGCATTAGTGTGGTAAATTTTCTGTTAAGGCCCATTTTAATAAACCAAAGAAATGGTGTCTCAATATTAAAAATAATATTAAAACTATAAGAGTTGGATGAAATTTCGTGTAAAGATTTTTACTGAGGTACTATTTGCTAAATATAAAACTTTAGACAGAACATACAAATAAATGTTTGGATATAAAATGGGCCCTAAATATATTTTTCTTTTTAATAATATACAAAGGCTTTTAGCAGTGCCATTAAACTTTTTACTGCATTGTTATTTCGCTTGCTTCCTAATCTAATAATAAAACAACATTATTTTGTATTAAAAGTAGACATATAACACATTGAGCTTCTCAACAATTTACACTTAAAAGCAAAAATATTCGGTACTAGCTAAACCTTCTACAATTACTTTTAATTATTAATAAAACATAAATTAATCTGGAAGAATGGCTATTATTGAACAGGATCAAAAAAGGAACAAATCAGAATTCCTAAAATGATCCTCTAAATTCGTGTTTACTTGCGCAGTCACCATTCTTTAAAATCAGCTAACGTATTCTTTGAAGATAACCAAAATACTCAGATTTTATAAGTTAATAAAAAGAACAAAAGTTAATTTTAGTTAAATTAAAGTCATACTTTTATGAAAATAATATTGTTACGACCCTGTGCGAACATCTGTAAAACCTCCAACAACGTCGGTTTAATCAAAATTATTTAATAACGAAAATTTAAATCTTGTTTAAAACCCATAATTCCCACAAAAAGTCATCATTTTATTTGGATAATTTGATATTTTTAGTTATGCCCCCTACAAACGTTTGTAAATCATTTTAAACCAAAAATAAAAAAATAACTTTTTTTTAATGACTTTTCCCTAAATTATGGAAAATTACTTAGTCTTTTGACTGTCCACGAAGAAGGTATGCACAGATCAAGCATTCTTGCAACAACGATGTTGCATGTTACCCATTATAAGTTGAGAACCGGAAATAATGAATATTCTTCGATGTTTTACAGGAACAATGTTGAAATATTTGCAACTATTTTTACTTCTGAACTACCTAAGATGTTTAAACAACCCCTTTGACTAGATAATGATGAACTTCTTATTCAAAAAATCTTAACACCATAAATTTGAAAATTACTCCATATTAACTTCTTTTTAAACACGCATACAAGGTACTAATAAAATCTGCGTATGTTGGTTACCTTCCAGAGTTATAACAATATAGCTCAGTGTAAAAATGATGCTTATATTAATAATATAATTAAAAAGATCTGCCCATAAAAACATGGACATACTTAAATTGCGAGAAATTAAAATAATTGTAAAAAGTTGCGGACTAAAAATACAAAAATCGATTTAATATTGAGATTCCTATACTGTATTCTTTAAAACAGAAAAATAGCATCAATTGCAGTCTATAACGTATAAAAATAAAATAGCAGGTACAAAAATATATTCAACAAAAATCTGAAAGAGCACGCAAGAGAAAAACATAAATATAGCTAAATGTATGTTTTCTTGATCTTTTGCAACGTCCCTTCATTGGTAATATTTAAGTTTTCAGAGATCCTAGGTTATCTTTCTTTGGCGGAAGTGTATCCGAAGACACATTTAAGACGTCTAAATTAACCGTCTTGGTTGGCCTGGCTAAAAAACTATTCTGGTTCACATTTAATCTAAAACAAAAAAAAAACGTTTAAAATTTAAAGATTACATTTTAAACATGTTTAAAAGAAGAAAATTAAATGACAAAAGATATTTTCTAAAAAGTATATGATTGGGAACATTTAAGGCCTACCTATAATTTATTTTAATAATTGTTACAAAACTTTAAAAAGTTGGTTTTCAAAAAAATTAAATAACCATTGATCATTACGAAAAAGGAATTCTTTCAAACTCCAGAAAATGTGGTTAAAAAATATAATGAATTGTTTATGATATGTTCTCATTATTTATTATAATTGTTGAGGACAATAAAGACCTACTTAAAGTCCCATTTTGTTCGTTTAATATGCATTGAGAATTCAAAATGACAATTTTATTTCCCTCCAGAATACTGCACTGTCCATTGGAAAAACACCGTATGTGTATATTATAAGCCTATTCACATACGGTGTTTTTCCGTTGGACGGCAGAATAGCGTTTTGAAAATGTAGCTTTTAAGTTGTTTTAGGTATAAAGTAAATTCTCACCTGTCTAAATGGTTATGTTGTTCAATAAAAGGTGTTAGGATACTGCATGTAAAATTTCTCTTGACACGCAGTATCCCCCCACAAAACCCACAAAGAGACCAATCATGGCTGCGATCACAATTCCCCACCATAGTGTCCCTGAAGTAAATTCACTCCTCTTAATCTGAGAGCAACCAGTGCGGACGTCAGAATTAATGTCATTGCTGCAATCATCGAAATCTGAGCGGTTCTCTACTTGAAGCGACAGTTCTTTAACATTTGAACTGGTTTCTTCTTTATCAATTGAGTTACTTGTAATAATGTCGTCATCGACTTCTTTGCGAGGTACCTTCTCGTTAGCGGAAACTTTGCATTTGGAACCATTACCTTTGGTTACATCTTGAACAAGGTACCTAAATGACGTAACAGTATCCACACTAACGCAGAGGTTTTTGAGCTGGTCCCAAGCACAGTGGGGGTCTCGCAACTCGATACATTCACTAGAAAAAATATAAAAAATTAGTTTACTTATATCAGTAAGCTAAGCTAAAAGATTATTCAATGGTCTTTTTATTGGGTACACTCCAAACTCTATTTGGAAAGAATGGGACCGCTTCGGCCCTGGTTCCCCAGAACTGGCCGGTCGCCTTAAACAAAATAAAAAAAAACAAAAATTCTAATTAAAAACGACGTTTCGGTGGCAAGTCTGCCACCGTTATCAAGTTAAAAATAAGTTAAAAAATAAAAATAAAAAATTATGTCATTTATGTCACAAAT
The DNA here is from genome assembly GCA_014170235.1 of Listronotus bonariensis. Classification (NCBI taxonomy): domain Eukaryota; kingdom Metazoa; phylum Arthropoda; class Insecta; order Coleoptera; family Curculionidae; genus Listronotus; species Listronotus bonariensis. The sequence continues at coordinate 102,780 of JACEGR010000398.1, forward strand.
GTCAAACTATTTTCAGAGTTTGATAAACCAAAAAAAGCTTAAAATTTTAATCATTTTTTAATTTAAATATTAGTTAATTTTTTATTTTTATTTGTTAACTTAATTTAAACTTGATAACGGTGGCAGACTTGCCACCGAAACGTCGTTTTTTAATTAAAATTGTTTGGGTTTTTTGGTTGGTTTTTCTTTATTTTGTTTCAGGCGACCGGCCAGTTCATAGAGGTCAATAGGGCTGATCAGGGTCAGCTCGTAAGTCCAGGACCAAAACGGTCCCATTCTTTTCAAATAGATTTTGGCGCGTACCCAATAAAAAAGACCATTGAATAAATGAATCCGCCTAACCAATATATATAGCATATCTTCTAAAAGATTATGTTGCTATAATCCAATTAAAAATTATAAAAAGTGGATATTTACTCACCTACACGTGGCAATGAACTTGCAATGATTTAAATTAACTAATTTAGTTTCGCCCTTACTAACAGCTATCACTTTGCCATATCCTGGAGCTACTGTTAGCTGCTTTACTGCAGTACCCCTAGAAAATACTTCATTCTCTGATATAACAAAGGCTTTTGAAGACTGGTCGGCTACGTTTACTACTTTAAGGACTTTGCCATCATCTGAAAAAAAGTAAAGGAAACTATAGCTAACTTCTGGAATTTGGTATATTTCGCACATAGATTTTCTTAAAGTTGTTATACGGAAATATCTATAAAAGAAAGGGTAATTGTTTCCTTATCGGACACCACCCCGATATTGATGTTTTTGGCACTCTTACAGGGGTTTTTGGGGCGCTTATTATAAATCTGAAAGAATTTTTAGTTGGCAACGTTTTGTTTTCGAGATATTTTCATCAAACTTGAAAACCAAATTTACCTTATTTTACTATATTCCCCCTTTTTTTAATAATTCTTGATTTAAAAGTACATTGATACTTAATATTAGGTTTTCACCTCTTAAAACCCAATTTTCTATTTATTTTACATCTTTTTTCCATAAAATTGTATAGCTTAACGTTACCTCACATGACTGAAAGTGAAGCTTTGCATTTTTATGGAGCAAAAGAGTAAAAATAAACAGAAAAATTGATTTTTAAGAGGTGAAAAAATATATATATATATATATATATATATATATATTATGGTGAATTAAGGTTAGTTTTCTATTCAAGTTTGATGATGAAGTATATCTCCAGAACGCGGAACGTTGCCTACTAAATATTATTTCAGCTTTGTATCAGCACCCCAAAAAAACCGTATGCCAAAAATCATCAAAATCGACATGGTCTCCGATAAGTAAAAATTTACCAAAGAAAACTATGTTTTATATTACGTTTTTTGGGAAGTTAAACCTTTCTTTGGATTAGATTAGAAACTTTTGAAGCTGCTTATACTAATACGGCATACAGAAAAGTAAAATAATGTCAACAGGAAGTTTTCGCGTGTTGTAACTTTTTTCCCCAGTTTAAAAAGTATATGTGTTGTGGTTACATAGCTATTGACAACGTCGTTGATTTGAGATAAAATATTTTAACAATAATAAAAAAAAATGATGCAATACTTTTTAAAAATTATATAAATTTAAGTATTCATTGTTCAAGATAAAAAAACCTCACTCTAAATATAGGGCCTCTCTTTGCCAAATTGGGGCCCCTCCCTTTGTATTTTGGTAACCTAACAAACGAAAAGACCTCAAAACAACGCTCCTAAACCCTAATATGTACCTTTTTTTTATGAGAACCCTCATGAGGGGGCCCTCTCTGATTCGGGCCCCGGGGCGGGCCGCCCCCTCGGTACGCTAGTGATTTCGGGTAATAAGATCAATAATATTTGAATAAGTTGGGACCTCCTACTTTGTTTAGTTAATATACGCCACTGCTTTTTACCATAATAAGGATTAAACCATTCTAAGAAAGATATTACCAAGTCGTTTTCTTTACATTGTAATTTTATTCTGCAAACTACTTGAGCATCTTGTTTAATTCATTGTAAAAAAAAATAAATATTTAATACTATTTTTTTACGTCACCGTTAGTTACTCTAAAAAGTTTAATGCGATTAGCAACAATAATAATGCCGAGAGCCTGCAGTTAATTGATTTTTAAGAACTTTGTATTAAGTCTGGTCTTTTATTTGTCATTCAAGGTTTCTTAGAAAGAAGAACAGTCGAGAGACCGTAATATACAAGGTGGTTTAACTACTTGCCAACGAATGATAATATAAACGCTTGTTTGTAATCTTGCGTACAATATTCTGAGAATAATTGCGATTATACAGGGTGAGTAAAATAAATTAAAAATCGAGAAAGGAGAAACATCTTCTAGAATTCTATGTTAATGCAAATGTTATTTGATCCACTTTGCACCGCGTAGGTCCGTAGATTCTATATGGTATTTTAATAAGAGCGATAGTATTTCAAATGGAGATTTCTCGGTTTCTAATCCATATAATTTAAATTTCTAGGTGTTACTATATTTACTATAGTTTGGAGTTTTATAATGCAGCGTCTGACTCCTCTCTATCGATTGGAAGTAATAAAAAAATATTACCAAAGTGGTAGCTGATTTGTGGCCACTCAACTTTTATTTACTCGAAAATTGGGTTGCCATTATCAGTACTCGCATGTTATCCGCTGCACTGTAGAAAAGTTTGTGGATGAGTTTTGACGTACAGTTAACTCACATTCAGCCTTAAGGGGTTATATCCAGTTAGAAGACCGAAAAAAGCCCGGTTTTTAATATTTTTTTTTTAAACGCCCTTTTAATTTATTAATTTGAAATTTTGTACATATGTTCAGTATCATTTTGACGATATTTTGACACATTTAATTTGTAAGAAAAATTATTTGAAAGTCTCCGTAGCCGATGTCCAGATGCTCCTCTAAAAAGACGTTTTGCATTGACCAATAGATCTTTGGCCTGAATTGTCTAAAATAAAAATTTTGACAAAATGGCGGCTTCTCAAACACAAAAATCGATTTCAGGCCCAAAATTTAGGCTTTAAATTATAAAGAAAAAATATTAATCGCAAACAAAATCCTTCGATTAATTGCTAAAAATATATTAAAGAAGCTTGTTTAAAAATTTTAAAGCGATCGGTTTAGTAGTTTTTAAGAAATCGTTGTCACCGTCTTCGAAAACACTGACTGAACTTTGAGAAAACCGTGTTTCAAGTTTTATAAAACCTATACACTTAGTTAAAAAAAATTACAAATATGCGCTCTCCGAAACTATTTGGCGGATTAATTTCAAATTTTCAAAGAATATGCTTGAATTATGGATGATGGAGGGGAGGATAACCATCTCAATGTTTTAAAAGTGTCCGTCGAAAGGTGCAACTTAAGGTGGCGCCACAGTAGCCAGAGGAGATTTTTTAACCAATGAGCATGAATTATTAGAGTGAGATACAAAATGAAAAAGGACAGATAGATACAAAATAAAAAAGGAAAGAAATACCAAAATCTCTGCACTGGCTACTGTGGCGCCATCCCAATTTGCTACATTCCGATTGCTACTTTTTCAACTTGTCCGCCATAAAAGATGGTTATCCTCCCCTCCACAATCCATAGCTTGAATAGATGTGCACTCGATATATGTTAAAACAAAAAATCGAGTATATATAACACCTTAAAAAAATGACGTTTGGAGGGCTCCATCGTAGAATCTTCGACGAGACTTATTTTTATTTTATTATTAGATTAGAATTATTGTGTCTATTTCGTACCTTAGGCAAAGATTAATAATTGTTAAATATCCCTACTCTTAGGACCGCGAAAAGTAAAGTCGAGGGTTGCATGTTGGACGGCCCTGTTGTAAGAAGAGCTTGCCATGGTACTAGTGGTGTGCATATTCGAAAGATTTCGATATTCGAATATTCGTATTCGGAAGATTTTAATATTCGAAAGATCTTTCGAAACATTTTATATTTCATTGAGAAAGATCTTTCGAAACATCTTTCAAAACATTTCATATTTCAATGCAAAAGATCTTTCGAAACATTTTATATTTCACTGCCAATAAGCTTTTATTCTGTCGAAATACCGATTGAAAGATTGTTGCTATATGCGGCAACGAATTATTTCACGTCTTATTCCGAGTGTTTTCGAGTTTTGGCGCTATTTAACCATGAATATTACAGCTAATATTCTTTATTTGTTTGATTACTAATGGTTTGGGGTATGTTTTACGGGTTGTCTATATTAAATGCCTAGATATAAATATCGTTCATCATTCATTCGGTATCTTTCGTATTTGTGTTCAGTGTTTACGAATAAAAATTCATGACATGTCATTGTGTTCATGACTGATCGTTCATGAAATATTTCACGACGAAAAACGAATATTCGGAAGAAATATTCGAAACATTTCAAATATCTCGATGTTCGAATATCATTCAGAAGATCATTTGAAAGGTTCCAACACTACATGGTACGCCACGCCAATAAAAACTTTAGGATAAAACTTTTTTACCTTGAAACATTTTTCTTTTAGTCTTATTCTTTGTTTAAAAAACAAAATCGTAAAAAGCCTGAAACTAGTTTAATAAACAAATATAGTGGTTGATAAACATCTGTATACTATTTTACTAGCATCTTCCGTAAAAGTCATTCATCCCATTAAATTTAAAGTAGATCTAAAAGGATTGGCTAGAGAGTCGCTTGGCCGTAAGATTGGCACAAAAACTCGCATCAAGTAGCAAATTTAACGTGCCTTTCAACGTCACAATTTTATCTTGATTATTTCACTGGGCGCTTAAAACAATTCACATTAGAATAGAATCGTGTACTTTGCATATAAACCACGGAGTTTTTTTACTAAATTACCGCTATTTGTCAAAGCGAGATTTATCCGTCTTTGTCTTTTAAATTTTATGTTTCCGCGATTTTTACGCTTAATTTAGGTCGTTTGTTGCATAAATTGTCACCTTTGTCGTTGTAATTAATGTAATTCGGCGACGAGATCGCATAAATTGCCCGAGTGAAACATAACAGAAGATGTACGTTATATTTTATTAAATCATCTCACTATTACAGGACAAAGACCTGACATTGAGCATCAACGATGCTGGGAGATTGTAACGGATGTTTTAAATATTATGTAGTTCAATATATTTTAAAATTTGGTCTTATATTTCTTTTAATTAAAGCAGCTTTGTAAAATAAGTTGTATTTTTTTGGGCGACTTAAAAGAATTCGCAGAGCAAATAAAATCACATGAATTGTTTATTAAGAGGATGCCGTAGCACGTTAAATTAGCTTAAACGCGATTCGCTGCCGTTTTTTAAATATTTGTTTTGAGAAAACGTTGTACATAGAAAAGTTTTTTAAAATGATCCAAAGATTATGGGAAAGTTAATTGATTTTTGGTTTAATGGCCGCTTTATGTGACTTGCTATTAATTTTTCATACTACTTCTGAAAAAATGTAGAGACTTATACCTAAACTTCGTATAGACATGATAAATTAATTTTGATAAAACTTTTAATTTTCGTGACTATGATGGGCGAAAAACGTCGGATCTTTACCCACCTTCCTTAGAATAATTAATCAATTCCACTCCCTTTTGGTGTAAAAAAATATGCTAATAATTTAGGATAATTTTTAGACAGTTGTAGCTAATTTATTTTTTATTAAAAACTATATTTTGGGATTTAAATAGAGAACAAATGTAACATTCGTACTGTCTCTAAATTATAAAATCTCTATTAGAGGTCAAAAATCAAAAATAGTCAGATATAATATGTGTATGCAAGTACAAGTACAAGTGTTATCAATGAAATCTCTTGCACATGTATGTACGTAAAAACTCCAAAATCATTAGGCAAACACAAAAAAATCAAACCCATATAAAAATAATAAACTATTTGATAATAAGAACGCTTCTAGAAGCTTTGCCAAGAAAACTGTGTTAAAAAAAACTCAAATAAAAAGTGCTTTTACACTAATTAGGGTAAGTGGATAATTTTAAACTATAGTACTTGAAATAAAATTTAATTACTTCTGCTTAATTGCAGGTAATAAAGGAAACTTTAAAATGAATTAATTATCCTGCACCCTTATTGTTTTTGAAAGTAATAAACTTACCCACCTGTCACAACAAATGGATTTGTCATTAGTAACATTAGGTTATAATATTTAAAAAACATTATTAAAATTAAATTAAATTTAAAAGTTTTTTATATCATAATAACGGTGATCAATTTGTCATTGAAACGTTGCTGTTAATGTAGCGCAGTGAACAGAGTCTTTGATTTTTAGCTCAGAAAGCCCTGGTTAGACCCCCAATCGGGTAGACATTTTTAGGTAGTAGTGCCTCTACCGCGTTGTCTAAACGGTGCCATGAAATGCAAAAAATGCATTTTTCAGTGCTTGGACAACGTTGACGTCACAGGGAAAAGATTTGTTAGACATTTAATAACTCGACACCCACGGTACTTTGATACTTGGGCATTATAGGCCTTCGTGGACTGTCTCAAATATAAACATAAAAACCCCAAAAATATTTTTTAACATTCTCAATATACTGGGTGTTACCGAAGAGAGAAACCCTTATATGTTTCTGTTTAAAATAATCCTTGAGATTTATTAAAGCCTATATGATGTCGTCACCCAATATCTATGAAAAAACTATGGTTATATGTGGAAAAAGCTAAAAATAAAAAGTACAGTTTGCAGCATACAAGCAGCTACAAAAGTGGTAAATTGCATGGACATCTGAAAGAAAGTAATGGTAACAAGCACAATGGGGTTCTGCACTTACCTGTTCCAATGTAAATGACGTCGTAAGTCTTGTCGTTGACCGTTCTAACTTGCGGATCGACAGCAATAGCCGTAAACCTGTAGTTCAGACTGACTCTAATCAAAATTGGCCTGCCCTGGTACGAAGGTACCGCTCTCTCCATAAGCGGATGCGTTTTAATAAAATTTACATTGGCGTCCTGTAGAATCCGACTGTCCCTCACGCACTCGCCGGGTCGTGGTTCTGGTACTTTATTATCAGGTACCGGCAGCCAATTAGCGTTGATGCTTTCTTGATCTTTGAAAGGACCTCGAAATGCTTCTTGTATATCGTCCATCTGGAATACGCATATGGCTGATCCTCCGATTGCATTGTCAGGGGTTGTAAGTGCCCCGTATATTATTTTGGTACTTGTCTCGCCGTATATACCTTCTATTATTGAACTTGTTGATTCTGAAAATAATAAAATAATATAAAAAATAAAATAATCTTTATTGTAAAGTAAAAAGTACCGCCAGGCCTATTAAAATAACCACCATTATTGCTTATAAGAATCTAGATTGGTGTTCTTTGAATAACAAAAAAAAAACAGTTTTCTGTCAAAATGTATAATATTTTATATAAAAAACAATAACAAACCGAGAAATTTTGGACAACAATTATTATATTTAAATTTTTACAAAAACATTTTGTACCATTCCTAATTCCAATAATTCATAAATGGTCTCCAGAAATATGTTTATATAACGCACTACGGCTTAAATAGTGTCATAACTCAAATAAGCAAGGAAAAGATGGCAACGCTTTTAAAATTAGTTCCAACAGTTTTTAGATTGTATTTCAAAAACTATTAAAATTCGCACACCAAGTATTTGAGCAATTGCAAAAGGTTTTTAAAGGTCCAAAAAGTAGCGTATTACGATTTGTGAAAATACATTACATTTGTAACACTGTAAGGATAGAAAAACAAAAACTGGCAAACCATAACGTCACGAAATACACAGCAATACCATATGCCCACTTGAAGTGAGTAAATTTACAGATTCTTTAAATTCCCTTGCGCATGTCGGCATGTGACATTGTTTATGTTTAGTAAGTCAATATTTTAACTTAACGTTATAATGACATTAGTGTCAGTTAAGGACAAATTTTTAAAACATGAACATGACATGACATATTTTTTTAAGTTTTGACACTATATCAGTGAAGGTGCAATCTCTCGGCAGTTTCCCTACCCAAAACCCCAAATGACTATGAGATAACGATATACACGTCGTGCCAGCTTAATGCGTTCAACTGAGTTTATATACACGTCGTGCCAGCTTACAGCGATCAACTGAGTTTCTGTGAATTGAACAATAACAGGTAGAGATTAGACAAAGAACGCATGCATGTAAACATCTCCCTGATTGGAAGACACATTGGTTTCGCTTTGTCGTTGCTTTTAAACCGTTTTCTTTTACGCATTGGCAAAAGTTACCTATGAGCGTATTAAAGTGGCATGACGTGTATAAAAATTGCTTTGTTTGGCCGACAGAGACTATCATAAAGTTGTATTTGTATTTATACAAAATAATATCATAGCTAACAATGAATCACACTTTTCTAATATACAGGGTACGAAATTTTAAGGTGTGATACCGTATGTTATTTTATTTAAAAAACTTCCTATAAACATATGTCCGGAGTTGCTTTCTTACTGAGATACAAGGCGTTAAAATTTAAGAAAAATTAGCTTTTTTAATATGCTAAGGCCGATTTGGATAAAATTTGGTACATTTATTTAAAGTAATAGGGCGCTTATTTAGCTCTAACCAGATTCTTATTATTGGGTTCGGTGGCGTCTCAGTGGGCACCGCAACTTATATTACTAAGAAAAAAAAGTACGCCACTGACTTTTTTGACGTTTTTATATTTTTTTATAATTAAGCAATTAATAACACAACTTTTTAGTCTCTTGTATTTTCTTCGTATCTCGCTTTGTTTTCGGAAAAAATGAAGCCACTTTAAGTGATAGTAAAAAGTATCCATAAACAGCATAAACTAAAATCCAAAATAAAAAAATAAACAATGTTGACCTTAGTAGATAAGGAAAATAACGATTTCCGATTAAATACACGACTGTTCATTTATTTTAAAGCAAATATTTGTTTATTTTTTATTTTTGCATTTTTACCATGTCGTCTATGGATACTAGAAGAAATTAAAGTGGCTTTAATCTATTTCTTAAAAACGAAGTTATATACAAAAAGAAATCAGGGGACTAAAAAGTTGTATTATTAACTGCTTAATTATAAAAACAATAAGATAAGTTGCGGTGCCCACTGAGACGCCACTGGACCCAATAATAACAATCTGGTTAGGGCTAAATAAGTGCCTTATACCTAAATAAATGTACCAAATTTTAAGCAAATCGGTCTAAGCATATTAAAAATATTTAGAAAAAACGATTTTTTCTTAAATTTTAACGCCATATATCTCAGTAAGGAAACAACTCTGGACATATGTTTATAGGAACTTTTATTCATAAAATAACATACTGAATCACACCTTGAAGTTTCGTACCGTTGTTAGAAAGCACCCTGTATACAAGAAATAAAAACCATATTTACGATTACACCTTATGCCTCTAATTATATCAGTGAGTTTGTCCTTTAATTAAAAAAAGTTTTGGGCCTAAATGCTTTGCCTTGATATTATCGAGTAAGAGTAATTAGTAATAATAGTAAATTTATAGTCGATACTTACGTATTTCATCAAAATAAAATGGATATTCTCCAGGTACGGAACAATTCAGTCTTGCCTTGCTAAACGTTGTCCACTTATTCCTTGATTGATGGGGACCGCCCTTGTCGTGTTTACAAACCCGTGCCACGCGAGAATATATTATCTGAAAAAAAAAGAAAAACCCAAGGCTATTAGATTCTAAAAACCCCAGAGGGAAACTATTTTTGAAACATGTTAAATCACTGGACAGGTCTGTTTTTTAATGCTGACTAGAAATTAATTGTTGTACATCAATAATCAATTAAAGATAAGACTTCTAAGTAACTTCTGATAAAATCAAAACTCCACAAGCATTATTCCTAGGTAGTTTTTCCATATTAGAATTTCAAAGTCTCAATTAATTACTTTTTCAGAGGGGCGGTCATAAGGAAGGGGGGCCATGGCTCCTCCTCTTTCATGCCATATCCTTTTAACCGAATAATTTTTTTTTACCTAAACACAACTAATTGCAAATATGGGCATTTAGTGATGATGCTCCCCTTGGAAAGTTGATATGACCGCCCCTGCTTATTCATAACAATCTTGTAATATTAAGCACATTGAACTTTTTTCCTTAATTTGCTTATTTCAAGAATAATTACCCTTAAAGAAATTAACTTACCTTCCCACAGTTCATAAACTCCACTGCAGTCTCGCGAAAAAGAAGTAAATATATTCTCCGTATGTTACTGAACTCACAAAATTTGGTGCTGAAAAAGAAAAAAGTGTTTTTAATGGATTTCAAAAGCACGAGAAAAATAAATTTAATATTTAAATATATTATTTTCTATTGCAGGAGTCACCATCTACTTTCATTAGTGGTCCTTTTTAAAATACCATGACCGTCACGGTCCGAAAAAAGCCACCCTATGGATAGGCTTAACATAACAATTAATTACAATAATAAACTGTGTTTTAAAAATTTGTGTAGTTACAGTAATAATGAGTAAATCACACTCTAAACAAAAGAAAATGCCAAAGGTTTTGTGAAAATTTGTGAGAAAATGACATTGACAGCGCGGAAAAAATGAAATTGCGTATTGAACAAGGTCCGCAACAAAATAGGTTGGTGACTCCTGTTTTATAGTTTGCTTATACAGGGTGTCCGGAAAGGTGAGGTCAAAAATGATAGGGGTGATAGAGCAAGCCAAAATTATGTTAGTACTTTATATAAAAAAAGTTCTATCGCGCTTCGTTAGGGAGATATTGATCTTTAAAGTTGGTATAAAAATACTTATTTCAATTATAACTTTTGAACTGTTGTCTCAGTACCAATAAAATTTGGGCTACTAAATAACCTCATAGTAATGCTTCTTCCCATAGATAAAAAACTGTTCAGTAAGTCGGACTTATACGGAGTGCAACGATTTTTTTTTTTCATTTAATGTATGCATTTTTAACCCAGGTGGGAAATTTGACATTTTGCTTTAGCAAAGATATCCACTCTGCTAACTTTAGCCTCATTTATTTTAATTTCGATATCTAATAATTATTATATCGATTCAACAGAATCTAAATGAATTACACTTGACTCTTGAGGTAGGCGGGTTTACCTAATTAACGGTTTTTGTTTTTCAGGGGCTACGTATCGTAATTAACAAAGAAGTAAAATATTTAAAGGTGAAACAATACTTTTACATCGTAAAAGACCTAAAAGTCACATAATAAAACAGTAAAAACTTTAAACAAAAGTCATGTCCAAAATGATGTCTGATTTGTTTATAAACAATAAATAATAATAAAGGGAATTATTACAAAATATATTTCTAGACCCATAAAGTATAATAATAGAGACATTTTGCACCTCTTAAAATAACAGACGTTTTTGGCCTCCTTATGGTTATCGTTATTAAACATAACGATTACGACAGCAGTTTTAGACAGAGATTTTGCAACCTCTTTTAAGAAATTTATCTTGCGTCTGCGCTTTCCACACATAACCTTATTTTTGCCTGTAGTTCACCGATTTTAAAGTTAACGAAAAATCAGTACTTAATTTATTCTCCATAAGTTATACATTGATATTTTAATATATATGCAAACAGTTCTCTTGATTTTGTTTTTTAGAGTAGATGTAAAATGTAAACAATAAACAATAAACAAAAAAGCAAAACACAAAAAATAAGGTTGGGTTTGGTAGTAAAATAAAAAGCAAGTGTGCCAGATTCTAACATGTAAATTAATTACTGATTTAAAACATCCTTATAAATGCAAGTCTGTTTTAATTTCTTACCACTATTTTATTTTTCTTACTGCTATGGATTTTTCGCTAATTATTCGCTATGTATCAATGATATGTTAATCAATACGGTATTAAAATTTCAACCTTCTTAAATAATTGATATTAAAAATTCTACAATTCGGCAACCACGCAGTTTACCAATAACGATAACGATAAGGTGTTCGGTATTCATCCGTAATTAAAAGAGTCCGGTATGGTTAATAACGATAACGGATCATGTTTGCGTTACTGCGCGGTCTCAGAATAACGTTAACCACAACGGAATTGCAAAATAAGAGGTGCAAAATGTCTCTATTATAATTTAACAAATTTAAAATTTAAATGTCCAAAGCTTTTTTTGTTTTTCTAAGAGAATTTGTAACTCGACATCTTTTTTAAATGAACCACAAATTACGTCTTAAACACTCCTTATTTAATTTTTAAAAAATGTATGCTGGATATTTACTACGTTGTGGTTGTAGTAATAAAATACTAATTTATTATGTTGACTAATAGAAATGATTGAATAAGACGATCATAGAAATCATCGCTTCGTACTTTGATTAAATCATTAAGAAACTTAATATGATTAGTACTCGCGGCGAATTGTAGCCATATTTTATTGCATAGACACGTACCGCCGGCGTATCGGCCTTCAAATGTTTAATTATAATAATTTTTAAAAATGTTGGAATTACTATTTTTGAATGTTGCAAATGTAAATGCAGCTGGAAAATAAACATATTGATAGATTCTACACGATCTATTTCTGACTGTAACATTGGGAAATTATTTCGTTTAGTGCTATGTCGACATTACAAAAGAAATACCATTTTTTAATTTTAATTACATACAATTACGTGGGATATGCAACCTTATAATTATTGATCCCGTCACAAGTAAAAAATAACAAAAATTTTAATACCACAAAAATATGTGGTGAGAATGTTAAATATAAAAAAATAAATAATATGGCATGAATTCATTACTATATCCTAAGAAAAAAAGGGGGTAAAAATGCCGACTTTTATTGCGTTACTTAGCAATTTTCACAACTTTTAATATTCATGTATTTTTCTCATAGAATCTTTAATCAACAATGGACTGAGACACCAAAAAATATTTTCTAATTTAGTACCTTTAAAATTCAAAGTCATGTTCGCTTTCGTGATAAAAGTCTACCATAAAGTACCATATATTTACTTATGTTGTAGAAAAAATTTCGACGGGGGCGTTCTGAGTTGTCTTCAATACAGGGATATCCTCAACCTACACGCATAAAGTTGGAAAAATATTGCTAAGGGTAAAAATGACCAAAAAAAGTTTGTAAAATATACTTATGGAGATAATAATAATCATAATTTATCCTTAGCAATATTTTCCCAAGTTTTTGCGTATAAGTTTCAAATCACCCTGTATGTGAATTAAATAAAACTATTCTTAAAATATGGTTTCCCAACCAGGAAAAAGTCTCTTCTTTAAGAACATTTAGTGCATTTTATTTTAAAAAGATAAGCTGTTCGTCTTATGACTTCATCATCAAATAATTTGAAAATCAATCTAACCTTAATTCCTATAATATGTACATATGTAAGAATGGGGAATCTTCTTTTTGCACAAAATCTTTATTATAACACACAAAATTTGCACACAATATTCAATTTAACACCTTTTTTAACTTGTTTTATATTTATTTAATGGCTTTTTAACCGACTTTATAAAGGGGAGGTTCTCAATTCGCCGGTTTTTTTGTGTGCATATCACGCGATTACTCCGGCGTTTGTGGACCAATTTTGAAAACTATTTTTTTATTTAAAAGAGTGCACTTCCGCGGTGGTTCTATAAAAGAACTAGTCAGGATCGCGAGAAAGAAAGGTCTATAGACCTATTTTTGCTCTCTGCCGTTCGTGCGGCAAAGCTGCCTCTAGATAGGTATATGCTCAGATAATAAAGAAAAAGAAGAGATCAGGGGCGCATTCAGAATCGACAAACTTGGGGTAAAATTTACCCTTTTGTACCAAACTAATAGAGGTACTAGTAGTGTGTTTTAGTGTATGTTTACCGATTTAATAGTAAAAACTAATAAACTAAAAGCTAAAAATAAACAGTTAAAAAAATTAAACCGACTTCAAAATAATGATAAAACTGAATAAAAACTAAAAAATAATAACAAAAAATATGTAGGGTCATAAAAATGTGCTAAACTACCTAATGTTAATATAGCTATTTATACTTTAATACCATATGTAATTATTACCCGGCTTCTTTTTTTCTCTTTGTAATTTTTTAGTGAGTTTTTTATTGATTTTTTTAAAGTCAGCTTTTTAAATGTTTATTTTATATTAATTTAAAAGTTTTACCTTAAATCAAGTCGCCTGTGTAAATGAATGAATGTGTCATGTATTGAAAAGAAGGTGTAAAATAAATAAAAGATTTTAAAAGGATGTTTATAAAATACTTTGTGCCAATTTAGTGTTATATCAAGTGCAAAAAGAAAGCGAACAAGTAAAAATAGGGTTAGATTGATTTTCAAATTTGATGATAGATATCTCAATAACAAAAACGTTTCCGAAAAAAAAATCTTTTAGATGTGTGATCCCACCAAAACACCCTCGTGTACCAAAATTGGTCAAAACTGGAGTTGCCGCAACTTTCTAAACAATTACCCAGAATTTTTGTAAAAAACAAAACTTTTGTCATAATATTTTTTCACATCTTTTATAAATACCATCAGTCAATTAAAACCAACTTTTAAAACATCCTGTATACCTAACATGTAATATTTAATTATGTCCCTTAGCCTTCGGCTTGAACATCTGGGTACCCAACAATAGGATGTTACCTTGATTTATATTAATCATTTGTGAAATAATGAATTTTAATGCTACCTGCCTCTAGGAAGGATTACTAATCCAATAGTAGCAAACAGGTGAGTCCAATTAAAATTTATATAACAAAATAAATTTACATGTTACATGTACCTACTCATATCATACCACATATTTTTATGATTCCTTTACTAACACCCAGAATTAGAACCCTAGTTTCGCATATCATATTAGTCTAACTAAATATAACTACTTCCTAATTTTTAGACGAGAAAATCTTCTGTAATACCCATTTTTCTTCACGTAGAGTGCACCAATGATATAATAGGCAATCTAGTAGTCAAATACATTCATTAAACGAAATTCAATATTTTATTAGAAATTCCGTAGGTCGATAATTGCTTACTTAGCATAATTTGAACTTCTAATTTTATCCAGTTGATAAAAACCGGAGCATACGAGAAGTATTTACGATACGATATACCAAATAGTACATGAAGCAGAAGTACAAAAAACTGTATTAATATCAAGTTTCTAAACAATTTTATAAAACTAGGGCTTTAGTTTCATATTTTTGCCCCCTCGACTCTTACATAAGGCTACATTCCTCAAAAGAATTCATCGCATATTCTCGATTTCTTCCATAAGCTTCAATACAAAAATGCTTTTATTTAAATGGCCATATCTCTTTTAATTATTAAGTTATCAAGACAATTAAAAAAGAAAATGTTAAGGAAAGATGAAGCTATAACTTTATCGTAACCGTTGTTATTTACTGTTACCAATACATCCTACGGGGTGATTAAAAGTTTTTGGCAAAAATATATAATTTTTAACCGCCCTGTGTGACGTGCTGTTTAAAGGCAGTAATCTTATTTGAGACTAAATTATACCCTTACCTACTTCTGATGTTTCATCATCACAAATTTAATTACTCTCTTTTAACAGTTCATCATACAGAGAGATTAAAAAATTATTAATTTTTTTCAAAAAATTATCACCCCGTAGGATGTATTGGTAACAGTAAATAACAACGGTTACGATAAAGTTATAGCTTCATCTTTCCTTAACATTTTCTTTTTTAATTGTCTTGATAACTTAATAATTAAAAGAGATATGGCCATTTAAATAAAAGCATTTTTGTATTGAAGCTTATGGAAGAAATCGAGAATGAGTGTGAGTTTATGCTGAGCGCAAAAGAACCTACGTCAATAAACTTCCTTTTAATCCTGTTCCTACTTTTTAAAAATCTTACTTTAAGTTATTGTTGTTCGCAAATAAAATCATAATTCTTGTCGAACTGACCCTCTTCCAGTCTTATAGGTTTACAGTCTTAAAAGATTTTTATCACAAATGAAGATATAAACATATAAAATAGATAACCACTGGCGTAGAAAATATTTTCAAATTATTATATCTAAAAACTGGGACATGGGAACCCACAACGCACATAGTGAACGTCAGAAATGTTGAACCATATGGAAAACTTTTTAATTTTCGATTTCTCAAAAAAAAAAAATTATTCCGGATAAAAATCCCCTGCAAATGCTTTAACTCACAAAACACTGATCAAAGTTTGATTAAATCTTAGCTTCGATCTTAGCCTATACAGAGGTAAATGCAAATATACCAATTTGGTATAAGAGAAAGCTTGATACCTTTATTTTTAAACAAAATATTATTGGGACTTAAAGTTATGTCATATTTTAAAAAGCAAAACCTCCTATTAAAAATTAAAGGAAACTTACTTGTTCAACTTTTCCCGCATAGAGAATAAATTAAACTAAATTAACTGTTGTGAATGGTTCTAATTGCCCTAAAATTATGAAAAATTCACAGCATTGTTAATCTTAAAGCATTCAAGTAGAGTTAGAATTATTCAAAAACAAAGGTAATTTTTTGCTTTTTTAAATTTAATAAGGCTTTTAAGAGTCCATTAAGAACAATTCTTTATATCATTTTCGTCTTATAGAAAACGCATTCACTTTACACATTGTTAAATTTATTTTTGTTCTTGTTTTGTGGATAGATTAATCCTAAAATATATTTTTTAACTTCTATGATGTTTTTTCTATTACTATGATCCCAATATGTTTAATTTTTTAACATTGTAATAGAAAATCATGTAAATAAATTTATATTTTTGAAGAGTAAAAAGATGTTTTTATAAGACAAAAACGATGTGAAACATTAACATAAAGGGGTTTTTAAATTTAAGCCTTATTGAACCAGAAAAGAGCAAACATTTTCGTTTGTTTTTTGAAATGATTAAAACATGTACCTAAATGCCTTAAGAATAACAAAGCTTTGACATTTTCTTAAAATTTTAGGGCAATAAGAATTATTTATGACAGTTAATTTAGTTGGATTAAATGTCTATACGGGGTGAGTTGGAAAAGTAAGTTTTTTCAACTTTAGGAGGTTCTGTCTGATGACATAACTTTTAATTCCAGGCAAGATTTCCAAATATCATTTTATGTTCCTAAGTCTACAAATAAAGGTACTTTCTCTTATGCTAAATTTGTAAATTTGCATCTACATCGTATATAGAAGTTTTTCATTTGAATTAAAATTTTTAGCGGTTACTGTATATACCAAATTCTATGAGCCTTAAGGGAAATACTTTGGTAATGTAAATTTTATTTTGGAAATTTTCAAAAAAAGTTGATTTTCTTATATCATCTTTATCCCCCAAAAAAATATTAGTTTCAAAAGCGTCATCTAAAATTTCTAAATTTTTTAAAATTATCTATATTTTAAAAAAACCAGCCAGTCACCACCTAACCAGAACAAACTTTGTATGTATGTATTTGAGGAGACAATTTGATTAAATCCAAAAAACACTAATACAGGATTTGTTTTTGAAACTTAAATATCAAAATGATTTTGTTTACCAATGTGTGTTCTCTTAAGGCTACTACCATCTGGTATAAATTTAGTATGGGTCCAATGTCACAGTTTTAGAATGTGAAAATATTATCTATGCCAGTGTAGACAACTCTGGATTTAATCAAATGTTCATCTAAAAATGTTCCGGCTGCGTTAGTGAATTAACCAAAGAGTTCGAAATTAATTAAAACATTATTTCCTATGAAAGAGTTAAGTTAACAGTGCAAAAAATAAGTAAAGCCGCCTGCCTGATAAATTAAAAACAAGGAACAACAAAATGAAAGCACAAGCTTAAGTTTTAACGCAAAACGCGGCCTGGGAAGAATGACCCATTATGTGCCTGTTGATACCACCGCAACTCCTTTTGCGGTGTTCTTCAGTTCAAAGACGTAATTTTTTAGATGGATAACAAGGGCAACAGTCAACTAGACCTAACAGAGTTTTTAATATAAAAATAAATAAAGAGGAAAAAGAGAAAAACAGCTTAATTATTTTTGACCTTATCCCAGGGTTTATGTAATAAGGATCAAATTAACGATATTTATGATACCACAGGATGGCGCAAAATGAACGTTATGATGTAAATGTTTTAAAACTTTTTTAGAAATTTTTAAACAAGGCTTGCAAAATTTCAAATTGTGTAGTGCTTCACCATCGCAGAAAGGACCAAGATCATCGAATTTTATTTTTCAAACGGAAATTTAGTTATTTTGACCTAGCGGTTGTATCGCCGACATTTTAATGTACGGGTTGGACCCTCAGCACCAACAATCAATCGCTTGGTTGCTAATAAACAAGGTTCAGTAAGGAACCTTCCTGGTGCTGGAAACCACGTACAGCGCGCACTGGCGAAAATATTGAACGTATACTGGAGCGCGTGGAGTAGAATCCTAAAACATCAACGAGGAGACGTCCGGTACAACTTGGGTTATCAAGGAGGTGTCTTCAAAGAATTTGGGCCACATTGCACATGTTCTATTTCAATTGAAGGGTATTTTTGCCAAAACAACCAATGTAATATGGTGCCAATGTCACGTTTTTATTCCTAATTTACAAAAGAACTGATGCTTAAAGAACCTTCAAATATATCTCTAAATGCGTAAAATACATATATATACCGGTTGAGATAAATAACATAACACATAGGCAATGTGAGGAAAAGAGACAATCTAACTAAATACCGGCATGTAAACATGCGTGATTAATAATGCTTGTTTTGTTATTCTATTACTGGCCGATATACCAAAACTTATTGCTTATGCAGTATATTTACGAACATATTACCAAAAAAATATATAGAGTTAGCCATATTACATGTAGGTTTCATAAAGTTTTTTTTAAATCCTGCAATATGGAAAATTTGCCTTTGGCTGTTTTTGAAAAACACCCTTCAATTATTTTTCAACAAATTTTAGACCATGCAGAACTTTTTATAAAGAATAACTTTTTTCGTAAAATTATTAATTAAAAAAGTGTCTCATATGTAGACAACTTTGGCGAACACACTGTATATTACTATTTGAAAAGTTGTCGTTTTTTTGTAATTAAGCTCGATATTTTACTTGTTTCTGGTTCCGTTTATTATCTTAACGTTCGTTTTGTTGCTTGTATGTTTTGGAAAGTTTATTTTGGTATAAAATGATTGATTTTGAAAATAGTTTACCGACGAGTATGTCCTGGTAACGAGGTCAGTGTTTTATTTTTTTTCTTCTAGCTATTTCAAAAAGGTCTTTCGCGCAATTCTATAGTAGAACAAAAATAATATTTTTTTGTAAATGTTAATATTATAATTAAGTTAGCTACTTTGTAAAAGCAAAGAAAAGAAATTAAATAATAACTACAACAAAATCTGACCAATTTACTTAGATCCTTTAGCTTAGGGTAAAACTAAAGCGAGAACAAGGCAAAAGCATAAATTACCGTTCAGATGTTTGAGATCAGATAATTCGGTTCGAAGGGGTTCCCTATAAATAAGTGGATCGCCTCCGGAAAAATCAGCAACTGTCGCAGAGAATAAATGCCCATTGCTATAGATGGCCGTACTGTTGTGGTTTGGATCGTACGGACACACTCCTATGCCTTCCGATTCTTTTTCTATCAAATAGATCCCATTCTGAAAAGAAAAAAATATTTTAAATTTAATTATTCTATAAATGTAATTATACGAATACCTCCAGAAAATAGTAATGGCTTTAGGATCGATTTTAGGGGAGGGGGTTGAGGTTCAATAATGCCCTTTTCGAGAAATTAAAAATCTTTAAATATCGTAAAAACTATTTGTGATTTGGGTTATTTATAACTTTAGCGCAATGCACGTTACCTTAAGGTTATAATAAATATTGATTAATTACCTGCTTAAGATATGTATTTAGTGTAACACCATTTAAAGAATTATCATGATTGCAATAGTTAGGTAGTACTTGGTTTAATTTTAAAACGCTGATTATGCAAGTATTTGTTTATTAAATAATTTTAGTTTAAGTCTTGCTGTTAATTAATTCAGGTGCTGCGTATTTCTATTTTTTATGTTCCTTGATGTTTTGCTTAATTATTTCTAATAAATTTTAACGTGACTTATTATTTTAAGGTAACACAATTATAATTGAAGACCTTAAATTCAAAAGGGTCTATGTGCCATTTAGGTGCTTACAAGTTATAAGTAAAAAAATTGAATGATCTCTATAATGACATATTTAAGACACCCACGGTACGTTAGTATGTAGGCTTTTAGCCTTCGTGGATTGTCAAAACGTAAAAAAATACGAGATACACTATGAATAACCCTATCTGTTAAAAGTGAGTTTTTATCTATGGCATATAGAACGCTCTTAATATCGTCAGGCATTGTATATACAACCTTTTTAGCAAAAATCTCATTGTTGGCACTTAGACCCTTGTAAATTTAAGGTCTTGAATTATTAACGTAAAGTATAATCAAAAGTCTGGTGGATAAAATAGGATCTTACTAATACAAAGTTGGTTGCCATAGCAATATTAAGCAAAAAAAGAATTTAAAATATTTAGGGCATTTTATTTTAAACAAAGAGCCACACCCCATTTCAGGCGTTAAAGACCAGAAACGACCATTCCAGAAATCAAAAATTGTGTTTTACCACGTATATATATGTCTACATTGAAAATACACGTTAAAATATAATTTTTAATTTGTCGGATGATCACCGCTGCTTCTCAATGCCATTTATAATAAATATAATAAAAAGTAAAATAATTTAAAATATCAATACGTTATTTATAATATGGTTTCAAAACACCTCGTATAAAAACACGTATCGTCGTTTTTATACCTTTATTAACAATAAAACCTAACTATGGTTACAACAACAACAAAACGTTTAGTTGTCAAAGTCTCGAAGTGAACAAAAATCTAAAATATACTAACTCTGCAAGGATTTCCATCGCCCTTTTAAAGTAACGTAAAAAAATCTAGAATATTAAAGAGAAGACTCGACAATTCGCAAAGGATAAATCGTGCGATTTCGGAATCCTTGGAAAGTGATAAAAGAACTTGGAAAAAGGTAATTTATTCAAATAAGTTATCAAACTAAATAGGCATGATGACAACAGTTTTTTAAAAACTCTTCTACGATGTTGAAAAGTATGTGCTAGTTCCAAAAAAAAGTTTCTTTGCAAAAACAATGGTTTGGTAGAAAAAATACGATTTTAATTTAAAGTTTTAAATACCGCTAAAACATACATTTTATCATGGCGTCGCTGTTTGTATAGACGTGACGTCACCAACAAAGAGGGGTGCGTTTCTCTTTTACAAAAGCTGTAAGCATGCCAAGCTGCAACGCCACCTCTCGTAAGTGTTTGCTTTGTAAAATAACAATCTGAATATCATCAATTTTACGCGAAGAACCAATTCTAAAACGGTATTTACCAATCGGTTATGTTGACGTTTAAACAATGTATTATACGTCAAAGTTGTCACCAATTATTACCGCGGTTATAATTGGTTGAACGCCTAAAATTGATGTATGTGATCTAAACGCACTTTATCTATCGTGACGTCATTCCTTCTGATTGGTGTTTTAGGAATTATGGCGGGATTTTTATTTTATAGATTTATTTTATGAAAATTAAACATTAACTTTCATTGCATTGTTAAAATAAAAAGGTTTTGTTTATAATCTATATATCTTAATTCATATAATACATATAAAATAACAATAATTATTGAATATTATCATGCGTATTAAATAGTCCAAACTTACAATTCTGTGAACTAAACAATTTTTTAAGTCAGTAACAATACTTTCAAAGGGGTATTATAAAGAAAAGATTCAAGATTTATTTAATGATCAAGCATTTTGAATGTATTTAATCAAAACGAGACAAATCGTTAAGATGCAGTGAAGGCAAGATTTCTTGTCTTGGCAACGACTTTTTTATTCATTAACCAAAATAAAAAGTTTGGAAGAATCTTTAAAAATAAAGATTTCCAAAAGCGCATTTTTCGAGTAAATTTTTGCTTTTGTATACATGGGAATATTGCATATAATTTTTATTCTAGTGATTGTTAATTAATTTTTCCTATTATAAAAATTATCCATGTGCTAATCATTTCATTACTACTATAATAATTTAATAGTGGAAACAAAACTTACAAGCAAGATATAAAAAAAATACAAATTTTAAGCCGAACTGCTAAAAGCGTCGTTTGCCTGTTAATTTAATGAGCCAATTTAAAGCTTTAAAGTTAAATTTTACGACACTCTAAAAATACAGGATTTCTTAGCATTGTTAAGATTTATGTTTTAAAGCAATTTTTACGCGTATACTTGGTATACCTAAGTAGCACGCAAATAGGTAGTACTTTAGGTTCAGAACACAACAAAGTACCTACAATAAAATTAACCACACTAAAACATATATAAAACAGGCTGTAAATACGTTTTATTTTTAGTTGAATGTACACATGTACACACAGTAGGGCCTATTATACAGTACCTAATAGTTTACTTTCTTTGCCGATGTTTATATAGAAAAATGATTTACTTTAAAAGAAGAAGCACAAATAATGGTTTATTAAAAATATGAAATCTGTAGAGAAATCTAGATAGGTTTACCTTTAACCCTTTAAGTTATATAAAGGGGGTTATGACATACCGCCATATTGGCACCATTTTTTGGTGTCACCTGGCACCTTTTCAGCCCTGTTATTAAATGGATAAGAGTCAACATCAATTCCAAAAAAAATATGGTTCATATTCTTTTATGAACAACCGTTTATACAATACTTCTTTATTATTATTAGATCGCAACTTTAAAGAAATAATATCTGGAAACACATCTTTTATCAAAATTAACTTTCAAAAGAACGCTCCCCACTTTGGGCATTTGTCAACAAAGCTTTTTATCCAGGTATAAATTTAGTAAAAATAGTATTAAGGTTGGATTTTAAAAAGTATTTTTAAAATATTCAAAATGACAGATCATAACAAAAAATGTTGATAATGAATATTTTTCTTTAAAAAAATTATAAATAGCATGAAACATTACATCGCAATAAAATAAATTACTTGCACTGTGTCAAATATTTTTAAATTTTCAGGGATAGGATAACAATAGAAATTAGTCAGTGGGAATGACGATCATTAAATGAAAAACATCCTCTGTATGCACATACGCATCAACAAAAATAGGATGGGACACACTGCATAATAATATATCAACGCAATATCATCATAAGTACATCTTGACAATAAGCAGTTATAGCTGTTTAAACTTTTACGCTATGGTATGTATTACTAATAAAATAAACCCCCAAAGATAAGAATATCTCTTGCAATAAAATGAATAACCACAATTTACGGAAGCCAAAGGAACATAGTCGTATTATTACTTTCACAATAAGACCCTGCTCTCCCGGCTACCGTTAATCGTTTTATTGGTCTTTTTTAACGGGTTATTTTTATTAATAGATTATCCCGACGGAGCTTATTTGGCTGAAAATACTATACAACTACTGAAACTCGGCTTTTTATTTTTAAATTTATTATGGTAATAAAAGTTACATCAACGTAACGGTCTGACCATGATATTTTCTTCTTTCCATAAACTTTTGTTATGCATATGGCAAAAAGTTGAATTTTTAATTATTCTGGTAAGTGGTGAATAAAAATACCAGTTTTGGTTAACTTGTTAGTGTCAAAATGTTGGTAATTTATAAGTTTAGCCTTGTATGCATACCACGTATACTATTTTTAGTACACTATAAATTACTATATAATTGCCTAAATTTGAAAAACGCTAAAATAATTGATAATTAAAAATAACTATAGTATTACAGTATTACTTGTTGGTTTATTTTTATTTTTATTATTAAAAACTGGTGTTTATTTGTTTATAAAAAGGTTCAAATACAAAAGATCTTTTTTAGCAACAGCTAGCCGAGTAAAATTACCCAAAATAAAAAAATGCCATTTATTTTTTGATTGTATTTACAAACTGGCTAAGATTCATTAAAATATGAACATTCAGTTGAAAATATTTAAGCTGGTTTTATACCTGACAAGTTACTTATTAATTAATTGGATAGGGCTAGTTTCAAAGTGTGCAATCGCCAAAAGTAGATTGGCCAGTAAAGCAACAACAAAGGATGTACGTGATCCGAAATGTTATTTAGCTGATGCGGTATATATAAAAGTCAACAAAGGACCTATACATTGAATGTAATGCATTTTTCTTAAGTTTAAACACTCTGTTATAAATGTAGTCATGGCCTTAAAAGTGATTTATTTAAATTTAGTGCTGAAAAATAAAACTATTGGGACATTTATCTCACTGTTGTTTTAAAAAGTAAAAAGGGAGATTGTACACTGTGAAACTAGGACCCTCAAATAATTGTTCAAGTGACTTGATATGTGTAAAGCGGTCAAAATTTTTCTTAATTTATTGATCAAGTAGTTTGCCCAAATATTCGATGACTTGTCCAATTTTTCATTATATGGTTTATAAAAATATAGTACGTTTATAAAATAAACGTTTAATTAAAATCAGTTTTTATCATCTTTACTCAATATAAAAATATAATTAGGTTAGCAGAACCTTAAAATAAAAAAAAAATGGTGAATAACTTTAAGAGTGATTATATGTTGGACCAGGTGGCGTAAATAGAAACCCTACTCGAATTCGTCCGACCAACTGGACTAGGGTTTCTAAGCAGTTAACTACCAGAAACCCTACTCGAATTCGTCCGACCAACTGCGGTAGGATTTCTAAGCAGTTAAATACCAGAAACCCTACTCGAATTCGTCGGACCAACTGGACTAGTATTTCTAAGCAGTTAATTAGCAGAAAACCTACCCGAATACAGCTCCAGATCGTGACGAATTTGAATAGGGTTTTTCATTGTTTATTTAGCAAAAAGATTTAAAAACCTTATGTCAATAGCATATTTTTATTTAAAAAAGACTCATTTCTTATTAAACTTACAATATTTACTACTTGGGAGTTTTGGGAAATGCTCAATTTGTTTTTGATATTTGCCATGTTGCCAAGTTTCAATATTATAAATATAATTAACTGTATATATCCCAAAAATCGATAGATTGAAGAGAAATTGTGCATTCCCTAAAACCCCCAAGTAGTAAATATTGTATGTTTTAATGAAACCTGTTCTGAAATATAAGGCACTTTCCATACATTATGAGAATCTTTTATATTACATCTAAGCATTAAACAACCATACAATTCAAAGATCATTATTACGCAAACTAAGCAGCGCAAATTAAAAAAAAATAAAAAACCGTTTTCGGTATTTTGATCCCTAGAATCCAAAAGTATTTTTAGAATTTATAAAAGTTAATTCTGTAGTTTATGGCATAAGAAAAAACAAGAATTATGGAAAAATTTAGAATATTTTGAAAAAATTACTTTTACACATAGATCTACTTTTTTGTCCACATATCCACCCTGTATAAATGTTTTTAAAACATTTAAAAGTGTTGCTTTTCGCTTAAAATATCAAACAGTAGAAGTTTACAGGACTAATAGTCAGCGTTATACAGGGTAATAACGCTATAATGTCACTTTCTTAGTAAAAACATCATATTTTCAGATTTACGAGAGATATCAAAAATCTGTCAAAATTGTTTGTCAGAAAGAATAATATAATTTTTATAAAATTTGGATCATTCAAATTTTTTTATTTAAAAAGTTGCAGATCAACAAAATATCCCAAAAAAAAACGTCATATTTACCACTCTGTACATAAGAGGTAAGTTTAATACCAAGGCTGCGGTGTAGGTAATCATTAAGGCTAATTATTGCGTTAAAATTTGCCGAAAACCGGACTAAAATATTTTTATAAACTTTACAAAAATTAGGTTTAAAATATTACCTAAAATTTAAATTATTCCGTTTAAATGTCCAACAGTTTAGTATTTCCAAACCTTTTTGCTAAATAAATAATGGAAAACCCTACTCCAATACGTCAAGATCTGGAGCTGTATTCGAGTAGGGTTTCTGGTATTTAACTGCTTAGAAATCCTAGTCCAGTTGGTCCGACGAATTCGAGTAGGGTTTCTAGTATTTAACTGCTTAGAAATCCTAGCCCAGTTGGTCGGACGAATTCGAATAGGGTTTCTGGTAGTTAACTGCTTAGAAACCCTAGTCCAGTTGGTCGGACGAATTCGAGTAGGGTTTCTATTTACGCGACCAGGTGTTTGATCGAGTTATTGAATAATAACTTGGTATGTGTAAAACAAGCTTTAGGATATTTAAACACGTAATTTAATAACGCCAAACTTATTCATACACGTAGTATTAATTGGCGTATTTGTTTTATTTTACATATTTAAAATACATTGTCACAAAGACACTTTAATTATACTAAATATTTGATTAGGAAATTATAGCATTATCAGACTGCTGCAGGTGATTTTAAAAAATGGCGCATTAAACATAAAACACCAAAATTCATCTACATACTGTTTGAGCAAGCAGCGTGGTATATCGGCGAGTAATATAATAACAAAATCAAGCACTATTTGTCTCGCCTGTTAACATGCCGGTATTTAGTAAGATGGTCTCTTTTCTTTACATTGCCTATGTTTATGTTATTTAGCTCAACCGGTATACGTATGTATAAAACTGTGTTTAGTCTTTAGAAGTAAAATTTTAAAAAAATAATTATTTTGTAATTTAATCGTGATACTTTTAATAAGATTTTTGTAAACAATTGAAGAACCACGACAATGCAACAATTTCTTATAAAACCTTTAAAAGTCTTTATGTCATTTAAACAGGCTAAAGGCAAAGGCTTCAAATTTTATTTTGTTATCAGGACATCGTCAATTTTTGTAAATATTTCGAAAAAAGTAAAAAAATCAGCTTTTAATTACTTTGAAAGCGCAATTTCGCGTAGGTACCACACGAATGTTGGGATATCATGGGATAAATTATTATGTATTCTGACACCTTTTAAACGTATTTTTAACACGCTTTTATTAGCTTGGGTTGTAACTATCTATCTATCTATCTATTCATCTATCTATCTATCTATCTATCTATGTAACGGAATCTTTGAGCCTAATTTTTACCAACTTCCAGCGATTCAATTTCTTTGAAACTTTGCACACGCATCAAGGACCGATGACAATGCAATAATTTAAAAACAGTATCCCGTTATCCTGATTAGGACCGCCAGGATAAATAAATTCCTTTACAGATCCTCTGTGTCTCTTGACAAAATGGCGAAGGAATTTTTAGTGAATAAACTGGAGCATTTATTTTTAAAAAACTAATTGATATATCGAACTAAAAATTAAAAATAAATAATAGTTCAAAAACTAAAAAACACCCTTTTATATGCAACCGAACTAAAAATTAGAAAATAATTTTTCATTACAAAGAGTTTGTCACTTCAGAATAAAAGCGTGGGGTGCTTAATATATTAAATGTTATAATTATTCTATTTGCAAATATCTATGAGGGAAAAGTTATGAAAAAATAGTAAAATGCACCCCACGCTTTTTACTCTGAAGTGACAAACTCTTTGTAATGAAAAATGATTTTCTAATTTTTAGTTCGGTTGCATATAAAAGCGTGTTTTTTAGTTTTTTTAAACTATTATTTATTTTAAATAAACAAAAAAATATAAATAACATTGATATCTGAGTAAGATAAAAAAAAGTATTTTAAAAAGTACTACAATACGATTTACATTAACTAATAAAGCTGTGATGGGTACAAAGGGGCGATTTGGTAAAAATCGCATAACATTTTATAATGTAAAATAACCAAGGCAAAAACCAAAAAGAGTGAATAATTTGTTAGATTTTCACTAAAAAGAAAACGTTCTTGTTTGGTATTAAATATTATGAAATATTTAAACACATATTACGGCCAATTGAACATACACTAACAGTGGTATAGTGAAAGGTTGAAACGTTACAAAGTGGTTTATTTCTTTTTAAATGGGTATTAAGGCACGAGGAATGTAAAACATTTCTCTGCCAACTATATGAACATTCCCAATAAAATCTATAGGCCTTTTTTTCTAGTTTTTACGATCAATTATAAGGTACTAAAAAGAAAACTTATAGATTTTTTATTACCAGAAAATGAGTGTTATATACTGTGGTGGACAAAAGTATTGGCATAGTTCATGTATTCAACTTTAAGGCTAGTATATCTCACATACAAAAATGCAGAAAACATATTCAATTATTTATTTTGAACCTTCTATTGAAACCATAATTTCTAATACAAAAATAAAATTTAATTCTTTGACTTACAGTAAAAGTTTTTTAAATCAAAATTTAATTCTTATTTTAAGTGGACAAAAGTATTGGCACAGTAAATTAAAATAAAAGAGTTTCATATGAACTAATATTTCGTTGGGAGTCCTTTCCTTTTAATTACTTCTCCAAGGCGCTTTGGCATGGAATGAACCAATTTTTGTGTCAATTCTTGCCCAATAGAATTCCATTCTTGAAGGAGAAGCTCTTTAAGCTGACTTCTACTCGAAATGTGGTGTTTTCTAATGCGTTTCTCCAATTCATTCCACAAATTCTCTATTGGGTTAAGATCGGGAGATTGAGGAGGAGTATTTAATTGGTGAGGAACATTAAAAACTATCCATTGCTTAACTACATGAGCCGTATGTTTCGGATCATTGTCTTGTTGGAAGTAATAATCTTCCACCAGATTAAGTTTTTCAGCACTCTGCCTAAGATTATCTTTCAGAATATTTAAGTAAACTGTTTTGTCCATTATTCCGTCAATAAAGACTAGATTTTCCACACCACCTGACGCCATGCACCCCAAACTAACACGCTGCCTCCACCATGTTTCACAGTTTGTTGTAAATTCTTCACGTCTAATTCCGTATTTTGTTTCCTCCATACAAGTTGCCTCCCATCTGAATGAAAAATATTATACTTGCTTTCGTCGGAGAATATTACCTTATTCCAAAACTCATTTGTTTTACCAACATACAGATTTGCAAAATCTAAGCGCTTCTTTTGGTTGGTCTTGCTGATGTATGGTTTTTTTCTAGCAACTCTAGCTCTATAACCTGCTTCATGAAGAACTCTACGAACCGTTTTCGCACTTACTTCTTTATTTTCCTCTTCTCTCAACATCGCTGTTATTTCTGAAGCTGAAGAATGAGGATTTATTTTGATCTGCTTAACAATTTTCCTTTTTTCTCTTTCTGTCAGCTTAGACGGACGACCTGATCGTGGGGCATTTTTAAAATTATCGCTGTCTTTAAACCTCTTAATCACACTCCGAACTGTAAAACGACTTTTCTTGACAATACTGGCAATCTCCGAATATGATTTATTATTTTTATGTAAATTAATAATGATTTTTCGTTCGGCGATGGTTGTTTCTTGACCTTTTCGACCCATAGTTTAGTTTTCAAGATTCTGCCGACGCTAACCGACAAATTCTACAACATCTAATGCATGGAAAGTATGTTCAAATCAATATGAATGTTTTTTCATTTGTTTGTGTATTTACCATTTTTGAACAAAAAAATTTACTGATAAATTATTAAGAGTGCCAATACTTATGTCCACTTAAAGTGATAATCAATTAATATTTTTATTAGAATGTTTGTAACATTTGAGTATATAACTGTTTTGTTATATCAAAAATGAAGGGTATAGTTGGAGGTTCAAAATATATTAATTAATCAATTTTCTGCATTTATGTTTGCGAGATAAAATGTTTTTAATTTGAAAACATGTACTGTGCCAATACTTTTGTCCACCACTGTAAGTAACGTGACCATTTATTATGTGACCCAGAACGAGACATTGCATTGCCCTACGGGATAGAAATGACATTTTTGGCAAAAATTCCGAAACTTACCAATCTAACTTAAAATTAGATGTTCTTTACAGGTTTTTACAAAAACTCTTTTAGTGCTTTGCTATATGCTTAACAAATAATAAAATATGTTTTTTTGTACAAGACTGAGAAAATTATGCAAAACTTTAAGGAGGCGGATTTTCCTATTTAAATTAAGAGCTCATTGTTGCCAAGCAATCTCTGGAGGTACCTAGGAACCAATTTTGTCTGCGTCAGAAGTCGAAAAAAAATAGACGATTTTTTGACCCACCCTACTCTAGATATTATATAATAAAACGTTGACAAAAGAATATCCCGTGTTCTTTATTAAAACCGATTACTAAACACGTCCGTATTAAACGCTGACACTTTGTATTGTTTGTCGTATCTTTTAGGTTCGTATTTCCTAAAGTGCCAACTAAAAATAACCATATTATACCTAAGTTTTTACGTATATTAAAAATCGCTGACATGACGGCTGTCGTGACTGCTATTCTGCACACTAATTTTTTCAAGGCTATAAACAGTGTTTTAAAAAATGTATTGTTATCATGTCATTGCTAATACAAATTTAAATCAATCCTTTAAAAATGTAATTTTAACCAACAACTGCCATTTCCTTATATCGAACATAATTTGTTGGAGAGTTATAGCACCCTCGCATTACAAATATCTAGAACTTTAATAACATACTTTAAGTTAAATATACCGGGTGTTACAATATCTTGTTTAAAAATTTAGGGGCAGATTGTACCATTAAAAATATAAATAAAGTTTATATAAACATGGGTCCGCAAATTCCTCGTTGTCAAGATAAAGGGGTGTTACAATTGTATAAAAATGTTTTTGTTTTTAATGTCTTAAATATTCTTTACCCATTTTAACCTAATTACATATACTAATTATAATATACTGATGTAGGTTCTGCCCCTAAATTTTCTTAACAGCATACTGTGACACCCTGTATAAAGTAGCTACAGGGTGATTTTAAAGTATAGTCGTTTATTTTAACAGCTTATAGAAATCATAAAGAAAAGTCACTTAAATTATGCAAAAATTAATTATGTAAAAGTTTCCAAATAAAGCAGTCATTAGTGATAATTTTAAAAATTAAAAACTCGAATAAAACACCATAATTTAAAAATATACTATTGTACAAATGATGTTCCAAAAAATTAAACGTTTTTAATAAAGTTTTTCAATTTTTATTATCTTAAACAACTGCTTTATTTAACAACTTTTATACCGTACCAGCTAAGTGAAAAGGTTTACAGACAATGCTTGAAAAACACGTGTAGAATACCAACAGGTAGAGAATAAATAAATATTTTGGCATAAAAACAATGTCGTAATCGTATAATATGTGTAATTACGTATTACATGTATGTATGTATAATAATATTACAGTACTACTTTATTTAGCATTGTACTCTACTCAATTATTATTAACAGAACTACTTTAGTGCAATAAGATTGATTCGATTTTTTTCTCGAAATCTCTATCTTTCAACTCACTGTGCATTGGTCCCTTTTTGTTGTTGCTTTACTGGCCACCTTTTCACTTAGCTCAACGTGTATAAACAATTTTTGGTAAATTGCCTGCACTTTATGAGTTTTACAAGCTGTTAAAATTATTGACTTAACTTTAAGAACTCCCTGTATATTAAATGTAAAATTTTTAATTGGACACAACTGGCTAGGTGTACCCAGTGGCGACGCTAGGGGGTCTAGGGGTGGCCGGGCCACCCTTGAAAGATGGCTGGCCACCCCTTGTAAGGTGGAAGATAATAAAATAATTTAAGATAACATGTATAAAAAGTAGGTGATGATTTTTTGCTCCTCAAAATTAAAATATTGTGGAGTAAGGAACTGAAGGTCTTAAACGGTAAGGCCCTTTTTTTCTGGTCCACAAAAATACATTTGCCACCCCTAAAAATTTTCGTCCCCTCCTTGGCCACCCCAAAAGCAAAAGCTGTCGTCACTACTGGGTATACCTACATAATTAAGTATGCATTTTTGTTATTTATTATCGTAATCGGAATATTTTTAAGGTTGTTCGAAAACTATTTACGTTAAAGGTTGACCTTTGTATGGAACAATGATTTTTGCTCCATATATCAAAAGCTATAATAAAAATATTTATACCCACGAAGAAAAACACAAAGCATGTCCATATTACAAGCAACAATCCCTTTTTATTTTTAATTATATTGTCATATACGCACGAGTAACTCCACGGCATTTATTTCTAAAATATGTCCATGTTACTTTACAGAACATAAAATTTTATCCATACAATGTAGCCCATGTCATTCTAAAACTATTTTTCAGTTTATTTCAGACCCTTAAAGCATTATTGTAATATACATTTTTTTAAAATTTAATGTATAATTATTTTCATAGTATACCATAATAAACATATCTCTAAGTAAAAATAAAATATCAAATTAATGCTTTAAGAATACAAACTGTAAATAAAACAAAAACAATAGTTTAAAAAGTAAAAAGAATAAAGTAAAAAATTGTTAGTACCCGACTAAAACAGTATTATTGGCCAAAACTTAATCTAATTCTTAGATTTAATTACACAGGCTCACAAAAAATAAGTCGTATGTGCTGGTTGTCGGAACCATCTAGTCGGGCATATTTTTACAGAACCCGAATCTGAAGTCAAAACTGGAGGTCAAACTGCAAGAAAACGAATTACGGGGTCAAGGGGACACTAGCTATTTTTTTATTAAAAGGGGTTATGTAGCACCTCATTTTAAAAGCCCTATAATACTCTATTTAACGCCACTTTGTTTTGGAAAATCGGGCCAGCCAAATTTTAAACGGTTGTAAGTCTGGAACGGCTGGGCTGTGCCAAGTGGCGTTAAATAAAGGATCCAAGGGCCTTTAAAATAAGGTGCTACATAACCCTCGCCTTTAAATTAAAAAACAAATTTTGCTAGTGTCCCTTTGGACCCCGCAATACGGTTTTTTGCAGTTTGACCTCCAGTTTTGACTTTTCTGCGAGAATAAAAAACCTATTTTTTTTAATCAGCCGGCTGCACTATTCCTAAGCGAAAAGCCCTGCCGCTGCGCTGGCCGCCAGAAACAAACAAATATTACCCGCGAAGCGTTTTTAGGAGTATATAAACTGGTTTAAAGACGCTGTTTAAAACCTTCCGCTCGACGCTCATGCTCTGTATCGTGACCGAGACCTTAAAGCACATTTTTTTAATTTAACTCAATTAAACTTGGATGTAAGTGGTAACTTTGTTTTTAAAATTAAAGGTGCCTCAAAATGAGTTCGTCTCTCCACTCATAAACCCTAGCTACCCAACTGTTATATCTTTGGTGCAAAAAAACTATGGTTAGCTGCGTTAAAAGGATTTAATACCACCAAAAATTCTCGCCGATTTGTATAATTAAGTCATTGATGTAGTTTTATTAATTAATCAAGTCTTGATACATTATCAATCATAACTCCCAAGAAAATTACCTGTAATTTACGATTGCTTCCTATAAATCCAAATAACCTAACACGCAAACCAGTTTATTGTTTTTTAATTACTACCTCTATTGTGACATGGCTAGCTTTCAGGTAATAATAATAATTTTTAAAACTGTAACGACCACCTATGGTCGTAGGTGTTACACTTTTATTATGTCCATATGTGGAAACTCACGTTTCAAAGTTCTAAAAAATAAACTTCCTTCTTCTATCAAAAAAGGCTTTTGCAATGTTAATGTCAACACTTTATTTTATCTTTTAAAGGTAATAAATATTAAATCGTGCTTAGTTTATAAAGGAAAAAAAAGAAAAGCTGTTTAACTATAGGTTAAGTGAGTCATTTATCATACAGGGTAAGAATAACTATTTGCTTTAGGTCACCCTTCTAAATTTTGAATTTTGTTTTAATTTTGACTTTGAAATTTTATGTTATAATGCTGCCGTCCTACGAAACACACACCGTATGTTATATGCATTATTATATGCACATACGGTGCATTACGGAAAATAAAATGTAAATTAAAATATGACATATAAAATAAACAGGGTATTCTTAAAGATAAATAATTTATTTTATCAGATTTTAGAATTTCATAAATACGTCAAGTTACCTAAAATCGTTAAAGTTTTTATAGAAGTATCCAGATAGATCAATTATACCCGAATAATTAAAAAATATAAAAACTGTGGGTTAAAGCCCATACTGGATTACCTGGAAATGAGTTCGTAGATTCTCTTGCCAAAGAAAGTGTTTTGAATGGTGAACCTGTTAAATATAGCTTAAGTCTTGGTGATGCAGTTTGTTATTTAAAATCTATCGTATTTCAAAAATGGAACTTGAGGTGGAAAGAATTTTGTAAGAATTCACCCACTAGGTACTCACTATTGACCAATAGTATTCCTAAAAAGTATTGGCACAAAGATTACAATGCTCCTAGAAGGTTTATAACTACCATCATACGTATGAAATTTGGACATGCCTGTTATCCTGCGCATTTGAATAAAATTAATGTATTACCCTCAGATAAATGTGAAGAATGTCAAGTTAGAAGTGACATAGATCATATATTTTTGAATGTCAAAAATATGTTGAGCATATTGATACACTTGTCAAAACTTTAATATACAAATGTAACGTTAATACCCCATTTAATATTCTACATCTTTTATCGTTACAGGATGTAAAAATATATGCCATACTTATAGCTTACTTAGCTAAAATTAATTTAAAACTATAAGAAAATTAACAATTTAATTTTTATCCTTTTTTCCATCTCTTCTCATTTTTTTAAAATTAATGCATAACTAACTGATTTGTATAACTTATTTTCCTAATCTGTCCTTAAATGTTTTCCTTTTTAGTGGTCCTCTTTGTGTGTCTTTTTAAAGTCGCTCTGACAGACCCCAGGGCGTGAAGCGAGTGTCCCCGTCTTTTTATGTAGATTAAGCTTTTTTCTATTATTTTTGTTTTTAATTACTCTTAAATACTTGTGACTGGCTGTATGGCTAATGCCAAAAGCCAAAAGACAAAAAAAAAAAAAAACTTAGTGCAGGTGCATTTTTATGCCCCTACTTATAGATAAATAATATTGTTTACTATTTTATTATTTTTATAAACAGGTGTCATGTTTTTAAACAAAATACCCAAAATTAAAAAAAAACGAACTATTACGCACTATTTTATGAATTATATGTATATTAATGAAACCGAGTAATAGGTCCTACGAAAACTATTTCCCAGTAGTAGACAAATAAATAATTGGACGTTTCTACGACGCAGTGGTGAAAGATATAAAAATAGCAATTGTTAAGTAAACTTTTTTATATAAAAAAATGCTTTATTTAAAAAATCTTTATATAATACGAGTTTTGGTAAGTTCGCTTTTATTTACAAGTTCTACAAACTGTTAAATTGTTGATTTACCTTTGAAAACAACCTGTATACAGAAAGGAACTTAAAACATTTAAAATACCTAAGCAAAGTACATATAAGCCAAGTCACTATTTTAATAAATAATTTTTAAAATATTATTAAAACAATAATGAACGAAAAATACTAGTATTATTGTAAAAACGCGTCGATACGAAAAATATAGCACAAAGAGCCCTCTTTTACAACAATGTTAGTAATTTCCGTTCATTATTGTTTTAAGAATATTTTAAAAATTATTTAACACTTTTATTTCGATGTGCTTTAAAAGCTTGTTTTTGATTTTTTTTTTTACTTGTATTTTCCACTTTTAATTCGATTTATTGTCAAAAATAACCTTTTTCTATAATTTCTAGTCATTAGTATTGTAAATCTCCACGAGAGGGCGGACAGTTAAAGAAGTAAGTTACATACATACATACTACACTACAAAGGGCAGCTAATAAGAGCGATGTTAAAAATATTTAAATCCCCAATGGTGCTGTAAAAGGGAAGAAAGGCGTTTACCCTATTATCATTTCGTATAAAACATACCTAAAAATCTTATTCGTCTTCAGTATCCCTGTGGGAAGCTTTTAAATTTATTAATATTATAAATAAACGCCTTTTATTAAAATTATATTGTTTTTGTGATACGCTAATTGGATTCAGCTATTAAGTCTTTGAAAACATCTCCTTTTATGCATATTAGGAGAACTACCAGTTTCACCAGCTAAAAAGGACCCACGACAAATTATACTTACAAATAAAAATCAAGTCACTTCCGGCCAATTTTATTATTACCATAATGTCGGTGTTAGGCGGGGTTTACGGCGGCGTATACAGAGGTGATTCTTAACCTATAAGCATAAACTTACGTAAGGCATTTAAGGGGTTGGGGGAGGGGTCAAAAATTAAAAAAAAACACCTCACGTAATTTATGGACGTCTCCTAGGTGACCACGGTGAGTCACGTTTGAATTCACCAATTTTAACACCGCGATTTTTTTTACATAATAAACATCAAGAATGCCATGTCACTTTTATTATTAAAAAAGAAAAGATATTTTTTACAATAAAAAAACTAAAAAAACACAAAATTATTACGGCAAAGTACAAAAAATCAATTGTAGCAATTTATTACCAAGTAAAGCGGGCATTAAAAATACAAGAATACTGTATAGAGGTAAATCTAAGAGATTTTTTGGTTAAAACTTTTATTAACTTTAAATTTTAAGTATGCTGATTTTGTTTAAACATCGACAAATAATACACTACATTTCATTTGGCCGCTAGAACCCACCACAGTGATGATTAGAGAAATATTGCACAGTGAAATAAGGCCAGGCAATATTAATACAGACATCTGAGCAGATGCATGGAAGGATAAGGACTCCCTTAATAATGATAGTGTCTGGCTTTATTTATGCCGGTTTTAGGTCGTGCCTTATTTTGGTCTTATTTTAACTTCGGAAGTGTTCGTGTAACCGAACGGTAGTCGACCACATGATCGTAAAATTTTTAGAAATTAAAATACTTCAAACATGCTTTTTATTTTTATTTTTTTGTAATTGTATAAAACAAAAGCAGCTACCATATAACATGAAAGAAAAACGCACCAACCGCTAACCACATTTTCTGAATTCTTAAACAATTTTTTTTCCTTTTTTATGATTAAGAGTACTGTCAACATGATGTGCAATAACTCTAAATTATGAGTACATGCCCTATTAAAATAGGGCCGCTATAAAAAATACCCGGTCCTAATAGGGCAACTTGCAATAAGTCTCTATTTCCTATGAAAACCCGTTTATTTATTATTATATTTTAGGAACTTCTTCGTCAACATTAATATTGTAGCTGTAGGTGGCTTTTTAATTATTTATAAAATTATGGATGTATACTTTCATTTAATATGTGCTGAATGTAGTTTGCCAAAAGTTAGTTTTAATCCTTTATTTTATTATTCACTGACCACTGTAAATAGAAACTATCAATTTTAGTTGGCAAATTAGTTTTTATGTTAATCAAGACAATAAATTGTATCTTTATAAATACATCTTGCTTTTAGAAAATCAGATTTATGAGGTATTTTGAAATTTAACACTTTACTTTTATGGCGTATTCAAAGCATTTTCGGTTAAGTTTGAAATAAATAACAGAATCATAGCAGGTTTTTTGGTTATGTCACCAAAGGCGTTAGTGGCTCCTAAATGTGCTAATAATCAGTGTAAATAATACAAACGTCCACACTGACTCAGTATCTCCAAACGAATACAGAAAACATAAATATGTAGTTAAGGAGTGGTTTGTCTAGGTCTTTAAATATGGGTTGGTATTGGTATTAACGAATATTTACAGGACATCCAACAAACACATTCAGAAATCCTTATTATTATGTATACAGTGCATTCCAATAAAAACGAGCCACCCCCTATATTTTAGTTATTTGTAATCCCCCACCTATACCTGTCTTCGGTTTTCGGTCTTTTGGTACTTGATATTATTTGAATATTTTCTACCGAAGACGTTTAATAGATTAATCCAATTAACTCTAAAACCTATTAATAAACTGTTATAAAATACACATCCCAAATCACATTTTAAACCGCTATTGTGGAAAATGCGGTTAGTTCTTTCAAGCATTACATAATTAAATTAGCTTTTTAGCAAAATGAAAAAGAAAAAAATAAAAGTATGGCTTTCTATACAAAGGAGTATGTAAGTAGTTTTAAGTCTCCGAAAAAGCAAACAAATCGCAATAAACAAGCAACTACTACATGCCAGCCAATTTCAACTAAAATTTTGCTGTACTTGACAACAGACAGACAGTTCACCGTTTTAGCTTAAGTAGTAAAAATATGTTATTATTACGTAATTAGCTATTATAAAAACATTGATTAAAATTTAAACTCGATTTATTTCACTTGTCCTGTTTATACAGGGTGCGTTTTTCAAACTCTACAATGACTATGTTTTCTAAACCACGGCAAATATCAAAAAAATAAAATACTATTTCTATAATACTCGGGGGAATATAAATAATGTATTTCTCGTCATCAACTCTATCAACCCCTTAAGCTGCACCCTCGGTCACTTTAAAATCCTAAATGGCAACACCCCTTATGCGGTACCTCTTTGGAAAGCTTATGAAAAATGATTTTCGTTGGTCATAAAAGAGTTGGGGTAAAGTCAAATACTACCCTTCAATTTAAAAAAAACGTTATTTTTCATAAAGAGTGCCAGAAAATGTCCAATTAAATTATTACAATATTAATTAAAAAGTATTAATAAATTAAAATAACACTCCCCGTAGAGCTAACCCGCTCCCTTAAGAAGTTCTGGTTAGTTTTCTTTCTAAATTTTTGTCGAGAAAAAGGCCTGGTTGTTGAACGCTGGTGCAACAGAACTAACCAGAACTTCTATGGGGGCGGGTTAGCTCTACATGTGTTTAATTTTAATTTATTAATAATTTTACATTAATTTTATAATAATTTAATTGGACATTTTCTGACACTCTTTATGAATAATAAAGTATGATTTTTCTAAAATTTAAGGGTATAATTTGATTTAACCCCAACTTTTTGTGACCAACGAAAATATTTTTCATGCGCTTTCCAGAGAGGTGTCACAAAAGGGTCTAGCCATTTAAGATTTTAAAGTGACTGGGAGTGCAGCTTAAGGAAATGATAGATGTGTTTCGAAAAATACGTCATTTATATTACCCCGGGTATTATAGAAACGGTATTTTTTGTTTTTTGATATTAGCCGAGGTTTAGAAAATAGCCATTGTAAGTTTTAAAAACGCACACTGTAGGTTTATGTAGGTACTATTAAAAAAATGGTTACAGTCAAATTTACTGTATATTGAGTCAATTCTTTTAAGCTAACAAGTTTGGTAACAACAGAACTGGTAAGTTTACAAAAGCTGTACATTGTAGCTAGTTTAAAGCAAAACCCCGCATACACCTTGGTAGCCTTTATTGCTCTACAAAGTCTATATTTGACCCAATAAAAATACTTTTCGAATATAGACTATAACCTCTAGATTCTACTAATAATAAAGATATTCTGCCTTATTAGCAATCTTAAAGTAAAAAAATGGTTAATTCGGGTTAGCAGTTAGATATATCATATCTATGGGTTATATTATGGTTAGGAATATGGAATTGCCCTAAAACACATAAACAGTTGCTTACTAAGAGTACAAAATTAAGGATCATACTTCAAACGTTATTAAAACAGTATACGAGTAGACAAAGTCATATATTGTAACTTATGTTGTGTTTTGTCTAAATATGCACCCAAAGAAACTTCGTTTATAATTATGTCTTACTAAGGTATACAGGGTGATCAAACTGAAGTCGACTATTGCTAACTTCTTTCTTATTTAAATTATTAAAGTTGTAGAATTTTGTTCGCTGATTAATATGCTGCCAATAGTAAAACAATTAAACATCGGGTTTTTGATTTATTACAAAAGATCAAAGATCTTTAAAAAGAAGTCGATATGGAATATATCTAATTTTTAATAGTTTCGAAAATATGGTCATCTTTAGGACTTTATTAGTAAACTAGGATTTTTAATAAAACACCCTGTACAAGACATCACCATGAAATAGATATTTTAAAATAATGAAAAAATTAAGAAGGTATTTCGTGTTTAATTATTAATAAATTAAGACAATACTTAAAGTTTTATTGTATGTATGTGGCCGCAAATATGAGATTTCCTGTCGTATGACTTCAACAATGTGTCAGTTTACTTGGGTAGGTAGGCAAAATGGCTGGTAACAAATAAGTTAATTACAAGCCTACATACATCTGCAAGTGAGTTACGTTTTCTTTTTTGTTTGTTTGTTGCTTTTAACACTTATGTGTACAGGATGTTTCAGAACTATAGGATCACACTTTAAGGTGTGATCCCTTATATTATTTTATCAAAAAAGTTCTTATAAACATATGTTTGGAGTTGCTTCTTACTGAGATACAGGGCGTTAAAATTTAAGAGAAAAAATCGTTTTTTCTAAATAGTTTTAATATGCTTAGGCCGATTTGAATAAAATTTGCTACATTTATTTAAAGTAATAAGGCCCTTATTTAGCCCTAACCAGATTGTTATTATTGGGTCCAGTGGCGTCTCAGTGGGCATCGCAACTTATATTATATAGAAAAAATGTACAACACTGACTTTTTTGACGTTTTCATATTTTTTTATAATTAAGCAATTAATAATACAATTTTTTATTCTCTTTTTTTTTGAACTACCTTTGTTTAAAAAAAATAATAATAATTAAGCTACTTTAATTTCTTCTAAAAGTACCCATAGATAGCATGTTATAAAAAGCAAAATTAAAATAAAATAATTATTTGCCCTAAAATAAATTAGCAGTCGTGTATTTTATTGAAAATTGTCATTTTTATTTTTTAATTTTAGATTTTATTTTATGCTGTTTAGGGCTACTTTTCAGAATGAAGTTGCTTTAATTTTTTTTCAAAAACAAAGCGAGATACAAAAAAAAATACAAGGGACTTAAAAGTTGTATTATTATTTGCCTAATTATAAAAATGTCAAAAAAGTCAGTGGCGTACCTATTTTTGCTCAATAATGAAGGTTGCGGTGCCCACTGAGACGCCACTGGAGCCAATAATAACAATATGGTTAGGGCTAAATAAGCGTCTTATTTCTTTTATATGAATGTACCAAATTTTATCCAAATCGGCCTAAGCATATTAAAGATTATTTAGAAAAAACTGATTTTTTCTTAAATTTTAACGCCCTGTATCTCAATAAGGAAGCAACTCCGGATATATGTTTATAGTAATTGTTTTTCATAAAAAACATAAGAAATTACACCTTGAATTTTAATTCCATAGTTCTGAAACACCCTGTATTATGCTATTATATCCTTTTAGGGTTCAAACCACTACAAGACTATACGTACATATATGACCTGAATTTATTATTTACATTGAAGAAACACTGTCATCTACTAGTTTCCATAATTAGAAACTTTAACATCTTTTGCCATACTGTCCGTTAATTTATTTCAACACTGCTTTAGAAGTCTTGTAGCAAAAGTATCAAAACAGTTTACAAAAATGCGTAAAAATAAATATTCTTTAGAACTGCAAAATGAATATGGTAGCAATAGCAAGCAAAATCATATTAAGAATTAATTAATATAGATTTTATATATTATATATATATATATATATATATATATATATCCAAGCTTCAAGTCCCTCCTTAGAGAAAAGTAGGTAAATAAAACAACATAACACCACTAAGATTACCAGCCTATATCAGCAAATTAAGCAATTGCTAAGGGCATCACGTTGTGGCGGGCACCACAAATGGGGCACCATTTTTGTATTTGTTTTTAAAAAAGTTTCGGTTAGTAAAAGGAAATGTTGTTTTAGGAAAAGAAATGCATAATTTAAAAAAAAGAAGTGTAAACTTTTTTTGGTCCTCAAAAATTTCATATCTAGGGGGCACCACAGAAGTGAACTGCTTAGGGCATCAAGAAGTCTTAATCCGGCACTAGCTTGGCGACGCACCCAGTATGACTTAAAGACAAAAACTTAAGCCAATTTTCGTCTTTTAAGGATGTTTTTTAATAACTCAAAGATACCATACTTTTGTGCGTACTTTGGAAACAACCCTGTATAAACATATGTGCTATAAATGTATATTTACTAATTAGAGGTACTTAATTAGACCCAAAGGCATCTGATAGAAAGGCAGTGGTTTCCAACAAAAATTGAACTTGGAAAAACTTGATTGTCATTAAATTAACATTGAACAAATTAAATTAGAATTTAAGTGTTGTTTCTAACAAAATAGTTCAAAGAAAAGTTGTATTATTAGAAATCTATTAGCACTGACTGCGTTATTAGTAGAATTGAAAATAGTTCAAAGTGATTTAAACAGCAATGCCAAGATTCGTTTAAATACATGATATAATTTTCTTACTGGAAAAGTTAATTGCATGAAAGTTGCACGAAAACAAATTAAATATTTTTTTCACGTACTTAAAGAACTAAGAGTAAATTAAGATTACTAAGTAAACATGAAATGTCAATAGCACTACGATACAAAATAAATGATTTTTGTGACAACTAAAAACATCACTTGCGTGTTAAGTGTGATTTGTTTCAAAAGGTAATTAAAACTTTAATTACTAAAGAATAAAGGTCTTTAAGTAATACCGATTACCGTAACTAAACGTTATCTTTTTATTTATTAATGTGAATACATACAAGTCGTGCTAGCTCGATACCTCAATTTGACTTTCAGTGTGTTGAACACTACCAGGTAGAAATTAAGCAAAGAATGCCTTCATGTAAACATCTTTTTCCCACGCATTAGCAAAAAATCCGCATAGAAAGTTTGGAAGTGGTACGACGTGTGTTTTTTATACCTATACATATTTTTGTCAGAAAACAACTTGTTTTTAAATTAAAGCGTCGGTTTGAACAACGTTTTAACTTATATTTTATCAGCTTTTAGAAGGGGCAAAAAATTTATACATATATGCATTATTTTCGTTTAAAAAAATAAAAAACACTGCTGTGCAATCATAACAGTTAAAACGTTCTTTTGCGTCATTAGACATAACTTCACATGATTCTTTTTTTAAACACGCTTTTATTAGCTTGGGTTGTCACTATCTATCTATCCATCTATCTATGTAACGGAATCTTTGAGCCTAATTTTTACCAACTTTCAGCGATTCGATTTCTTTGAAACTTTGCACACGTATCAAGGACCCATGACAATGCAATAATCTGCAAATAGTATCCCGTTATCCTGATTAGGACCGTCAGGATAAAAAAATTCCTTTACAGATCCTATGTGTCTCTTGACAAAATGGCGAAGGATTTTTTAGTGAATAAACTGGAGTATTTAACTAATTGATATATCGAACTAAAAAATGAAAAATAAATAATAGTTTAAAAAACTAAAAAAACACGCTTTTATATGCAACCGAACTAAAAATTAGAAAATAATTTTTCATTATAAAGAGTTTGTCACATCAGAGTAAAAAGCGTGGGGTGCATTTTACTATTTTTTCATAACTTTTCCCTCATAGATATTGGCAAATAGAATAATTATAACATTTAATATATTAAGCACCCCACGCTTTTTACTCTGATGTGACAAACTCTTTATAATGAAAAATTATTTTCTAATTTTTAGTTCGGTTGCATATAAAAGCGTGTTTTTTAGTTTTTTAAACTATTATTTATTTAAATTACGGCTATGGAGTATTTTACAGCAAAAAAAAATGGAAAAACGTTGTAACTGCTTGTTAAGTTACAACGTTGTTCCATAATTTCCGAATTTTAAATATTTTAGCGTCTAGAACAAGAAATTAAAAAAAGTGAACTTTTATTTTATTGTATTTTTATTTCTTAGTTTCTATAGAAACAAACAAAAATAAAAAAAAATTAGAACTACTTCTTTCTTTTACTTAAATATAGGTATAAATATATTTTTTTAATTTCGTTGCTATAAAATAGCAAAAAATTGCAATAGTAATTTATGTAACAAGTGCATA
Organism: Listronotus bonariensis; assembly: GCA_014170235.1. NCBI lineage: Eukaryota > Metazoa > Arthropoda > Insecta > Coleoptera > Curculionidae > Listronotus > Listronotus bonariensis. Next base: position 146,518 of record JACEGR010000398.1, read on the forward strand.
AAGTGATACTATCCCATGAGTAAAAAAGACACTTTATGCATGTGTTACATACTAAAGAATTTATGGTTTCGTCCGTTACTTTGTGACCGTACATTTTAAATTAATAAAATAAAACAAAAAATATACTTAAAGTGACTATGAACAAAGTATATTTTTTGTTTTATTTTATTAATGTTACATACTATATTTTTCCACGACCATATAAAATTTTTCCAAAATACCATTTTATACATGTATTATTAATCTAAACTTATACATTTTAATTCTTGCAGCACAGCCATTATATTGCAACAAAAAATCATAGCTTCCCTATTTTTTAAGAGACAATTATTCTCTTCATAACTATGCATTTATTATTTAATTTTTGAAAATTGGATGTACTTACTTTTTGTAGAAATAATACTAAAACAGTATAAATTCCTTTTCAATTTTTTAGTCATCCAAATTCATTATTATTATTAATTTTCAATAATTTTCATTAAATTTATTTGCAAACTGTCAAATCTTACAAATAGTGAAACAAGAACTAAAAGAAGTAATGACGAAATCAGAGGTAACTTGACCGTTTGGCTTAGTTGATGTCGCATTTACTGTTACATTGCATAAATTGATATTTAGGTTTATTGTAGTGGGCATTGAAACAAAACACTAATTTAAAGTGTGAAAAACAGCTTTAAAGTGTTAAAAAAGTTACTTTTTTAACACTTTATGTAGTGTCCTAAAATGGACTACATTAACTTTATGTTAACGATGAAAATTTTTTTTTAACGGTCGTGGAAAAATTAGATTTTTGTCTACAGATTGCTGCACTGTGCGACGCTTCAATTATTGAATTTATTTTAAGTAAGAGACTGCCACTGTATATTAATACAATAATGATCCATTTATACAACAAATTACTGAGCGTAAAGAAAAATAAAGTATGACCCAGATAAGAACAGCTTTATTTAATATATTACTAAAATAATGGTAATTGAATGTTGAATGGCAGTTTATACAGATAAAAAAATACAATAGTCCCACCCACGCGATGTGCCACATCACTGATAACCTACGTAAAGCCAGATGCAAGCATATTGTGTATGGTAACCTATATTAGTAGTACCTCCCATGTTTACACTAGGGATTTTGGCCTTAAGAATGATTGTTTACTTAAAGTTATTAGTTAGTTTATTTTAGTTACAAAAAGAATAGATTTAGGTTAATTGAATCATTATTTCATAATAAGATGTTTATTTGCTGTCTATTAATATCTTTGTACAATGCCGTCAAGTCAGATAAGTGCAAAATTTGTCATTGCTGACGTCCAACATATTTTAATACCAATCTAAATGCACGGGCTTATTTTTAAGTGTCAAGCGTCATAAAATATCTTACAGAGCTCACTATAGATTAATGAGAATTTACCAAAAATATACTCAGTTATAAAAATAAATTAAAAAAGTTTGTTTATTATTATAACATGCGTCAGGTGGTAAAGGCGGATCCTCACTTATGGGTTTTTACTAAGGGTTCTTTTTCTACGGAACAAAACCCCTTGCGTGAATTAAAAATTCACGTTTTCAAGTCTCTTATGTGGGTAAAAACGCAGGGTTTTGATCCTTCGATTTACGACAAATTCTAATTTTTCCCTATGTGTAAGGGGTTTTTAAAAATCTCTAAAAGTAACTGTCAGCTTGTTGCGGTGGCTACAAATTTCCTAACTATATTTTTTACTTTTATTAATATCTGGTTTTGATGCCAAATCCGTTACTTACTCAATTTTTAGCAAAGTACACGTAAAAATATAAGCAATATATTGGGTTGTTGACAGTATTTTGTTAAGTAATGTTTTGTTATGTTGTCATAACAAAACATTATAAATACAAAAACCCATGAAAAACCCACAAATGTGCCCCTAGGCACAAAATTAGCTGATGCCTAAAAAACACACAACATAAAAGCTCAGGGTGAAAACCCGCACATGAGGATGCGCCTTAAGAAATCATTTTAGTATTATTTCGTTTCTTGGCTTAGTAAGTTCAGCATTATTTCTTGATGTAATCTAACCCTAATAATGTATTAAACAACACAAAAAATAAAATATTTTTGTGCTTTAAAATAAAAACATATTATGTTCGTATTTAGTAGTTAAAGTTTTTGAATGGATATAATAAAATGTTATATTGTATATTTCTAGACACAGCATTAGAGTTACTATGATATTATTAACTTTCGATAGATGGTATCTCAAATAATAAATGGGAGATAGGTAACGTTCATATGTGCTGGGCGAAAAATATAATAAGAACAATAGTAAAGACAATGACTTAGAAAGAAAAAGCGCTATACATTACGCTTAGAGTGCAATTTTAGCAGTAGGAAGTTACCTGGTTACAAAGAGAGCACAGGTCGAGTACCTTTCCAAGTACAGCGTATTTTTAATTACTTTCTTCAATTGTAAATTGAATATCTCCAATCAAGATTCTTTTTAGCTACTACAGGTACATATTTAATATTACTGCTGTTACAAACAATATAAAGTAATATGATACTTCAATATAAGAATAAGTTTCATTTACCTATTTCTAAATGTATTTAATTAGGCAGCAGGAAGGCCAGGTGGCCATAAAAACCTGAACCAGATCACCGACTGATAATTTCTTCCAGGGCCATTGTCTCGCTTTAACTAATCCGCACCAATATAATCCATTGCTTGTTTTTATTCTCATTGGTGTAGTTTTAATTAAACCTGTTTTAAAACCAGACCCCCAAGAAAAACAAACCATTATACTATCTTTAAACTACTTTTGTGTGTCTCATTGTCGCAAACCAATGTTGTTCCATACATAAAATAAAGATAAACCAGTTTGGAATTGCAAACTTAAATTCCTACATTTAATATAATCTATCTACAAATTCCGTAAATTTGAAATCTTTCTAATAATGCTGATCTGATTTCTAAATTTTTATTTTCTGAAAATATTCTTTTGTTTCCTAATTAAGGGGTTCACAATTCATACAATTGCCAATATTATTTGCAATATTGCAATATTATATGCTATTAAAAATATCTAATTCTCAGAACTGTACTTGGCACCATACCTAACATTAAAAATTATGGTGTTAACCACTTTATAAACTGGAATGCTTTTTGTATTTTAGAAAATAAACACCTAATTAAAAAAACTTAAAATAATAAAAAAAAAACATTTACATATTATTACCTCAAAATCCAAAGAATATTTGATTCATTTTGCTTGGTGCTTAGGTAATTTCAGAAAAACTTAACAGAAAACGATGGACTTACCATTGAAACGTTAATAGGTGTTTTGATTGTTAAGGGAGTATTTGTTTTTATTTTCTGTATTAGAGGATCGACAAGATTACAAGGGGTTTATAATTAACACAATATATATAAGTCAGTAGTTTACATACCCTGGGACCAGAACTGAAACAGTTTCGTTTAAATATATATATATATATATATATATATATATATATATATATATATATATATATATATATATATATAAATATATACATTTTTTGACATACAAAAAAATTCTATCAGTATTGGCCGAGCAGGATAAACTGCAATTATTTTTTACTGTTTTTTTAGAAATGATACACCACTGCATGTTTTTTAAATTAAAATATTTTTTCTAATATTCGTTCAGTTTCGAACAAATTTAATCTCTTCACTTTTTCTTATTTGATGCATGATTTTCGCATAAATAAATACAAACCAATTCTTGGTATATCGCTAAATTACCTTATTATACGGTAAGGGATATAAAGAGAAGATTATTATTATTTCTTATTTTTAACACGCTTTTATTAACTTGGGTTGTAACTATCTGGCTATGTAACGGAATCTTTGAGCCTAATTTTAACCAACTTCCAGCTATTCGATTTCTTTGAAACTTTGCACACGTATTAAGGAAACATGACAATGCAATAATCTGCAAACAGTATCCCGTTATCTTTTTTGGATCGCCAGGAAAAAAAATTCCATTATATTATAAAAACAACACCTAGGTTGCCATCTGTTGGCAACATTTCAAACTTTGCTATTAAATGAAGAAGAAATTTTTAGTGGGTTGCAATATATTGGCAACGGTCCAAACATTGCCTGGATTGCCATCTGTTGGCAAAATTTCAAACTTTGCTACTTAATGAAGAAGAAATTTTTAGTGAGTTGCAATCTGTTGGAAAAATTTTAAAATTTGCCACTCTTGTTCATTAAAAAATTTTTCGCCATTTTGTCAAGAGTAGCAGAAACTAAAAAATGAAAAATAATTAATAGTTTAAAAAAACTAAAAAGCACGCTTTTATATGCAACCGAACTAAAAATTATTAGAAAATAATTTTTCATTAAAAAATATTGTCATTTCATAGTAAAAAGCGTGGGGTGATAAATATATTAAATGTTATAATTATTATATTTGCAAATATCTATGATGGAAAAGTTATGAAAAAATAGTAAAATGCACCCCATGCTTTTTACTATGAAATGACAATATTTTTTTTTAATGAAAAATTATTTTCTAATTTTTAGTTCGGTTGCATATAAAAGCGTGTTTTTTAGTTTTTAAACTATTAATTATTAAATGTTGAAATACTTTGCAAATGTCTATCAAATTTGTTAAAAATCTGATTTGGTATAAAGTTTGAAAAAGTATGCCGTTTGGGACATATCGCTGATTAAAAAGAGGACCCTCACAACTTCAAAAAATTTATTTCTATACATAAACATGTTTTTGTTAGCAATGCATTTTAAATTACGAGTATTTTTGTAAAATATCATCAATTTATAATATTAAATCGTTCTCCCTGGTTGACAATGCGGTCTAATATCGTAACTCTGAATTTTACTTGCCTTTCCGGGCCAATCAATTAGCTTTTTCTCACAATTCACCTTTTTTGAGTTTTGACGGAGTTCTTAACTAGCGATATATTTATATAAAGTTTTTTTATTTTCCGATGGGGAATCAAACCCCGAAGTTTGTCGGTAGAGTTACTAGACACCCTGTATCAATTATTTTAAGGGGCTATTTTTAGTATAATATTTTTGTTAGGTATTATATTTTTGAAATGTTTAATATTATTTAGTTTATTTTTTATAAAATCTGCAATAAAAGCTTAGTTATGTAAGTACAGTACTTCTGATGAGTTTCTAGACACGGATGTGAACAAACACTTAAAATATATTCATAGACCATTAATTTAATACTTGACAATGACTTTAAGTAAGAAACAATTTTGACGCTCACACAAGTTAAAGGCCGGCTAATATAAAGCATGAAATAGCATTTTTTTACAAACGGTAAGTATACAAAGTTTAAGAAATTGCATTATTATCCTTGGTTTGTTTGTAAGCGATTGAGATAAGATTTAAAAAGTCGTGGTCATTTAATGTGTAAATAATTTCAACGACTTCTTTTATACCACCACGACCACGCAAAGCATGAATGTAAAGTACGCCGAAGAACTGCTGTATTTAGTTCGCAGGGCCGTAGTTTGTGGATGAAGGTTTGCTTAAAACCGGTTACATAAAAATAATCTCTTTCGGAATTAAAGCTTATTTATAACAGATTTTTGGTTTTTTAGAGCGACTATGTTTATGCCTCTGTAAGATTTCTTTGGTAATTGTAATAAAACAGTGGTATTCGGCTTCAAAAAGTTCATATTTTTCCCGTTTTTATTCATATATTCTGTATATACCCCCATATTAAATCCTGCTTGAAATACCGATCTCATTTATGATTCAATTCCAAAGAAGAGTCGTTAGTTTTTTTAATGACCCCACTACCCCACTACAAAAAGTTTCCTTTTTTTGCCCACAGTGTAGCTGGACCTGTCGCTCTTTTATAAAGTACTTTAATACTCTACCTCCGAGGAGTTAATCAAAAATGTTCTTTCCCTAGCGGCTTTAAATAGAGTAATGCGAAGTGTTACTTTTTTATTTATTATTAATTTTACTTGTTTAACCACTAACATTTAAATATTTGATACGAGAAAGCAAATTTAAAACACTCTTTAATTTTCTTTTAATTTTTCTCTCCCTCTTGCCCTGTATTTACGTTTTAATGCGTAATGTAAAAAAATTGACAAAAACATTTTTTTTTTTAAATTTTCATATCATATAAAATTCTCGTGTAACAATGTTCGTTCCCGTACTCCTCCGAAACGGCTTGACCGATTCTCATGAAATTTTGTGAGCAAATTGAGTAGGTCTGAGAATCGGCCAACATCTATTTTTCATACCCTTAGTGATAAGGGTTGTCCACCCTTAACATTTTTTTAATTTTTAGGCTAGAAATTACTTAAAAATTATTTATATGGCAAAACGTTTGCCGGGTCAGCTAGTTTTGACATAAAATTAAATTCCCCACAAACACTTACATATCTACTTAAACAATTTTGTTCCATTTTTAAAAATAAATGTACTTTACGTCTGGACATTTTCAGGTTTTTAGTTATAACTTGCCCTGTATAATAACAATCGGAGTAAAATTTTGTATTTCTAAATATTTCACCATGCGACCAGTTTTCTCAAAATGCCGTTCTAAAATTTAAAAATTGTTTGGTCCATTTTCCCTCTTGTAACACCTATTTTAGGACACATTGTATAATTACTTTTAAGTCATTGGGCAACCAACGAGGACTTTTTAAAGCTAAGTACTAGGTACTATGTTAGTATGGTAAGGCACCATACCCGCAAAATGGTCGCTAGCTTTTACACTAAAACTTTTCTCTAAAAAATATTTAAAAGTGCTATAGTAGCTGACATCAAATAGGAGAAATCATAGAAGTTTTCAAGTCCTCGTTGACTCCAAAATTACCCCACTTGTCGGCGCCTTTTGCGCTGATAGTAGGACAAAGCAGAGCAGTATGATAAAGGTTTTTTTTTATAAAAACGAGTAGCGATTATTGTATTTATGGTTTTATGGTTTCTCTTATTTAATTTAAACGACTATACTCTGACTGGCGTTGCTACGGCCCTGTAATTCAGCAACAAAGGTTTATTTTATATGAGCGACTCTTGTATACGTTATATATAAAGCAAGTTACGGGCAGCCATAATTTAAAATGAATATTTAATTTAATTGGACTAGATTGGGTGGGACTTGGCTCGAACGCACCTTACACACACTTCGAGGACATGTCTTGAGAGTAAGGAAAGTGAAAAAAACCTGTAATCGACATACACTTAACTGGATTATATTCATAAACAAGAAAATGTCCACTAGAAAATTAAACAGGGCACCAAGATTTAATCGCGTCTGAGTCTAGGCAATTATATGTATAGATGGTACAAAAAAATTAAATTATTTGAGGAATGTTATTTAAAAAGGGACATGTCCACCTTTTATTAAAAATCGTTTTAAACTGATACAGGGTGTAGTAAATTAATATATAAGTTTAAAAATCGATCAAAATAAGACGTGTCCATTTTGCATGAAAATCACGTTTGTATTAATTTAAATCAGAAAAGTCGAATACTACTTTTATGGTATATTGCTAGTTTATATTAAAAGCAGAGATGTCCACATGTATTTTTTCTTATTTATTTGAATTTCGATATCTAATAATTACACTGACACAAAAAAAGTGGTCACTTTTGACCAGATAAACTTTTTATATGTTTTTTGATACCCTGAATTCGAAGTTCGTTTTGCTCCATCAGGTTTGAGTTTTGACTGAACTACAAAAACCCTAAAAATCCCTGAAAATCGAAAATGTAAGTAATGTTTTTCGCAGTTTACTCAAAACTCAAGCCTGATGGAGCAAAACATACTCCGGATTCGAATCACTTTTTTCTGCCCCTGAGCACAGGCCGAGAGCAAATATCGGACTCAGGATTTGAATTGAGGGCATTAAAAACATGAGACAACAAGATTTGGTCTAGTCAAAAGTACTGATAACGTTTGCTTGTGTGCCAGTGTTATTATATCAATTCAATAGAAACTAACTAAATTCCACTGGAATCCTAAGGTAGGGGTTATAACTAATTGACGTCATTGTTTTTCAGGGCAACGTATCGTAATTAATAAAAAGGTAAACAGTTTAGAAGTAAAACAGACTTTTACATCGAAAAAATGTAAAAACACATAATAAAACAGTCAATGTCAAAAAATTAGACTTGTCCACAGCGATTATTGATTTTTTCCATAAAAAATAATAAAAAAGAGAATAATTACGAAATTTATTTCAAGACACAAAGGGAGTAACATATTTAGAGTTTAATTTTACAAATTTCAATGTCGAAGGTTTTCGTTAAAATAATTTTATCTGGACATGTCCCTTTTAAACAAACACTCCTCATGAATATATTTGTGTTTACATAATATAGGATGGCCGCCGAAGTATCCGAGAAACTTCGGATATAAAATCAACAATAAAAATTGGGGAAAAAACTTTTATGAACATATGCCCTAAACGTCTTAGTTTTTGAACTATAGAGTGTTAAATTTTTTCAAAAAATATTGTTTTTTATAATAACTTATATACCAATTTAGATATTTTTAAAAAATTTGGGAGAAGCCTTTATGCATCAGAAGACATTTTTTGGTATACAAGAAAAAAATACCAGTGTCGTCCATGAGAGGTTTAAGTTAAATATTTTTTAATATAAAAATGGTACGCCACTGCATTTCTCTGAAATAAAAATACTTTTTAAAATACCCATTATAGGTTTGGAACAAATTTGATCTCTTGACTTTTTTATTAGATGCACGGTTTTTGCGGAAATAAATAACAACCATTTTTTGGCATGACCATTTCGTACGGAAAATATTAGATTCTAAAGTAAAATATCCCCTTTGCTATTTATTCTTTAATTAGATAGGGATTTGACTATGCCGAGAAATGGTTTTTATTTATTTACCCGAAAACCGTGCATCAAATAAAAAAAGTCAAAAAATCAAATTTTTGTCAAACTAAATGAAAATTTTAAAAAATTATTTTTACTTTAGAAAAATGCAGTGGCGTACAATTTTTTTAAAAATATTAACCTTAAACTCCTTATGAACGACACTGGTAAAAGTTTTTTTTGCTTGTATAACAAAAATGTCTCCTGGTGCCTAGGTCCCTTAAGTTTTTAAAAATATTTAAATTGGTATATATAAAAAACAATATATTTTTAAATTTTTAACACCCTGTAGTTCAAAAACTAAGACGTTTAGAACATATGTTTATATTAAGTTTTTTCCCAATTTTCATTGTTGAATTTATATTCGAAGTTTCTTGGATACCTCGGCGGCCACCCTGTATATAAAAAATACATAATAAATTAGTTATAAACCACTCTTTTGTTTATTTACCTTAAAGTCAATATATTCCCAGCGGCAAAGCTGAAAAAGTTATTTTGCCTTAATAAGATTTAAAGCTACAATTTAACAGCTAGACTCAGTTTAATTAAGGCACCAAGTCACAGATTATATGAAACACACATGCAATTTAACTTGTTGTTACTACAAAGATTATTTCCTTTTAATATACTTGGAATCAACTGCGATTCCTAACCTGTGAATGGTGTTAGACAGAAAAGGAAGTTTCATTCATAATTAGTGGTTATTAAAATCTTATTTCCATAAACAACGTTATTATTAGGCGAGTTTAGCAGAAAATAAGACCCACGCTGTTCTTGGCTCTGACCAACAGCTTCAAGTAGAATTTCTAAGTTTTAAAGCTGGTTTTACACTTATCAAACTTCTTGATCAAATATTTGATATAATTTATTTGAAGACAAAGGTGTAAATGAAAAGAAATTATTTGAAAAACTTCTCTGAAGCAAGTTGCCAAATGTAGGGTTTCTGGCAAAACAACATATCTTAATCAGCCCCGAACGATCTTTAAGTTTTTCGTAAGAAGCAAATATTTTATTTATATAAGCACATTCCAACGTTGTCCCTAAAATCTTTAAATAAATACTTAATAAAAAGAACAACAAAAACCAAACACCACGCAATTACGATAAAAATGAGGTTAAGGAGGAGAGAGAACTTTATTCTCAAGATCATAGAAAATGAAATTCTAGCAAAAGCTAAGCAGTTTAAAATTTTTATTTATTACTTAAGAAAGAAACAAAAGAACTTTTTGTTATGTATTAATTATCTCTCCCACTTTTTGATATTAAAAGTTTATTATTTACCAGCTCTTAGTTTAATAACATTTTTACTACCATAAAATAAACACTATTTTCTTTAACATTTATGGGCCATTATCACGATATTTCCAGAGGTCTATTTTAAAACGAGCATTTTTCCTCTAATTATAGAACACCTCAATCGTCAACTAATTATAATTTTTCTAAATGTACATAAGAAAGACCATAAATTAGTAAGTATGTAAATTTTACATAACCTTTGAATTACATAAGAAAAAATTATAATAATATCCACCGTAATTACAAAAACTAAAGACATGGAAATACAAGTTTTTAATATGGTACAGCTTTCATGATTTTATTAAAACGCCAAGGATTTTTATTGATATTTAAGTTGTAAGAAGGTGTCTTAAAAATACAATATGTTTATTACCCGAGAATTTTGTATGTTTGCCTCTATATTGTTTTTATGTATAACTATTTACCAATTACTCCGTCAACTGTGGATCAATTTTTAAAATTCCCTTTTTATTCGAAAGAGTGCACGTCCGCGGTGGACCTATTGGGAAAAACAAGAGAAAACCTTAAATTTTAAAGGCACGGATATGACCCCCTTTCCACTTATAAGAAAAGGTTTATAGTGCCTCCTTGCTACTAAGCCATGTGGCCACAAAAATTTTAAATGCTAAAAAGTAGTTTCAGAACACCGTTATTATCCAAATTTCACCCAATTTCGATATATTGCCCCATTCAAAAGATAAAGGGAGGGAGATACTTTTAAAAGTCACACTGTATGTATATATACATGGTTATTTTTAAGTTGATATATTCCTTTTACCACAATATAGAATGCAAGAAAATAAGAACATTTTTCAAATAAATTTACGTTCAAAAATGCTTCGTTTCCGAAATACAGGTTGTTAAAGTTTTTAAGAAAAAATGCCTTTTTTATCATAATTTTCTTACCCCTCCAGATATGTCCACAAAATTTGGTACACTTTTCTTAAAGACTACATGTCATTTTTTGCTGTAAAAGTTATTAAAATTTTTTTATCGGTGACGTTCGAACAAATTTTGTAATGAATTTTTTCCAGAAAAAAATAGTACGCCACTGCTTTTTCCTCGAATTAATATTATTCTTAAAGTATTTATTTATTTTTGAAGTTAATTTGGTCTCTTAATATTTTTTAGTACGGTAAACGGTTTTTGTTTAAAAAGTAAAAGCTAATTTGACACAGCAAAATCGCTAAAATCTTATATGGTGTTTTTTATGAAATGTTCGTTTTTGTTTAATTTGAATTAAAAAAGGTCAAAAACTTACATCACTACAATTTAAATTTAATAAAAAAAATAGTATAGTAGTTATAATTTTGAATGATAAAAAAGACATTTTTTCTTGAAACTTTAACACCCTGTATTTCGGAAACGAAGTATTTTTGAACATAATTTTATTATTTTTATCTTCTTGCATTCAATAATGTTTTAAGAGGAATATATAAACTTTAAAATAACCCTATACATATATTTTTCATCTCCCTTTTTTATTATTTTTTATCTTACTTTTTTATCTAAATCCCCAAAATATTTAGTTCCTTCAAAAAAACCAACAGATTTCGATAAATAAGCCTAAATAAACTTTTCATGTGTATTTTAAGTTTCGTAAAGCTCACGTCTCAGCTTAAAAAACGACTTGTATTCCAAGAAGTCTGGGATTAGAGAATTAACATCAATGATGGTACTTTTTAAATACAAAACTTTTTATCTTAAAAGTATATATATATATATATATATATATATATATATATATATATATATATATATATATTATATAATATAATATGTAATCTAAAAAGCTGAAGTACCAATAAAGAACGGTTTTAGAATATAGGAGAGGACAAGACAGGTTATCTTACCACATGTTCGATAAAGTTATTACCAAAAGGCTGACGAAAACTCGCTTATGTCATTTATAAAAGAATTGTCCTAATGGTTTTCTGCGGTTAAAGGATAAAACATTTAAATCCCCGGCATACACGGTACCTACAATTTATGCTTTATACAAGCCATCGTGGAATGTCATAAAGGTAAAAAAGAGCGTTTAAGCAGTACCTTGACCTAAAGGCTTATACTATAAGACGGATGATTACCCATTCCAAAAACCATATATCTTAAAAATGTTACCACAAATATATAATAACCCATTCAAAATAAAAAATAATAGATTTAAGCTAAAGCTGCGCAGGCTGTTTCTTTCTTTAGAAGACCGCAATAGGATTAAAATTTTAAAGCCCCGACCGAGCTTTCTTACACAACGAAGTCTATACAGATCTTAAAATAATAAAAATAAAATGAAATCCTTTGTATGGAGTTTTTTATTGCCATTAGGGAGCACTTGACGAAAGTTAGTACATACGGTGCAAGTCTTTAATTTTTTAGAACAATGCCATCAGATTCTTTTATTAATATTTTTAGTCTGGCTCTTTTCTGTGAAAGAATTATTCATACAGTATGTCCCAATTTTGATATGCGAAGTTACACAGAATTTTTAAAATTTTAACATGAGTTTTTTATGAATAATTGAGAGGCCTACGGCCTACTTTCAATAGGTATAATTTCCATCATTCTCAGTTAATACAAAAATGAAATAAATTTTTCATTTGTTGTATTTTTCAGGACTGAATTTAAATAAATTACTGTTTAGGCCATGACTACATCCATAAGAGGGTGTTCAAACAAAAACAAATGCAATAATTTTAAAAAGCATATCAAGTTATAAATACCGGCGCAACCATTCTGGACACGTGTGTCTTTTACCTGTCAACTAGTTTTAAAATAATAATTCATCAAAAAATTTTGTATGTTGTAGAAACGCAAGTTCTTAAGATAAGAGAAGTTCTAGAATCTGATATCTTGGAAAAGAACGAACTAGATCCCAAATCACCAAAAAACTAAAATGGCGAACTGGACAACAATTTTAAATATTATAGCAAGAACAGATTAGCTCTTTAAAACAAACAAGAAAGTGTATTTTCAAAAATAATAAACAATTATATACATTCTGGAGAAAAGCCAAATAATATTTTTATTTAACTGATATTTCCGGAAAACAAAATAAACCAACGTCAAATTTTTATTTATAAATTAACATAAACATACAGTCGTTTTTAAATATACATAATTATTATGAGTCTGCGATATACGATTTCTTACTCATTGAATAAATGAAAGAAGTGGGCTAAGAACCTGCTCGAATGTTGTAAAAGGAAACATCTGATATCGCAATATACTATTAAAAACCTGATTGCAAGCAGACCAAAGAGAGACAAGCACAATTCATGGCCACCTTAAAATAAGCAACACAAAAAGCACACCTATTATAATATAATCATAAAATACGGCATTTTGTGTATCCATTTGGTCGCTTTTAAAAATAAGATAAAAACTGCCTGGGTCGCTTTTATTTTAATAATTAAACAGTTTTATTAGATTTTGTCTTCAAGCCTGTTACTCATCCCGTTAATTCCTTTCTTAGCGATTAGTTATGCTTTTTTAATAATAATTCAGAATATAATAAACTTTAATTTAGATATCAAAGGCCATAAAAATAGATGTTTTTAGAATATAATATAATAAATCGATTTTAAATCTAACTTTTCTTTTGCAAGATTTTTTTGATACTCCTGTCTTAGTTGATTTAGCTTTAGGCTGCTTTTGATCATTCCAATAAAAGTAAATATGTCAAATCTGCCATAAAATAGAACACCTTTTCTTCGCAAACTTAACTTTAAAATAAATTCTGTTTCTAACATATATGAATTTAGACAATGTTTAAAAATAAAAGAAATATTAAAACTATCAGTAACCTACGATTCTTTTTTAATTAAAAAACAATTTTTTACTTCAAGTAACAAAATAAAAATAAATAAAAGAACGTCAGCCCAACACCTGATTCTAATTCTAAAATTAATGACTAGTGCGTCATTTAAATGAACAATTACGAAATTTGTATTTCGTACCAAGAACCAACCACCAAACCAAGTGACTAAACCCAGTTTCACTGCGGACAAATAGGAGTAACCCAAAAGATATGTTGAGTTTTGTATACTTTGTTTAAACATTTTATTCATATGTCCATCAAGCCCTACATAGTCTTTATTAGTCAAGTCTAAACATCTTATAGTATTTTTTTAGGCACTTTAAAAAATCCAAGTAATATAATATACAGAGTGTAGTTTGTATAATAAAAATACTGTTTTACTGTCAAACTCCCAAAACCGGTTGTCAATTGTTATGTGTTTTCTTTAATACCATAGGGCAAAAAATACCTACCAGTTTGTTAATTAAAACCATTTTAAACTTGCAATTCATTTCAAATAATTATTAAACGCTAAATTTAAATGCAATGCAGACAAATAAAAAAACAAAAATTATTTTTTAGTACGGCATTGTGTTTAAACAAACAAATAATATAAAATGTGTGGCATGTTTCTTTAAATGATAACAACTAAAAGTCAATTTAAAACTACCGTTTGCTATTTTACAGATCACCTAGGTGGTACTACTTGTATAGTTATAAAAATATATTTATTTTGTAAAGAAAAAAATAACGTGGTAATTTTGGTGAGCAGTGAATAACATTACGGTTTAATGTAACAATAAACCAAAAGTGCACAAAAAAAACATAAGTAGGAAGTTCAACGTCTCAAAAGAATAAACCTTGTTTAAAATAATCTAATAAAAAGAGGGTCAATAAAATTAAATTAGATTAAAGCGTTGTTATCATACTAACCTTATATAAGTAGTTTCGACAGAGAGGCTTAAAAGAGTTGGTCCCGCATACCATCATCCGTCCAGGGCTGGTGAAAAATAGCAGTCTAATGTAGTTTTGGCATTCTTCTTCGTTTTTACCTTTGAGATTACATAGTTGGCCGTGTGGTTCAGAAGAGGGCCAAAAAATTTCAGAGGTTTTTCTTTCGGTGAAGTCGTAAATCGACAAATTGTAAACCCGATTTCGACCACCTAGTAGGATGGTTTCTTCGTCTTGATACAAGACAGTAAAGTAATCAAATGATTACTTGAGTTTCCTTTAAAACTTATGCTAGAAATTTTATTTACACTATTAACTAATTTTGTGCTTGTATCTGGGAGCCATGCTTGACAGATATGAGTAAAATAGAATATTAAAAATAAAGGGAGATATTCGTTTATTTTGAGGCACAAAAAGGCACTTGAAGACATGTTTCTGTTTTTTGGTGTCTCTTCAATTTTTGCTGCGTCATTTTTCCACCATCCTGGCCCTGAAACAAATAAATTACTTTAATTAACTAACCTACAAAATAGGTATTTATTTAGTATTAAAACAAAATTTAAAAACATTTCCTAATTACTTAAAAACCCACCTAATAACTAATAAATAATGGCGTGTTCTTATGTCTAATACCAGTAACCAAGAATCAATTTGGTTAATCATAATAATAGATCAATACGTATGTATAACTGACACATGAAGGCTGCCATTGAGTCATCTATATAAAAATTAGGAATACTTAATTATCTTTGTTCCCTATATATAAACAGCATAATTTTGGACATATCAAAAATGCAAAAAGGGATAGTACTAATATTTTGTTTTTGAGTTTATTAAGTGGTCCTTACTTAAAAAAATAAAATATTGAAAAATAGGTAAACATGACTGAATCGTTTACTGCAGAAACCAGCCAACTGACATTTTTGGCGAAAGTGTGATTTATAGCGATTTTCAATTGTATAATGCAAACTCTTGTTTTTATGTAAAAAATCAGTAATTTATCATGCGCCTGTGTGTGTTTAATTTCATAGGAAAATGACCATGGACAGTAATTTAGTCGAGTAGCGAGTAATTAAGTATTTACGTGCGTGCGGTCAGTAAACATTAGGAAAGTAGTTTAGTGTAGTAGCTTTCCACACGCACGAAAAAACCTAATTACTCGCTACTCGATTCAATTACTAGCCAGTGTCTGAACAAGGCATTAGAGATAAGAATCTAATTCAAAAACATCCTGTATAGCTTAGATCTGGCCAAACAGGAAAGTATTTTTAAAAATCCAGATATCTCAAAAACGGCTGCTTAAATCAACTCTTGCCAAGAATACCTTTTTATGTAAAATTTAATGAGGAATACAAATTTTTGTCTTAAAATTACATACAGAGTGGCAAAAAAAACATTTTGTTTGTAATTTGTACAAGATAGCGCAGGTGGCGCTAATAACATTAATAGAAAATTCCAATTTACCCATCACCTATTAAAACCCCCTTGAGCCAAATATTTTGTTAATACTCATACTTATTAGTAACACCATTATTTATAAAAAACTAAATTCAGAACAAATTTTTAATACCCTGTATCTTCGAAATCATCCACTTTTGGAAAAGTTGGGTTTCATCGTCATATTTTAGCATCAGGAATTTGTGGAAACATTTTTTTCGCATCTGTTGGAGATAATTTATTTTATTGCAGAAACAAGTCAAGTGATAAAAAATATTTGTTTTTAACAAAATTTAAGTTATAAATACAAAAACATCTGTTTTAAAAAGTTATTAAGTACTATTTTAATTTTTTTAGACCAATATCTTTATTAATTTTAGAGAGAAAAGTTTTTGTCGGTTACCGAAAATATAATAAAGTGCACTTAATCAGATCGTCTTCAGACAGACCGTCACAACCCAAAAAAATAATTTATTAGATTTTTTTACTATTTGACTTATAATATGCCGTATTATTACCATAAAAAAATGTGTGAAAGAAAAAACACGGCTCTATTCAGTTCGTGACATTTTTTCTGGTAATAATACTGCTAATTATAAGTGCAATAGTAGATAAAAAATCTCAAAAATTATTTGTTTGAGTTGTGCCGGTTTTTCCGAAAGCAGCCATAATTTATATAAAATCACTGTTTGAATATATTTTTAATTTTAACAAATTTAAATTCATTTCTTTAGTACAATGTAGGCAAAAGTTTATTTAAAGTAAATACATTTAAAACCGGTGCCTTTGTGCCTAAACAAATAGTTAATAATAATTACTTCCACGCACTAAAAGAATTCCAAGATTTTATTAAGTTTACAAATACAATAGACCACTTAGTCAATATTTTATTATGTATGTACATACCCGTTTCTCATTTTAGAAAAATTATCTTACTTCTTATTCAAGACACATTAAAATTTTACATAATTTCACATTTTTATTAGTTACCCAAATAATAACTAAATTTAACACAGCTGAACGGCAACTAAACTTACATTAAACCAAAGTACACATAAATTCATAATTAATGAAGCTAATTAACTCAATTAATTATAATAGTTGCACTTTCTAAAATGACATTTAAATTTGTCGGTAAAACGTAAATAATTCTAGTAAAGTTTTAGGTAGGTGTTTCGTGATTAATTTCACCTTTTCATAAGAGTAATTTTTGGTATACTCTTGTCTGCCTTTATCATTGTTAAGATTATTTGGATTTCAGAGTTTAGAATGGCTATGTTTTTTTATTAAAAAAATTAATACCGAATATTTGTTGTGTCCTTGTAATTAATTTAACATTAACTAAAATTTTCTGCGCGTTTGTTTTGGTACCTTACTCCAAAGTCCCTCTTTTATTCCAACGATTCCCCAACCTTTAAACCATAAATCGTCGTTAATCAAATCATGTTACAAAGCCAGATTTCTTAAAATTCTCGGGGACTTTCTAAATTCAGTCCTGAATTCTAAAAGCCAGTATCGAAGACTTACAGATCAAAAGTTTAATTAAATATGGTATTTAAATTTGCACTGACTTAACTTCTTCCAGAAACACGACGTTTTAATTGGTAAGAATCCCCTGCCGTCTTCAGGTAAATACAGACCCAAAAATAAAGTACTATCTTGCTCGAAAAGATAGACAATGTTTTAGGTGATTTACCAAAAATATAATTAAAAACTTCTGTAATGATGTTCTTTTACGGAATTACCCCTTTGTCCTTTGTTTAAGGAAAAACCAACTATTTACAAAATAATTAGCTGGTTAATTGTACTTTTAATTCTTTTAAAAAGTTTCCTTTTTAACCATTGCTTCTCTGTTAAAGAAAAATAATTTTTATCGAAAAGATTAATACAGAGTAGTTTAAAAAAGTGGTTTCATTTTAAATGTGTACGAGTTACTACAGATGGCGCCCTCTAAATCTTAGAATTAAATTAAGCCTGCTGCCCGCGGAGGTCTTTCCTTCCCCCCAAATCTTCAAGTATTTAAGTCCCGTGTCAAGAAAGTCCCTCTTACATCGCTTAAGACAAAGATAAAAAACAAAAAGAGCATATTCATATTTTTAACTCCACAAAGCTCCTCTCTTGCCGAATCATTAAAAAAATATTTATGAACATTCAAAAACAAACGACATGTTTGACACTCTGTATTTCAGCCTTAGAAATTTGTGGTTGCGTTTTTTTCGTATCTTTTAGGTCTCGGGCACGATAACCAGCGTGAGCGTCGAGCGGCTGATTTATAAAAACAAGTTTTTTTATTCTCGCATAAAGATCAAAGACAGCGCTCTCACATTTTCCGCTCAACGATGGCCGCTAACGCTGACGCTTAGTATCGTGGCCGAGGACTGAAGAGCGACAAGCGACAAGCGTGCGTTCCAGGGGCGATTTTCCACATTGTTGATTTTTGCCCTTTCGCTGGTTGTTGGTGTGGTCACTTGCCTTTATGCATTATGCATTAGGTATTGAAAAAATAGCCTAACAATTAAACATGCAGCTTAAAAATCGCTCCTCCTTAAAATCGCACGCTTGTCGCTCTTTAGTCTGGTCGTTCCCTTAGTGTACGGCCACACTGAAGAGCGACAAGCGTGCGAATTTCGGGGAAGTGATTTTTCGCATTGTGAAGGCTGCATGTGGGTTTTGAAAAAGTTGCTTAGCAATTTAACATTCAGCCTTCGCACTGCGAAAAATCGCTACCCGAAAAATCGCACCCTTCTCGGTTTCTGCTCTTTAGTTTGGCCGTTCCCTTTAAGTATTTGTATACTGGGTGAGGTTTTTAATAGGGCTATATTTTCTAAACCAAGGCAAAAATAAAAGAAAATACCGTTTCTATAAAACCTGGGGGAAATATAAATACCGTATTTTTTTATCACCCTTAAGCTACATTCCCAGTCACTTAAAAATCTTAAATGGCAAGACCCCTTATGTGACACCTTTCTGGAAAGCTTATGAAAAATGCTTTTCGTTGGTCATAAAAAGTTGAGGTAAAATAAAAACTTCCATTAAATTTTAAAAATAATAATCTTTTATTATTTATAAAAAATACCAGAAAACACATAAGGGGTGTTGCCATTTAAGATTTTAAAGTGACTAGGGCTGCAGCTTAAGGGGGTTGATAGAGGTGTTTCGAAAAATAGGTCATTTATATTCCCCCGGGTTTTATAGAAACTGTTTTTTTATATTTGCCATGGCTTAGAAAATAAAGCCATTGTAAGTTTTAAAAAACGCACCCTGTATGTATTTGCCCATCAAAATAACCAACTATTTAACATGGCGAAATAAATTATTATTATACTTATTTGTTTTAATTGAAGCGTATTTCTGCTACGGAAGTGAATATGTGGATTAAGAAATATAAAAGTTTTGTAAAAACCTCTTGGCTTGTAAAGTAATAAACATTAAAACAATCTTTACATACCTGTTAACATTGTATTTATTATTAAAGTAATGATTATTTCCCTTTGCAAAAATTAATTATTATATAAAAGCTGTCCACTTGACTCGTAATTAAGTTTACATGGTATGTATTTAATTTTTATTGTTGCATATATTAAAACTAATTGGGGACTAAATGATATGCAGGAATTAGTTTAAATATTACAAAATTATACGCTAAAATACTTACGTTTGCTTTTAGATATTAAATATTGCAGCAGTCGGTAATTGTTATTTCTATCTAAATATCTATTCTGTTTACTAATAAACCTCAGTTTCAAAGAATTTAATGCAAAAATTGTAGTTGCCATAAGTAAATTTCACAAATCGAATTACGTTGCTGCCATAGTGAAAGCGTTGACAAAAGCTGCAATTGTAACTAATAAAAGGTTTCGGATGTTTTTTTTCTTTATAAGCGATTTCCAATAAAGGCGAAATAATATGCTTCTCTGGTGATTATACCGATCATTACAAGAACCAATACTAACCACAATAAAATATTTTTATTAGACATCCTACTTTTTTAACTTATATAATACAGAAATTTAAACAGTGCTAGTTCTAACTTGGAATTAAGTCAAAAACCAAGGTACTTTTTAAAATGTCGATAATAATTAACATTTTTGTTACGCACTTCTCTTTAAAAATAATATTTCTATGGTGCCTTTATCCCAAATTTTAGATATAAGGTTATTGAAATACAAGGTTGATTTTTAATATATTTAAAGCACATATTAAGTTATATCCACCCGACCAATTTTAAATATTTCTTTCATTTTGTTTGCGTGACCTTAAATAACAAAATTTTATTTAAAAAATAAACCACACTTTATTTTCATTGACCATGTTCTTCCCATACATGCTAGAAATTTGGTTAGCCGTTGTCGACAGCTGTATACGGCTGTATACTTTTAGATTATATGAATATACAGGGTGTATCATAAAAAATTGTTGGGTTTTATTTCCGAAATTACCGATGCGGGATCCATTTGCAAGGTCAAATAATTCCTTATTCTAAACTTTTAGCACGCACATACTGTTAGAACATCATTTTACGTAAAATTGTGTTGTTTAATATCTCGCAAAACAGAACGGATCAAAATGTGAAATTGAAAACTTGATATGGCTTTTAAAACTTTTAACTTGGGTTCCAATATAAAGAAATATCGAGAACGTCATATCCCAGATAAGGACAATATGCAGTTTTTTTATATAAAAAAGAACGCGACTTACAATTCCAGTCGAAGGGTCCAAAGAAGTTGATTTAGATTTACTGAATGTATTTTAAGTTAGGGGCGTCCATAAATTGCGTTGAGATGTTTTTTCCATATTTTGGACCCCCCTCCCCTTTGGTGAGATCTAGGTGAGATTTTCTTTTCCCCCCACTATCTAATCTCACGTGAGACTTTTGATGGGAATACAAAACTCTCAATTTCTTGAACCGAAATTGATTTTGTTTTCAAAAAATATAGAAGAGCAAAAAAGGTCCTCCATCCAAAAAGCAAAAAGCAACAATACATACATCACATTTTCCTGGGGAGGCCTGTCCCAAAATTTATTTTGTTTTCTTTTCTACCTACACAAAAATTACGTGAGATTTTCACAGACCCCCTTCCCCCTCGTGAGATTTGGTAAGATTTTGCTCGACCCCTCCCCTAAAATGTCTCACGTAATTTATGGATGCCCCTTAGACACCGCAGTGTATATTCCCAAAAATAAATTTCAGTTCTTTTATACTCCGTAAATATTTAAAAAAATAAACAGGGTGTCCAATAACTTAACTGACAAACTTTAAGGGGTGGTTCTACAATGAAAATAGGAAAAAACTTTATATAAACATAATATGTCCCAAATATCTTAGTTTTTTAACCATGAGGTGTAAAACATTTAAGAAAATATTGTTTTTAAAATAACTTTTATATCAATTCAGATCTTTAAAAAATTGAAGGCATCTTCTATGCACCAAAAGACATTTTTGACATACAAGAAAAAAATGGTACGCCCCTGCATTTTCTATAATAGAAACTTTTCTGAATCCCCAAATTGGTATAAAAATTAATATAAAAAACGATATTTTTTCTTTAAATTAACAATCCGTGGTTCAAAAACTAAGAGGTTTAAGACATATGTTCATATAATTTTTTTCTTATTTTTCGTTATAGGATCACTCCTTAAAGTTTGTCTGTTGAGTTACTGGACACCTTGTATAATAGGAGGAAATCAAATTAAAAACATTTATTTAAATGCAATGTTTCAAAGAGAAAGGAACGAAACAGACTATAAAGCCATTCTGCCTATTTACAGTTGTTTCGCAGTAAATGATACCTCCCTTTAGGAATATTTTACTTTAAATTACCGTCCTGGCTGTCAAAGGTAATTACAATGATTACAGCGCCATTTTCTATATTTTTAAGTATTCTTCTGCTACAGAAAAGATTTAATGATACCAGATATCGCGCTAGACACTGTGTAATTTTATGGCTAGCAAACTATTAAAACTTAATTAATAATTAGCAATGATTATATACTTCCAAGGTGCAATTAGATAATATAACTTACGCTAATAACAAGTGACATATTTCGTGGGTAAAACAGTCCGTTTTATACAAAAAATACAGAGACGCTTAGTTCACGTTTCCAAGATACATCGAGTCTAAAGGCTAATAATAATTTTAAACTTTTAACCTGTAAAATTAAGCCTGTTTACTTTATTGGCCTTAGGACTTGGTGGTCGTTAAACCCTAAAAAATACAAAATGACCATACAAAAGAAATTTATCAAGTAAATTTAAATGTAACTCCTAAGCGGATAAAATAGTTTGATTTATTTTAGTCAGTGGTCAAAGTTAGACAAAACACACCTAAATAAATAAAAAAATACCAAGTGTTTCTCACAGTTGGTTCCCCCTATACTTTTTTTATCTTTTAAGATAGGAAAATGAAATTTGGTATAACGATCATGGATTTCAATCTATTGAGTTCCATAATTAGCTTAAAACGATTAATTTTGAGTTTTAAAATAGATTTGATAGGTTTTTGTTTTTTTAGACTCCTTCAGGAGGAGTAAAGATTTGAAAATCCTATTGATGGTTATAACTTCTTTTTTATGGAACAAGGGCGGCTCCTTAGACTATCCTCAAAGAACATTTTATTCCAAAAAATTTGGTACCATACATACATAATATTTTGGGAAACGCTTTTTGCAAAACATTAAAAAATAAGTTATTATACGGTTAATAGAGGCTAGATTTTTAAGGGCAGGGCTTGTTTTCTCTTTTTTTTTTGTAATACTGAATTAGGCAGTCGAAGAAACAAACAATTAAACATAAAATATGGTAAGGTATACATTTCTCAAAATAGTAAAATATTAACAATGATTGCAAAACATGTTATTTAAATTAAAACCGAATCTTAAAAAGGGTTTTGCTGACATACGTGTGCATTAAAATGTGTATTAAAGTTTTTTTATTCAGAAAACGGTTGATTTATCGTTTAACCAAAGGAACTGATTTTTCTTAAATGTCACAAACTGTAAAAATATTGACAATGGATTCTATAATACATATTTCTAAACCTCTAAAAGTAACAAAAGTTAATCAATAAACGTGTATACCTCGAAGCAAGATATTTCTTCGTCATTTTTTAAAAAGAGAGGATCTAACTTACACCAACCGCGGAGTTTCATGTTCTTTACCATGATTAACATGACCCCTAGCTTGAGGTTCTCCTATGCGGTAAATTGGAAATAAGATACCTTTTATATATCACTTTACAAAAAAAATTACAAGAATTATTATAAGCTTGCGAAAACTAAATTGCTTTTAAAATAAATGGGTGATGCTGAATTTTATGGATTGTATCTATAAGAATAGGGCCGCAAAAAGGTTTGATCTTTTATATTTTATCAAGAAAAAATAACTTTGTTCAACTAAAGAATTGAATTAGAAACCATAATGCCTTGGGGTTAGTCACGGAGCGTTGTATTGTTTTTCTTCTTTCACTTCGACTCTGAAAGATCTACATTGGTTGATCTTCTTAATTTCCCAACTTTTTGTGAAGTTAGAAAATGTTTCAAGTCTTTCTTATATCTTGGAAAGACAAAATTCCTCTCTTCAGATATTTTAGCCTTTGGCGTAATACTTCAGTCATTCATTCATTCATTCAGCATTGGCATAGTATATATTCCTGGTTCCACTAATCTATCACAAAATCTAGAACGTTCATGATTAGCCCCTAAGAGGGTCGTGTCCTGTCAAACCTGTTGTTTGTGCAGCATGAACACTAGCATAGCGAGGGGGGCCGCCCTGGAAAAAAGTGCAATCTGGCTCAGTTTAGAGGTGATGACCATAACATTTATTTATTGGAACGGTATGGGCCCCGACTTAGCTTTACACCCCGCGCCCTATTACCTGTAGCTACTTTGCACATATCTGGTTGCCCCAAATCCTTCATTATTTTGGATCTCGTTTTTATACCAGATCAGCGAGCCACGTTCCAGTGGTAATATCATTTCTCTTATAGTTTTGCGAATGAAAATTTAGCTACAGTGTATACTGTGGTACAACTTATACCGTAGACAGCCATCTGACATAAAGATAAAATGATTATGTCACAAGAATAAATATATTAACCAGAAGGATATCTCTTTACCTTGAGCGGCGCAGGCTGTGACCTTCGAGGGCTACTAAACCGAAATTCTAAACCGAAATTGCCAGTGCAGTAGTGAAAGGCGAAGCAACGACTCGGTAACGGTCAATGTATTTTTATATAGTTTATTGCGATACGTTTTATTTTTCTGGACTATAATATTCTGTTTAGTGATTTTTCTGTGAATTGTGTAATTAATTATCATCATGGAAGAAGAAAGAAAAAAGTAGGCCTTGTTTGCAGTTTTAAAAATTGTAAAACAAATCCTACGATGATGGTAAAAGTGAACAAATTTTACAGAAAACTGTGAAATGATATGAATAATTTGCTTCTAAGAGTATCCGATGTAATTAAACAGAATGATAATTTTCCTATTATTAAACCTAACAGTGTCAGAAAGAGCGGATATACCAATTATTATTGACAATAAGTTACCAAAAAGATACACTGCTAGAAACTAATCTGTAAGATATTTGCTGATATCTAATTAAAAATGTTTAGCTGTACATTCTTGCGAAATTTGTGAGGGCATATTCAAAGGCATATCAAGATCTAGATGAAACGACTTTGTTTTGTTACCATAAAGCATATAAAAATGCTAATTTAGACGTATTTGGAAATTTGAATATGCCTCACAATGACTTCTGTAAAGTTTATTTCATTATTAGAAACTTTATTTCAAATAAATTTTGAAAGTATTGTAATACAAAAAATTAATTCAAAAGTTTAAAAAATATCTGCAAAAATATTAGCTTTAACTTCCTTGTGAAAATTTTCCAATTAATTATTTAATTAAATTATTTGGTAGAGTTATAGATTATTCCATACACTCCAAATGTATAAACAAGAATTTCAAAAATGTTAAAAATAGAAAAATTGTCATATGGAAAATAAATAGACACTTGTGTAAATTATACAATACATATTTTAAAAACTGAAGCGTATCCAGAGTAAATATTATGATAGAAATGTCAATTGCCCAACGATTTTATTATTTGTCTAATCAATACCCCAGATTCATGAGAAGATTGGTGCGATCTGGTAGCTAGACTTACTGAATTATTTTTTAGCTTTTAGTACATTAAAACCGTTTAACATAAAAAGTTTTTTTACATAATTTATTTTCAAAGTTTTTAGTTTTGTTTGTTAGTTGATACTTCTCATTCTGATGAGTTCGCCTTACTATAACTAACCAGAACTAACCAACGATTCTATATTGAAGTAGTTGTGAAAATATGTAAATTTCGCCATTTTGGCAGCAGCGTCCATCTTGAATTTTATTTTTTTATAGTGAGCTCTATTCTACCAACCAAGCCCTTTCATTTGATACCCATATTGAGGTAGTTGTGAGCAGTATGTAATCCGCCACTCTTGTGGCGGCGGCCATTTTGGATTTTAATTTTTTGTAGTGGGTCTTATTCTACCAATCAAGCCCTTCCATTTGATACCCATATTGAGGTATTTGTAAAAAAATGTAATCCGCCATTTCAGTGCGGCCATCTTGATTTTTTTTTATAGTGAGCTCTATTCTACCAACCAAACCCTTTCATTTGATACCCATATTGAGGTAGTTGTGAGAAAAATATGTAATCCGCCGTTTTTGGCGGCGGCCATTTTGGATTTTAATTTTTTATAGTGGGTTCTATTCTACCAATCAAGTTCTTCCATTTGATACCCATATTGGAGGTATTTGTGAAAAATATATAATCCGCCATTCTCAGGCGGTGGCCATCTTGGATTTTATTTTTTCATAGTGGGTTCTATTCTACCAATAAAGCCCTTTAATTTGATACCCATATTGAGGTTGTAGTAGTATTATGTAATCCGCCATTTTATCGGCGGCTATGTTGGATTTACAATCATAAAGAATATGTTATATTGTATTGTCATCAAGACTATGGAAGTGTACCAAATTTCAGATCGATCGGTCGTGTCAGGAAGGGGGTCAAATTTCAATTACTAGATTTGACCCAAAAAATAATTCCAAATAAATAACAAACAGGTCAAGTAAAACCGTTTAAAAATAGTTTTTTTACATCCTTGTGAACAATTTCCAATTAGTTATTTAATTAAATGGTTTGTTACAGTTAGACTATTCCATACCCTCAAATGGATAAATAGAAACTTCAAAAATATGAAAAATAATAAAAAATTGTCATATGCGAAAATAAATAGACACATTTCATAATAATTATTAATATATATTCAATACGACATATTATTAAAGCATCTGTTTTATTTGATTGCATAGATGTTATAAAATGCATTATAATAATATTAAAATATATTTTAAGAGATAGGCTCCTAAACATGTTAATTTTTAGGGTATGCTCATGAAACGCCTGCAAATATGCAGTTCGAGGTCATGAGACGCGTTAGGAGACATCAAAGAAGCCGCCTTCGAGATATCCTTCTGGTTAATATATTTATTCTTGTGATTATGTGTTAAACATTTAAAAACCCAGCACCCACGGTATTTTATACAAGCCTTTTGTAGGCTGTCATAGAGATAAAAACCATATATTCAGTACATAGTTGGGTAGTATCCGAATACTGGAATTCTTAATCGTATTCAGAAAACATTGGTCTCGTTATTAGAATAGTATCTCGAATACATCTGTGTGTTTGGTATCTGGTGTCTGACCGAATACTTCATTGGTCAGTATTTGCGATTTTGTATTGTGAATACCGTGTTTTAAATGATAGTATTCGAATAGAGGTTTGGAGTATTCAATGCTGATTTGACATATTCTGAATCACCGGAATGTGAATACGCAGCATTCGAATACCGGTATGTGAATATATCCAGTTTTCAAGTAGTGAATATCGTAGAATATTGTAATTTATTGGGTAAAGACCGCTTTTCTTGCTCTTAAATTATAAGTACTAAAAAAAGGAATGGTAATGTAGTAAAGTAACAGAGACAGTTTGTGTTTGTTTCTTGTTTAGGGGTAAGGGACCTGTTTTTTTGCCCTTCGGTATTTATGAATACCCAATCCTGGTATTCATGAATACCTGGTATTCGAGTACTTTTTAAACGGTATTTAGTATTCCTATTCGAATACCGGATTTTAAGAATTTTCCCAAACTCTGATTTACTATTTTTGTTGCTTCGGTTAGTTCTGGTTAGATTAAAACAAAAATTATTTTCGGAATTTCTCGTATCTATGTATAAACCTCTTCAACGTTACTAATGTTAATTTATCCGCATCTAAAAACCATAAAATGAATAAAAGCTTAGAAAATGGTCCTCCAATAAAATAATAAAAAGATAAGTTCTGTTATAACTGCTTTTAAAGACAGGTCTCGTGAATGAGCACATATGTATTTACTATCCATCGACTAATGTAAAGTAGGAAGGTAGGCCTAAAAGTTAGTCTAACGGAACAAACTTTTAAGTTATTCATATTTAAATGTGTTTTATAAATTAACGGTTTAATGAAATCTCCATTATGCAGATCGTTACATAACCTGTGGCATCTTTGCACTCGGTTTTAGCTTTTATCTAGCTATAACACGACAACATGCGCATTTTTATTTTTAGTTTTAGCTTATTACGCTTTATTAACGGCAACTTGAATAATATCAGTTGTATACTCATTATTCTTTAAAATAAAAACTATAATAACATGTTAGATTTACAGGGCGGTAAGAAAATTTAAATGGGTATTCCTGAGCCAATTTTATATAAAAAAGTTCATACCTTTATGTAAATATAGGCCTGAAAATGGTTTGTTTCTAAAATACAGGGTGTTAAACTTTAAAAAATCGATATTTAAATAATATCTTAACTATTTCTTACCCGATTTTTATAAAATTTGGCTGTAGTATTTGTTGTATTAGAACTTTAACTTTATTTTAATTAGTGATACCAATGGCAACGTGGGACGCCACTTAGCTAATATTATTAACCAAAAAATGTACGCCACTGACTTTTCTTTTTTCTTACTACTTACAATTAGTTGGTTAAATTTAAAAAAGCAACTATTCATGAAATAAGAAATAGGCACAATTACATGAAAATTTAGACGATCAACCAAATATAACCAAAATAAAAACAGTATTTACCATTTACGTATAGTGTGTTTGGTTGACCTTGGTGTTGACGTTTATTTCATATATAATTTAAGTCAGCAAGTTCTGTCAGTTAAAAACCAATATTTGCCGCGGTTAAAACCGTAAAAATTGGTTAATTGCCTAAATTTAATGTTATGTTGTAATTGAAATTTAAATTTAGGTTATGTTTGTATGTGTACATTTTTCTGTAAATTTTGATTTTAAAAGTTTTTAAACAGTGTTGATAATACACGACTTTGCCTAACAATATAGTAAAAATATCAACATATTAAAAAATATATTAAGTCTGAATTTTGCATAGTCTAGTTCTCTAAAAACATTTAATGTTATTTTGAAAGCTCAGCAAACCCTTCCTTAAGGTATTATTAAGTTATCAAAATGTGAAATGCAACCAATTTATACATAATGGCCAGTTATAAAAATGTATGCAAAAAGAATTTTTAATATATACGACAAAGGTCCGTACTGGATGAATACATTAACTAAAAGACGCACAAGATTCAATATTTCGACAGCTTTTGTTTCCTTTTCCGGTTCCTTAATATAATAATTAAACTGTAACATCCGTTTACGATAACTTTTAAACCAAGCACCATAGTGGCTTATCTATGTTGAAGGAACTTAAATACTAACAAGTAAGATAACTCTTTTGGATATTCGAAAGGAAGATCAGCAAGGGTTCCTAATCATAAAATATTTTTAAAATTTAAAGAGAAAAAAAACTCACTGGGCTTATATTCTTATTATTCGTTTCCGAAGATAAAAGAAATATAGTTTATTGTGACAGCCAGACCCTTACTAATCACCTGTTTCTTTTATAGAGAGATTCTAATATGATAACACCAGTTAAAGTATTTTTGACCGGAGTTTAACTTATTTCAGGTAGTTTTGTAAACCTAACAAAAAACCTTCTAATATTCATTACAGAGGACCTAAAATTTAATGAGTAATAATATATAATTTACCAACTAATGTGAAACATAAGTCAAGAAATATTATTATAGAATCGAAGAACAAGCAGACTGTAAAAACTTTATCATAAAACGTTTGTATTATAATTATGTATTTAATTAATTTAAATAATAATAATACATACATTTTCATACCGTGGGTTTGATAAAAAATAAAAACTAAATGCTATTCTCAGCACTCTGGACATACATCTATTTTAGGCGTTCAACCAATTATAACCACGGTAATAATTGGTGACAACTTTGACGTATAATACATTGTTTAAACGTCAACAAAACCGATTGGTAAATACCGTTTTATAATTGGTTCTTCGCCTAAAATTGCTGATAGTTTAACAAAATCGTCTAAAGAAAGCAGAGTTTTATAAGGTTTCCTTCAACACATAGTTTAGTTTGCACTTAACCCTTAATATTTAAATACAATACATTCTTTAAAGAAAAAAAGTATGGAACAATTAAGAATTATACAGAAAATATTTACTATAGTTTGGTGAAACAACTCATGAGGAAGAAATAAATTATAAACCACTAATGGGTAAAAACCTATTAAGTGAGAAATACTTACAAAGGTGTTGTAAAAAGTATCAAAAATAATCTTTAAAGATTAAAAACATTTTAAAAAAACATGGAATTTTCTAGCTAAACGTTGAAATCACTTACGTCGCGTATTAAACCGTGTTTTAATACATCCCGAACGACGCGACGAGTTGACGGCCATTTTCTGTTTTATAGGTTAAGTTTTCTAAACACTTTCTAGATATTTTTTTAATACAAAGTATATAACTATCATTACTATTCTAAATGGTTTTATTTTTACTAAGATAAGAAGAGAAGTTACTGTTTTATTATACAGTGAGGACCTAAAGCTCGATCCCCGTTCTAAAATCTTAACCATTCGGTATATTCTAATAAAATTTAAAACATATACTATAAACAAGTCCTACAAGTTTTGACGTATCACAGCTGGGCGCAAAATTGAAAAGAAAAACAAAGGGGGTCTTCCTGTATACATTTTAAAGCTCCTGACGAGTACGAGTTAGCAAGAAAAAATACCTAAAAATGATGATATTGTAAGCAGTAGCAGCATAGTATATATCATAATTAGAACAACCTTAGTCCATCTCTGGTTTTTATATAGCCTTGGTCACTCAATACGACTGCCATAACACCAATGATCAGTTCGACAATTTTTTATGGTAATTCTATTAAACCACGCGCTATTTTACATTGCCACATGCATTTATAAATATAAATAAATACACTATACACTTGTTAACATGCATGAAAAGTAGATTTTGTTAGGCCAAAAGAGTATTCTTTTCATTGTGAATTCAAATCACGTCGAGTCTTCGGTACATTCAAAAGTGTCACTCCTTGTTATGTTTTATAAACATGATTGCTAATGAAAATACACCAAAAGGATATTACAATATCATTTTAACAATTTTATACAATAAAAATAAACAAATTAACATTTAAATTCCTAATTTTTATTGCAATCAAAAATCGCTTCCAGAAACGCAGCTTCTCACAAATGAGCGATTCAGAATTGCCAGGCACCTCTCCATACGCCCTTGTGATTTTTGTGTGTTTTTTTAATACCATGTTTATGTCGACCGACCTTAGACCGTACAAGACTTATAGGCCAACATCCGGATAAAAATTGCCAACGTTCCCGCTGCTACGCCGGTAAGGGTGATGTCAAACGCCAAAAATCGGCGTTTTTAGCGTATGGACAATGAAAGTTATCACCTATCTGATCTGATTTTTAAAATTGCGTGAAACAAAACTTTAAATATGTACCTACATTACAAAAATTAAACAAAAAATTCCAATTAATCAAAATGGTTTAGTTTATATTTAAAAAAAAGTTATGCCGTTCCCTGTACAATAAAATATACATAAACACGTTAAAAACCGTTTAACTTTAACGTTACCATATCTATAACTAAATATTTCAATACTATTAATTTGTTTTCAATAATTTGATAAGGATGAAACATCAATTCAATAGTTGCCTGAAACATGACTAGTTAAATAAAATTCTTTTAGCACTCCCCAGTGATTTGTTTGTAATAATTATTATTATTGCGAGAAGACATTACGCAAAATGTAAATATTAAAACTGTGTTTCGATAGTATTTCTCAAGCCAAATGCCTTCGAGCTAAAGAGATACTGTTAAAAACCTCCCAAGCACATCTTCGCTTTTAACCTTTTTAGTCAGTATTGTAACACTTAAAAATGTCACACAACAATAAAACACCTTGAAAGATGGAGGATATTTTATCGTCTATAAGAATAAACGATCTGCACTTTAAAATTAGTTAAAATAAAATATTTAATTGGATTTATAATAACCTAATTATATCGCACCTACGTCCAAGTAATGTTATTATCTTAAAAAAAAACGAAAAGGCGTTTATTGCACCATAACAATATAACAAAGTCTATATTAAAAAGTTTTAAGAAGCTTTAAAAAATGGCCTTTCAAAGATACTCTTTTGATTTTCTCATTAATAAAACAACTTAGGGAGTTAAAATCCCACAAATAAATACTTTGTAACAAGTGAAATTTGCTTTAAATGATATGCATACTGTTCTAGACAAAAACAGTATTCTCTCAGAACTGCACTTTACTACTAATTCCGTAATTGTGTTAAAGAAATTAATGCAAATATCTGGTATTGTTGCATGTGAAAACCCTAACAAATAAATTCGTTTGCATGCAAAAAAGTAACGGTTTAGCTCTTTCAACAAATGATTAACCTAAATGGCTTAAATATGTCAAGTTGAACTTTAAATAAAAAAACTGTAGCAGATTGACCAACCGTGTTTATTTCCATCCTAAATCCGGCTTAACAGCTTTGTCGACTAAAAATACGCCAAACAAACGTCTAAGTGATGTTCCAGGTTTTGTTTTGTTTTTAGATCGCATATTGTTATGTCTGATACTTACTCGGTTTATTATAGCGGTTCTAATATGCGTAGGTCGTGACGAATATTGTTCTAACCAAAATAACTTTAACGTAAATATAACATATATTTCCTTTAGGCATCTGGCTAAAGGTTTATCACAACCAATAGAGATATTTTTGCAATAAAAATAATATTTCTGCAAGTACAAATTATTACTTTTACTTTTAGTTTCAGACATTTTTAGGATTAGTATAAGTAAACTCTTTGAAGCACTGCTATTAGGAGATACAAAAAACTTTTAAACCCTAAGAGATAACTTGACAAAATGTCGTTAGAACAGTTGCGGTTTAAGCAAAAGAAAGTATTTAAACTGGAGGAAGTAAACGTATATAATAATGACTTTTAAAGAATATTGGCGCTGTTTTAAAAACTCACTAAAGAAAACAGACAAGTGACACACAAGAAAACACTAATATTAGACTGAACACTTTATGATCATTTTAAGCTCTTACTCACTGTTTGTTCTTTACTTGGAACACACAAAATGTTAAAGCAATTTGAGTCCAGGTTTCTTTCTAAACGAATTTAATCATCACAGGGGAACGAAGTTTTTCGCAGCTTCATGTTCAAAAGTATTGGATTACCCACCACTTGGTCCAGATCTAACACCATGCGACTTATGGTAGGTTTACATCTGACATTTATTGCAGGATATTTATGTCAGACAGACAATTCTGGTTAATGTAAACGGTCAAAAATGTACGTCTATTTTTTTATTGTTTGCATTTCTATTTGACATAAATGTTAAGCAACAAATGTCAGATTTAAACCTTCCATTAGGGTTATTTGTCCACGTAAAAAATTGATTGCAAGCAGTTTTTATTAAAACATGTAATTACGCACCTAAAGAAAAGTTTTTTTTTATCTTTGGACAAATCACGAAGGCTACAAGCCTAAATACTAACGTACCGTGGGTGTCTTAAGAAAGGTGAGAGGGAGTTTGTTGACACGGGACTTAAATACTCAAAGATTTGGGGGAAAGAAAAGACGTCCGCGGGCAGCAGGTTTCACATTCTAGAAAATCTAGGAATAAAAGAACGAACAAAGTGGGAAGTTCGGGGCCTGTCCAATTGCACCGTATAGGGATGCATACGCGCGGAACCACGAGTTTCTCTGTTGGAAACCGTGAGTGGAGGAACTATACTGGACAATTCTTCAGAGCAGAAGCCATGAAAGTACCTATAAAAAAGCGATAAATCCCCCAAAGCCCGACGATGGGCAAGAGAGGGAAGCCTTTCGGTAAATAAAGGATCATTAATGAGACGAATAGCTCTTCTTTGAATGGAATCAAGAATGATTAGGGTTGTGTCCTATCGTTGTGTTATATTCCAAGGGAGGTCGTATTTGAGACACATATAAAGTGTATAAATTAAAAGGGAAAAAATACTTTTAGATCGAAAGAGAAATCCAAGCTTTTTGAAGCTGCCGTGGCTATAAATACAATGTGTTTATGCCAGTTAAGGTTACTTTCAAATGTGACGCCCACAAGATTGAAGGTGTCTTTGCTCTGTAAAACTTGGTCGCTAATAAGTAGAGTATGAGTATCTGCTGGAAGGAACATGATTGTGTTTTGAATGCATTAAAATGGACGAGATTTTTGGCGCCCCATTCCATTATTAAATTAAGATCCTGCGAAAGAGATATCTGCATCACTCTGCGTTTGTTTTTCAAATCAGGTTTAGTGTAGGGTTTAGGAACCTGAAAACTAGAGTGAAGGGTACTATTGTCCTAAAGAAAAGTGGGTAGGAATGTTTAATGAATGCGTGAATTATTTGCTATGGGATGTACTTTTTATTAAATTAATTCATAAGTACGCACGATTTAAGCAGCCTACGTATAATAAACTAGTTTAACTAAGTTTAAAGTATATTCAGACAAAGTTAACACCCCCTGTATAATTAAATAGTTGTCCATGATATCGTAAAATTCTGAATCGACGCCAAGGATAGTGTGGTAGTACATTTGAATAGTGTCTAATCAAAGTTGGCTCGTAACTTACTGTCAACGGAACGAATGTTTTATTTACGAATGTATGGGCGAGAATATGGGTGAGAAAACAGGTAGAAAAGCTAATATAAAGCAGAATATACAAAAGTGCGTGGTCACAAAGTAATATACTGAGCTATAATATACTAAATAAACCTTTTAAATTTACAAGAAATCCACTTTACATAAGATTAAATTACCTAATTAGATTTTTTAAATTTTAAATTAGACATACATTGTAGGGAGGTAAAGTGCCATATAATCTTATCTTTCTTTACTATATCTTGAGGTGTTTCTTATATATTAGAAAGCTTTAAGTCATTTTATCTTGTTAACCGTATTCGTTGTGTTAGACACCGTATTTGAAAATTAAAATGACCCAATTAGCATGAGCATCAAGAAAATGTATGTAGGTGTTCAAACCATTCCGTCAAATTCTCCATGAACTTTATGTTAACTGTTAAATACTTGTTTTCAATTGTTTTAATATGCCGTAACCTCACACTCAGGTCGACCTGACAGGTTTAACTGCGCAGGTAGACCTATGGCCTGAGCTTAGCGTCTGTGGGGCAAGGGGCAATCGGGTTTTACTGTGCAGCTTTACCCGGGGATGATTTTTAATTTTGCTCAGGTCGCCAGAAAAGGTTTAAAAGCTGTCCAGGTGCATGCCACACTCACACTCGGGTCTACCTACGCAGTTATAACTGTACAGTTACTGCTGTGCTGTCAGGTCGACTTTTGAAACAATAGAAAAGAGAAGTGGGGTGAAATAAAACCTAAAGTTATTAAAATTATTAGAAGAATTACGTCTTAGAAAAAGTCTGCATATGCACCAAATTATCACCCTATACCGTATAAGCAATAGCTAAAGGTATATCGGCCAGTAAAGCAACAACAAAGGATGTACTTGAGTTATCCAATACGAAATGTTTACATGCCAATATTCACGTTAGACTGCCTCTTTTCCTTACAATGCCTATGTGTTATGTTATTTAGCTCATCCGGTATAATATCCATATAATTTTTAACAAAATGTTAAGTATAATATAAAATAAAACGTAATCTAAAAAAACTTAAATATCATAAAATGGCCAATACGAGGAGTTTAATAAGGGCGACGCGTAAGCCCCAACAAAAAAATAACGAAGTGTTTTAAACCGTCATCCGAGCTGCATTTAGACACGGTTTAATACGTGACGTACATGACGTCACTGTTAAGCAAGAAAATGCAATGTTTTTAACCGTATTAACCACAAAAATGACTTTAGTCGCCAGTAAAGAAGGAAATAACATTAAATAGTTGTTCTACCATGTTACGTAAACATAAAGTAGCAACTATAAGTTTACTGAACCATTACTTTGCTGAAAAATGCTTTGTTATATTTTCTCTTGTTCACGCTTTATTGGAAACATTAGATTTTATCATTAATTTTCGGCTACCGCAAAAATTATCACACAGCGCGTGTTTGGTTACATATTTGTATTTTTTAAGCATAAATCTCGCAAAAAAATCTAAACTAACTTTTAAAGCGGAAGCTTAACGTTAAACAACAATTAAAGTACGACTGTTACGCAATTTTTGTTAATAATATTTACTACGCTTCGTTGAGTGAGCTGTATACACTATGATGGGTTATGAGTCCCATAAAAATACCGTAAAATTACAAAAATGACCTTGGTATTTAATTCTACTCTAAAAACTTTAATTGCTGTGAGGTGTTAAGATTTTTAAGGGTCTTGTTTAAATTTTAAGAGGTTTATGTCGTGAGAGAATAGTTTTTAATGATATTTTTAGGACATTTTAATTATTTAATGTATAGAGAAAGATATTCGATCTGAAAAGAGCCAAACAAACATACTGATATTAATATTTGGTTTCATTGTTCTTATAGCTAACTTAACAAATATTGTTTTAAATCTTAATTTTTAACAACAATCCACCTGTACTAAATTTTAAAATCTGGTGCTTTAAACATAAAAAAAAACAAAATCTGTAAAATTTTGCGTTTTCTTTTGTTGTTTATGAGAAACAACAATAGTATAATAAATTTTTGTACAATTTAGGCATTTTTATTATCCTATATTTAAAACAAAATAAGTACATGAGTCAAAGTTCCGGAAATGATCCCATGCTATGTTATAATAATTTTATTGTATGCAATTTCTTACAAAAAAAAATAGAATGATTACTATAGATGATCTCAGGAAGAATGAATAAGCCGTTGCAGGTAAATAAGGGATAATAGCCCATAATTATAACTTCCATAGAAGAACCTAATGTATAAACAAAAAAAAACATGCCAATCTACCTATAGAAGCATCATTATGTAGTATTTTAATTATAGAAATCAAGTAAAAAACTCGTTGCATTTAATAAGTCATTTTATAGAATTAGAATGGTACATAATATACAGTGACCGGCAATAAGTTTGCTACATGGGGGATTTTTTTATTAGGAGGAAATCCGATTTTTTGCGGCAATCGTTTTCTCATGTCCAAAAATCGAATTGGACATGCGTCATGTAAATGGTGGTATATTGGAAAATTTAAATAAACTAAGAAATTACGAAAAGTGGAATTGGATCACAAAACATCCAGAAAACTTAAGAAGTAAAAATTTGGACTAAAAGGTAAAGTTTAAGCAATGTTAAAGTAAATCGGCCATATTTTAAAAATGCTTTATTTAAAGTAAATGTGTTTATATACCATTTTATTTATTAGTTAAAATAGTTTAAATGAAATAAAAGGCATTTGTTTTAGTTGTATTAAGATTTATTGTTATATTTTTTCCAAACACAGGAAAAATAACTTAATAAATAATAGTTTAAAAAACTAAAAAACACGCTTTTATATGCAACCGAACTAAAAATTAGAAAATAATTTTTCATTACAAAGAGTTTGTCACTTCAGAGTAAAAAGCGTGGGGTGCTTAATATATTAAATGTTATAATTATTCTATTTGCAAATATCTATGAGGGAAAAGTTATGAAAAAATAGTAAAATGCACCCCACGCTTTTTACTCTGAAGTGACAAACTCTTTGTAATGAAAAATTATTTTCTAATTTTTAGTTCGGTTGCATATAAAAGCGTGTTTTTAGTTTTTTAAACTATTATTTATTTTTCATTTTTTAGTTCGATATATCAATTAGTTTTTTAAAATAAATGCTCCAGTTTATTCACTAAAAAATTTCTTCGCCATGCATTCTTGATTTGAAGCTAAAGTGGCCACATAATTTTCACCTTTTAAAACTCCGTATTTCTATGTATTTTACACCTTTTATTATAAAATTGAAAAAGTCAATTAAAAAAAACGCAGCAAGTTATGCATCAATTGCCCTTGCGCATTCGCCATAATTAAAAACGATTATTAAGGAATTTATTTATCCTGGCGATGGCGGTCCTAAAATCAGGATAACGGGATACTGTTTTTAAATTATTGCATTGTCATCGGTCCTTGATGAGTGTGCTAAGTTTCGAAGAAATTGAAAACTAACCAGAACTAACCAGTTCACAGTATTCCTCCTTCTTTTTTTTGCACACACTTCTTGATTTTTCATTTTTTAATTCGATATATCAATTAGTTTTCTGCGGTCATGTGATACTGAAATGTTTCACGAACTATTTCGTAATCTAATCATTTCATTTAAAGCTTCACTGTTGCATGGGGTTTCAGAACGCAACTACTCCGAACAAGTTTCAGGTTTGTCTGCATGTAACGGGGTTTGTACCCGTTTAACGGGGGTTCTTGTTAACCCCACGGTCTTCCTGTCGTTTGCCGAGGGGTTGCGTCCTATGGGTGGACGCACGCTTGTTTAACTAAGGTGTTGCAACCTTATCCCGGTCCAAGATCGTTTAATAGGTAAGGTTGCCTCGTAAGCGTTTCAACATGGCGGACCATACGTCACAGATGTATTTTGCTCATTATTTAATGAAGTTTTTAACAGTGTAGTTTGTGTTTTTTGTCAATATTAAAGAAATACTTTTAAATACTGTTAATTCCAGTTGTTACCGTAACTTCTTTATTTCCTATTAATAAATTATTGATTATTAATAAGGAACCAGCAGTGCGGTACATATGTGACGTAATGAGGCAACCTTACCTATTAAACGATCTTGATCCCGGTCCCCAACCCGTCGGCAAATGTTGTCAAGTTCGATTATTCAATTGTCTAATCTGGCGCCTCCGTCAGAACGTACCATTTTTCACTTTTCCGGTTTTCCTGGAAAATGCTGGAACTTAACGGGATACTGTTTTTAAATTATTGCATTGTCATCGGTCCTCGATACGTGTGCAAAGTTTTAAAGAAATCGAATCGCTGGAAGTTGGTGAAAATTAGGCTCAAAGATTCCGTTACATAGATAGTGACAACCCAAGTTAATAAAAGCGTGTTAAAAATAGGTATAAGCTAGGACACCCGCTTTTAAAATGTTTTTTTAAACTTCTCTGTATTTTTACCGTTGAAATATTCAAAATTGGTATTGGTTCCAATCATGTTTTACTCATAACTAAGAAAAGTTTTATTTACATGTAGAAAAACTTTAAAAAATTAACATAAAATTTATCGATTTATTCTATTGTTATCTACCTCTATTATTAGTTCAGAAAACAAACAATCCAGCATCTTTGCACTGCTTTTGGAGCCAGAATTAAATTCTTAATACTTTTTGAGTTTTATCAATATTTTATAATATAACCCCTCTTTTCGTAATTACTTTTTAGATTATTAAAATGTTACAATTTCCAGATATTCCACTGTTCAGATGACATATTTCGTCTTGAAAAACAAATCTCGTATGTTTCGAATTTGTTGCCGGTCACTGTATTTTTACTACTCTTATTGTTGCTTTTTATATAATATAAGGCCTTTATTTAAAAAATCATAGTTAATCTAATAAATTAAGATGTATATATATATGGTTATCGATAGTTAATAGATCAATGTCAGTGAACCGTCAAAAAATGACGTGAAAAATGCGAGCCTTTTTAAAAACGAAATAAGAATAACGGTGCTGTATTGTCCTAAGATATATAATTGATCATGTAAGTTTTAATGAACGATCACTTCCATTTTAATAGCCTATAAAATATCAGCATATAAATTTGATTGACAGATTTTTATTTTCTGAATAGAATTACAAGGTATTAAATAATTGTAAAAGTTTTTCTAAGAGGTTACGAATATACCAGGTGACCCATCGGACATGTAACATGTAACAGCTAATAAATTTCGTATTTTAAAAGATATTAGTTTGAAAATTTAAAAAGTCTTAAAGCGGATAGTTGGCTCTTTTTTAACACGCTTTTATTAACTTGGGTTGTAACTATCTATCTATCAATCTATCTATCTGGCTGCCTATGTAACGGAATCTTTGAGCCTAATTTTAACCAACTTCCAGCTATTCGATTTCTTTGAAACTTTGCACACGTATCAAACTTTGCTACTTAATGAAGAAGAAATTTTTAGTGAGTTGCAATCTGTTGGAAAAATTTTAAAATTTGTTACTCTTGTTCATTAAAAATTTTTTCGCCATTTTGTCAAGAGTAGCAGAAACTAAAAATGAAAAATAATTAATAGTTTAAAAAAACTAAAAACACGCTTTTATATGCAACCGAACTAAAAATTAGAAAATAATTTTTCATTAAAAAAATATTGTCATTTCATAGTAAAAAGCGTGGGGTGATAAATATATTAAATGTTATAATTATTATATTTGCAAATATCTATGATGGAAAAGTTATGAAAAAATAGTAAAATGCACCCCACGCTTTTTACTATGAAATGGCAATATTTTTTTAATGAAAAATTATTTTCTAATTTTTAGTTCGGTTGCATATAAAAGCGTGTTTTTAGTTTTTAAACTATTAATTATTAAAATAAAACACTGTATGTTCTTTAACCCTTTAAGATTTGCCTTAAAATTATGTGTGTTTTTTTTCGTTTTCATAAAGATAGTAACACAAAAAGTTTTATTTTTAATTTTTAACAATTTTACTCTTTTTTTATAATAATTTTTAATGCGTTTTAAATATTTTAGTGAAACTTAATATCTATAGGGTTTTTTGACATGATTTATTTAGATCTAATTTCTTTAAAACGACGCACCTTTTTTGTGCTACTCTGTATGTACCATCCAAGAAAACCAGTAAACTCCCTATGCTTTCTACACAAAAAAAGGTATACTTTGTAAGAATGTCTCCGAGCACACAGGGTTTTATTAAAATATTTAAAAACCTATTAAAAATTATCGAAATAAATTTAAAATATATTTTTTTCAATTTGACACCCTGTATCTTTCTTATTATCAACTTTTGAATATAGGTTTATGTGGTTAAATCTTAATATTTTAGTATAAGGAATCTGTGGTTTTTCTGTGTACTATTAATTAGTGAATACCCCGTATAATATCTGTAAATATGTGTGACATTAACACCGAAGAAGTCCAAAAAGACTTTACACATTTAAACATTGTAAATGAGATAACAAATCAAAGCAGCCCACTAAAATGTGCGACTGTTTAAAAATCGTATCAAATTTCCAAATGAAAACTTGTGTTGTCTAAAAATATGGGTCGTGTTAAGTGTAGTTTTAAAAGCCGTGCTTGACAGATGTCTAACGAGGATTATCGAACTCCCCTAATCATATGTTTCAGTCTAAAGGGATGCATTCGAAAGGGGCAGTTTTAGCTACGCA
The DNA here is from genome assembly GCA_014170235.1 of Listronotus bonariensis. Lineage (NCBI taxonomy): Eukaryota > Metazoa > Arthropoda > Insecta > Coleoptera > Curculionidae > Listronotus > Listronotus bonariensis. The sequence continues at coordinate 187,670 of JACEGR010000398.1, forward strand.
TTGCATCATCAACTATAGAGTGGCACAAATTTATGGGGCTTCTTTAAAGCTAATTTTTATTAACTAAACGGTGAAATACAATCGCCTAGGTCGGTTTTCAATAGGTATTCGAAAAATTTTACCAGCAAAAATTAAAAGCTTATGCATTACTATCACTTTAGGCCAGTTTTGCTAAAACAGACATTTTTAAAAAAAATACTGGGATGCCGAAATAAAATCAAGAGCTAATACAATAGTTCTTCCCTTACAATTTCTTAAATCCTTTCTTAATCAATTATTATAAATACATAAAACTGGTATTTTTACCATGTAATGTACCCCTGTATTACAGTCCTTGAAAATACGTTAAATACTGATTTTGCTTTTATAACTATAAACAACAATAAAACACGTGTGAAAAATTGTAAAATTATTGTGAATTATTTTTAATATACCAAGTAACCTGCTTGAAGAAATTTTTATTTTAACCGTGTAGCAATAAAATATTTGTGGTACTGAAATACTGAGTATAATTTGTAATACCATAAAATATGCCAATTTTTAATTAACCATTTTTTCCACCACGAAAACTCAAACACTGTTTCTAATTAATTTAGTGCAATGGTTTGCTTTTTGTGACACTTTGTCAGCTTTAAATAATCAATCATGAATGTTTTTTTATTCTGGTGGTTTATACTTTTACCGTTAAGTAGCTTAATTACACAAATAAATTTAATTAATCAACTTAGTAGTATTAGGTAAAAATATTTTGTTATGATTTTGAGCTTTATGCTGTTGCCGTCAAAATTAAATTTGTAGTGTCCATAGGATCACGTTCTGACACGACATTCTTTAGATAAACAAAAAATAGCATAACTCATCACTTGCCTCCAGTCCAGTGTTTCTATCGTACAATCATTCCTGTCGCGATCGCAAAATCGCCTTAGGGAGTACCAAATTTGGGTAGGGTGGGTTGTAATTATATCTACGGACAAGCTCGGAAAATTATGATTAATCATCCTTAAGGTAAGTCGATTAATCTTTAAATTTTCCTTCGCTTGATCCTTGATATAATTACACACACTGTAGATGTTTAGAGAAAAAAAAGGCGATTTTGATTTTCTCCTAAGAAAAGTATATTAACTTTTAAAAAATAGTAAGAAATAAAACTAAGCTATTCATAGTATTGATATTAAGTAAATATTAAATAATTGCTTGGTAATTATGCCGAATAGGGTTTTCTGCCAATTTTAAGATTTTTTAAAAATTTTGGCTTACATGTTATCTCTTATTTGTTTCTAATAATAGTGTAATGGCGCAGTTATAAATAATTTAGTATTTTTTGTAAAAAAATAAAAATTTAGATTTTCGAAAGTTTGTCACTTTTAATTTGAACATTTGGCAACATCGGCAACTTTACGCATCCGAGTTCTATATGTAGAGGATTTTTAAAATAAAATTCAACGTGACCGAAGTCACGGTCAGGTTAGTTCTTGTTAGTCAAGTCTCTTTTTTTTTTAAATTGGCTTTTTAAGGAATTAAAAAAATTATATCCCTTTGACATATTTTTGATGTTGCCAAATGTTCTTCATATTTGACTTTCAATAAATGACGTTTCTTTAACCTTGTTTGCTAGTTTGAGGTTATAAAACAAACATTTTAATTTTCTGTTACATTTCTCCATTTTTAACAAAAATATTCATGAAAAAAGATTTTTACTTAATTTCGGACGTGATTTTGACGAATATTAACTCATTTTACTTATTTTACCCTGCCCAGAATCCCTATTCACATCCCGGTCCTGGAAGTTTGTTTAGTTATAATTAATTAAAAACGGGATATTTTGGATCAGCGCCACTTGTATTGTATTTAGAAGAGGGTCTAAAATCAGTAAGTATCACTTTTTTTTTTAAAATCTCAAAAACGGCAGAAAACCCTATTCGGCACTGTTACCAATTGCTTTTGCGGACATTTTTAACTCTCTTATACCTAATAGACAAAAAATCTAAAGTATAACATTAAAAATAATTAAAATACATTTTCAATGACAATGGGGCGGCATTCATTTTCGTCTGTTTTATTTTAAAATACTTTTTGCGAAACTTTCGTTTGACTTTTGGTCTATTAGAGGTCTATTATAAAATTTAAAAAACGTTTGTGAAAATAAAGTCCAGCCCGCTGTCTTTTTATTATTTCTATGTTGACCCCATTTCTTAAAGCGGCCGATGTGGATGCATGACGCACACTTTGTCCAGAGAATATGGTAGTGTCCATTCCACTAAGATTAAGAATTTTTTAATCCATCGGCTAATAGTTTGAGAAGAAGCGGGTGCATGTGGTTTTTTAAAAGTTAAAATAAGATAATCTTGTTTATTACGAAAATTATCAGTTTTGTTTAAGTAAGTAAGAATTGTCGATGCTACACATAACTCCGGTTTATTTGGATAATAGGGAAAGATCAATATAGGCTGTGGCTTATTTGCAGCTGATGTTTTAATTTTTCTGAAATTCGAATTTCAATTTTTCGTTTGAGTGTACTATATCGTTAATTTTAATTTTTGACAGAGTTTGTATTCGACTAGCCGACGTGAGTGCCATCAAAACCACCATTTTATATGATAATTTTTCCAAGGTTAAATCCTCTAAAGGGTGCCACTCCTGGAGCAGTTTAAGTACAGGGTCTGGATTCCATGTTACTGAATATTTTGGTTTTGGTGGTCTTAAATTTGAAACCCCTTTTATAAACCTGTTAACAATAGTGTTGTCTTGTGTATTTGGTGCAAACAGAAAATTCAATGCCGATCTATATGAATTTAATACAGAGTAAGAGACCCCACTGTCAAAGATATTTTTAAGAAATTGTAAATATGTATCTAATTTATATACGAAAAAATCCAAATTGTTTGTTTTACAAAAGTTCCAATATTTTTCAAAACATGAAGAATATTGCTTAAGGGTACCTTCTGTGATGGAAGCAATCATAGTTGAAATTGCTTCTGGTGGTACCCCTCTCTTTAGAAAAGCTTTCCGTATAATTTCCCGGCTACCAGGGAAAGACTTTTGTGTAACGGATGACGTTTCCTAAAGGGGATATTAGTAATTTATTACTTGGTGAGAAAACAAGTGGTTCTTGTAATAACAGTTTTTAAACAGGGGGTACCACGGCTGCGAGGGCCAGTTTGGGACAACCACTATTCCTATAGCTTGTTCTTGTACAATTTTTTCTAGTACTCGTGTAATACACGAAAAAGGGGGAAAAGCGTAAAAATAGTAGTTACCCCAATGGACTGTAAACGCATCAATTGCGTACGAATATGGGTCGGGATACCAGGAAATAAATTTTTTGCATTTAGTATTAATACGTGTTGCAAATAAGTCTATTTGAGGTTTCCCAAATGTTGTTATTATTTCTTTAAAAGCCCGATTATTTAATTGATACTCAGTGTCAATCGATACCGAACGAGATGCCCCATCAGCGTTAATGTTTCTTGATGACGCAATATAAGTGGCATAAATCGTGATGTTTTTATTTTCACACCAGCTCCAAAGTAAACGTGCGGCTTCGTTTAAGTTTGGATATTTGATACTTCCCGTTCGGTTTATACAAGATATGGCAGTTTGGTTATCAATTCTTAATAATATATTAATATCGCCTTTGTTTTTTGTGAGCGATTTTAGTCCATAATATGCGGCTTTTATTTCCAAATAATTTATGTGCATATTTTTTTCCTGGTCATCCCAAAACCCATAAAAACTTTTTGCTTTACAGTGTGTGTAATTATATCAAGGACAAGCGAAGGAAAATTAAATTTTTCTTGCGGTTTCAATTGGATATTCTTAACCTATACGCATAAACTTGAAAAATTATTGCTAAAAAAAGTAATATGGTTTTAGTCAGGAAGCACAGGCGCAATAAGAAGGGGCGGGCAAGGAAAGACTTAGCCCCCAAGATTGGGGTAGCCCCCCAAAACCAGCGGCTAGTTGCGCCACTATTAGAAAGATTCCAGGTACAAATAATAATTATTAACAAAAAAAGTACTAACCGTTTCTTTGTTTTAGTAATAATATGGTATAATCACTATACGCCCCAATTGTTATTTAAATCGCGTAAAATCACATCTGAAAGTAGAGTATACTATAACTAATATCCAACATTATCGCCATGATAGTCTAGTCAAGAAGTTGATTTCCTAAAATAGTTACAAGTCTTCAAAAAATATGGTTGATTGCCTACACAATCCGGAATTGCATCTAAAAAAGACGTATTTTGGATTTTTTCTGCAAAAAATTACAATAGTTATTAACAACAACTAAAAACTTTATTATTTTGGTAGACATTTTTTAGATTATTCAAAAATGAGATTTTGTTTAAATAATGCCTTAATGAGAAAAGCTCCACAAAGCGAAAAATTTTTAGATCAATTATTTCAACTTTTATACCGCCTTTTATGACAACCGAAACCCGTTAAAACAACTAATAATTAATAAATGAATAACTTTTTAAAAAATGTTGATACAACTTTTATTATCAAGGAATTATATTCTTTAAAGTGTCTAAATGACACCAGAATTTTTGAATAATTATTTAATTGCATAAAAAAGTATTTAAAACCTATGCTCACTACAGCGGTGAATCGCTCATACCAAAACCGCCGAGCGAAAGCCAATTTTCAACGTTAAATAAAAATTATAAAAATAGGTACAATTCCGGAGGGCAAACATATTTTTGCTAAAATTTGCTGCTCTTTCAGAATCTTTTATAATATTTAGGCACTTATACTTTTTGAGATTTTGGCAAAAAGCTGGTGGGCTATTTTTATCCCCAGTTTTTTGTTAATAACTATTGTAATTTTTGTTTGCAGAAAAATTCAAAATACGTCTTTTTCTAGATGCCACTCCGGATCGTTTAAGCCATCAACCATATTTTTAAAAGACTTCTTGTAACTATTTTTCGCAGGAAACTTCTCGACTCGACTATGACTTGTTTATTCCTTTTTTTTATCCAAACTAAAAAAAATTAACACAAAAAATAGGTTTACATATTTATTATTTGTCTTTATAATTTGCGTAATATTATTTAATTTAAAATAATTGAATATTGCACTAACTAGAAACTTATTTTTTTATTATTAGTTATTGTTTTTCCCAAGTTTATGCGTATATATTAAGAATTACCCTGTATAGTTAAAAGGCTTTTCTTAAATATGTTTGCTGAAACACACAATTTTGTTAGCGATGCATTCGCTTGAAAATAATTAAAGTAAACGTTGGTCACCATGTATAATAATACTAAAAGCTAACCAAGGGGAAATTAAGCACGGGCGGTCATATGCATCGATTTAGTTGGATTTATTGCTGGTGTAGACAAAGACGGTACATGTACAGGGTTAATGCCTTATAAAATTAAATTTTAAGTTTGAAGCTATAACTTCCAAATAAAGCTCTCCCCCGTGGGGCAGTGGACAGAGCTTTGATCTTCGAGGCCAGAAGTCGCCGCGCCGCACCGGTTCGATTCCCAGCGGAGGAGACATATTTAGGTACCTAGTAGTTATTTAAAAATAACGTCCGTGGTGGCACTACCGCGTTGACCAAAAGGTGCTGTAAAATGCATAACTGCATGTTTAACATCTAATAACCCGACACCCACGGTACTCTGGTATTTAGGCATAGGCCTTCGTAGGATGTCAAAAGATAAAAAAGCTCAATTTACAAAGTAAAATAAAAGCTATTTTGCAAACTACCGGCTACATGTTTTAAAAAGTAATGCCGAGAACCTAACAAACCAAAATCTGTAAAAAGGCAGTTTTGCCTGTTTTTATATGGTATTATACAGGGTGTGAAATGTGCCAAACTGCTATGGTGGAATCCTCTTATCAAAATAGGAAAAAAGTTTATATGAATAATATAGGCGAATTTAGCAATAACTTAATTAAATTTAATGAGTCCAGTAGCCTATCGTTTGGCACCTGAGCAAATATTTTAAAAAAGGTACGCCTTTGAGGTTTAAAGTGCATGATTTTTTTGTTTTTTGGTAAATAAAGATAAAACGTTTATATGTCTTAATTTTTTTTTTCGTACCTTTTTTAGTTTACAAGAAAAAACAAAGCCCACGTAACTGCATATTCCAAGACATAAAGCCGGCTAGACGACATGCCAAGGCTTGGCAAATGTCCGCTCGTTCAAACGTTCCCGCATTTTTTCCGTTTAAAAATTAGGTATTATAATTTCTTATTAGTAATTATGTTACAACAACAAATACCCTAATAAATACCGTTTATATCAAGTCTAACCAATTGTTTGTATGTTGAAAAAATTTGCGGACCGATGCTTCTACGAAGTGTTTTTTTAAAGAGATAATTCTACCATTGCAGTTTCGCACACACTTCACGATCATCCTGTACAGTATTAAAAATGGGCATAATAAACGTGGTATTTTTTTAAAGCTCTATAAAATGTCCTTTTTAATGGCAAAACAATATACAGGATTTATTAAAACAAGTATTTTACTATTAACCTCCTGATGATTTCCAGATTTCCATATTTCCTACTAATAAGTATTAAAAGTTGAATATACTATACGTATATCAAATGTAGTACCTACTATTTACAGTTCTTTAAAGATCTTAATGAATAAAAAACAGTATATTTCATTTTATAATGCTATTTTACTATTTAACTGCAAAACACAACGGGTAATTATTATTAGTAATCGTTAGTCTTAAACAGCATAAAATAAATGCTACTACTTTGCCAATTAAAACAATTTTCTACTAATTTGATTAGTAATAGAAATACAAATGACATACAATTTGGATAATCCTGTATATTATTCGGATTAATAATAACCAAAATTAAGCTGGTGAGTTAATGCATGCTAAGGAAAGTTAGGGGAACGTGCCTATAGCCATGTTTTTCTAAGGGGTAATTTAAATGTAGAAAACAGAGGTTGTATCTGTATTTTTCGATTCTTTTAAAGACATACAAATAAATATTTAGTTAAGTGTTTGTTTAAGTGTGGAGTTGGATTTTATTATGTTTGGAATACCAAATGGAAGTCACCGTAGTAAAATAAACATTTTAATGAAAATCATGCATTTTTATTTGTTTAATCTTCACCACTTTAAAAGTTACAAAGTGTACTTCTATATGTATAGAAGTCTAAAACTTACTATAAGACATTGTTATACAAAATCAAAAACTGTTCTTAATAATAAGTTAAGGTTGTATTACGATTTGTAATTACAATTTAAAAGGAGAGGATGTAGAATTGGAGATTAGTTCAAAAATAGAGGTCAATGCACACTAGGCGCTAAGGTCTCGGTACGCTCACGGTCCGGTCTGATATTATTACTGATATTTTCGGTAATTTTGTAGGAAAAAAAAGGAAAAAGTTGAGGGGTGTAAATTTATAACTGGACTTCCGGAAGTATTTATACGTACTATATACAAACTGTAAATAATTTTTATAATAATCAGATTGTACCAATTACTTTTGAATAATCAGGATTCTGGATGTTAAACGCATTTATAATTAGCTTTAATTCAACTTTTTTTACCCTATTGCCGAAACCCAAGCTTCAAAACCGCCTGTTTTTAGAAGTGTTGCCAATACTTGTAATTCTAAATTTGTTACAAAACAGAAAAAAATTGCAAATATACTTTTTTATACTTTTTTATAGCTTAGTAAAATTGCCAAAACAACACAATAAATAATCATCTGCACCATTTTCTTTAAATAATAAAATCAAGTAATTAGATCCCCAAGATGTAATTATTAAGAATTTTACATGTATTTGTCACCTTCATTATATAAGACTCATAAAAACTCAATTTTATTTGGTAAAAATTCTTGCAATTTAGGCAAAATCTCAACTGATATAACTATTTATATACCACCTTCAATTTTTCTTTATTTTAATACGATAAAGTTCAATGATGCGATGGCATACAAATCAATGATTTTGTGATATGATTATTTGGTTAATCTGTGGACATTTTTACTAAAAATCCTAAATAAACGAAAATTAGGTTTTTGTCCACAGATCGCTACACTGTGCGACGTTTGCACCACCCAGACGATGTATATAAAGCTGCTACCCTTGAGCTTCGGTTTAAAGTAAAATTCAAACCACCTACAACGGTAAAACATCGTAGTTAATAGCTGGTTACTTAATAAGAAGCTGGGTTTTTAAGAAAGAAACTTAAGCTTTGCCTGGCAAATTAAAAAATGCATATTTTATATTTGCACCAAAATTATTGTTTTAATCTATTTTTTTAGATTTATATACAAACCTATTTATCCCCTCCCTCTTAAAAATGCCTGGCTCCTTGTTGGACACCCCTGTAGCGTCGCCACTGCCAAAACGTACCTGTAAAAAAAAACAAAATTTAAATAAATTAAAGAACAACAAAGAACTCCAAATAGATATGAGTAGTACAATCCAATCCTTAAAAGGTAGAAATAATAGGTCTAAGGTTACAAGCACAAAAAAATATTACCCAATTGATATTAATGTTAGTATAATTAGCAGAGATTTTGTTTCGTCTAGTAATTATTCCACAACGTAACCTTCGCATGTCTCTCAAAAAACGTTTTGGCCAGATTATTTCGTTAATCGCCTTTTCAATGACCTGTATGCTTAATCAACGGTGGAATTATAATTATTGCATTTTATTTCGGTGTACTGACAGTGACAATAGTAAAATTAACAAATCACACTTCCTACCGCTATTTTTTGTAATTTATCCTACTTATTTTAATGGGTAAACAATGTAAGGCACTGTGAAAAAAATACTGTAAAGTAGATACATATATTTATTGTTGCCAAACTTTGGTTTTTGGGCTATTAGGCCGTCGTTGTTGATTTTCTTTTTTGGCGTTTCGCGAGCACGAATGGTTGGCATTACTACTGCAGCAGTACGCCATGAGTCTACCGAGTAACTTCTGAGGATGCCAACCTGGCGAAACGTCAAGAAAAGGAAATCAACAATGACGGCCTAAAGCCTTACACAATTTATATTTATTGTTGTTTTTACCAGTAGTTTAAATAATTCGAGCACTGGCTCTGAAAGGTTAAACTTTCCAGGGATCCCAGCTCTAGCTAGTTTATTTGCTTTCTTATTAATTGGGTCACAACTTTTCCAAATCTCAAAAAACGTAAAAAAGCCGCGATTTTAACGAATTTACTGAAGACAATAGAGACATTTTGCACCTCTTAAAATAACAGACGTTTTTTGGCCTCCTTATGGTTATCGTTATTAAACATAACGATTACGGCAGCAGTTTAAGACAGAGATTTTGCAGCCTCTTTTAAGAAATTTATCTTGCGTCTGCGCTTTCGACACATAACCTTATTTTTGCCTGTGGTTCACCGATTTTAAAGTTAACGAAAAATCAGTATTTACTTTTATTCTTCATAAGATATAAATTGATATTTAAATATATGCAAACACTTCTGTTGATTTCGTTTTTTAAAGTAGATGCAAACAATACAGTATAAGCAAAACACAAAAAGTAAGGTTAAGTTTGGTAGTAGAATAAAAAGCAAGTGTGCTAGATTGTAACATCTAAATTCATTACTAATTTAGAATATCCGTAAAAGTGCAAGTCCGTTTGAATTTCTTAACACTATTTGATTTTTATTCCTGCTATAGATTTTTTCTCGCCCTTGTATAAATGATATTTTAATTAATACGGCAATAAAATTTTAACCTTTTAAATAATTAATATTAAAATTTGTACAATCCGACAACCACGCAGTTTAACAATAACGATAACGATAACGATAACGATAAGCTCTTCGGTATTCATCCGTAATTAAAGGAGTCCGGTATGGTTAATAGCGATAACGGATCATGTTTGCGTTACTGCGCAGTCTCAGAATAACGTTAACCACAACGGAATTGCAAAATAAGGGGTGCAAAATGTCATTAACACAACCGACAAACTTTAAGGGGTGATTCCACAATGAAAATTAGGAGCAAACCCTCATATGAACATGTTCTAAACGTCTCAATTTTTGAACTACAAGGTGTTATAACAATTTAAAAAAATATATTGTTTTTTTACTTTTATACCAATTCAGATATTTGTAAAAAATTTGGGGGACGCCTCCTATGCATCAAAAGACATTTTTTGACATACAAGAAAAGAAAAATTAAAATTGTCGTCCATAAGGTTTTTCTCGGCATGGCCGAATCCAGATTTTTTATTGCAGAATTTGATAAAAGCAATACGAAATGACTTTTAAGGTTTTTATGCTTTCCAGGTCGCTAAGAACGCTGTGTAACAATTAAAACTTTCGCTTTTTAAATGTACATTATTGCATTTTTGGATTTCGTAGAATATTCCAAATGCGTTTGTGTTTTTTACTTTTTTCTCAGTTAATTATAAGAATGTTTAAAATAGTGATATGCTAATTTAATGACTCTTGGTTATCAACAGAATGCATTTTACAAGGGTCCATGGCTAGTTCAAGATGTGCTTTAATGATCCGCACAAGTTTGAACTAGGTACTGCTAGAAAACACGTTTAATATCAATTTACGTAGAAAAGTACGCCCTAACATATGAAAGTTCCTTATTAAAATCGTTCTTTACTTTCTGTGATCTTTTGCGCTGTGCATTCATTTTGTACAGTAATTTCACTTAATCACTGGCTACACTGAATGCTTTAAACTGAGAATAAAAATAATTATGATTTATGTTGGGTTATTACACAGGTGACCCTTGCAGTCATTTACAGAAATTACTCATTACTGCATAACCGCCCTTTCTTAATGACCAGAGGTTTAGAAAAATCATTAGTGCTAAAGAATTTAATACCAGACCTTTTATGTAGATTTGTTAAATTTATTATATATTAAAATAATTTTATGGCCTTTATAGAAAGCGCAAAAAAATTAACACTAAACTTTAGGTTTACAAAGCGTTACAAAGAAAATAAACAAAACAACTTTTCTTGTAGTCAAAAACGAAGCGAAAATATTTAAAAAACTAATAATTTAAAATGCAGATTCACTGTTTACATGACTGTAAAAAAGGTGCATAAGCAATGCGTCATAAGGGGACGGTCTAACGCTAAGAGGTTGAAATTAGATAAAGAATACCGACATGTAATTGCTGTTACTTTACTTGCCTATAAACCTTTTGATTTGGCTGAACGTATATACTGAAAAGAGGTTATGACATGACCCCGACTTTAGGCGAGTCGAGGTCGGGTAAGCGAGAAAGACATATAACAGGAAAAAATTGGCAAGAGTGGATAAACTTACTATATTTAGTCAGCTGATAAGCAATCCAGTGCTGTCAGTGCTATTTGTTTAACGTTCTTTTAAAAGTGATATTTTGTGTAAAGATGTAACATTAAATGATTTTTTTTTAAATTTAAAGTTAAAGACATTGCAACTTAATAATAATTAAAAAGTGTAGTGCAAACGGCTGCTCTATTCTATTCTATTTCTATTTTTTTCTTGGTTTTGGTCCCTTCAGGTCCAATCCACCACTCTCCCCTTCCGGTCAATGCTTTCCAGGGGTTCGTCGGCGGAAAATCTGGATAATCGAGCTCGTAGCTCCCAGAAATTCCAAAAAGAAAACAAATAATTCAATGTTCGATGCAATGCATAAATTGTCGACTGTCAATCCAAGATCTGCTACTGGTGTTACGTATAACCTTCACTTTCACTTCTGACAGTGCCCATGGCACGCCCATCTATTTCCCGCCATTTGAGAAATACCTCGTGTTCATCACCAAACAGGATACCATCAGCTTATAGGAATCTTCGCTCACAGCGCTTAGATCCAGAAGAAAGATGCCGTCAATTTAGCGTGAATCTTTCCTTGATCCCCGAAGGTAAAAAACGTTCATACGACACCTCTAGCCGCCACTCCGGGAAGAACTTTGTAGTTCTCTACGCACGTCCGCACTGTTCGGAGGTCAAACAAAGAAAAGAAACAAACGGCTGCTCTAATCACACTATTATCTGTATTTCTCGAAAACTGGTGCTGACACCTATCTGATTTAATAGCATGGCCAAAAAGGTTCCATGTGATGTCAAAACAAACACCGCCAATATGGCGGTTATGACATAACACTTTTAATATATTAACTCCAACCTGTAACTACTATTACTAAAAGCGTATTGGTGCAAAACATTTTAATTTCATATCTTTTTTCGTTACAATTTTCTAACTTACTTATGACCAATGTATCTTTAAATTAGGGGTAAGGTGTGAATCAACCAGTAAAATGACGACTAAAAGAAGCAGCTTTTATTTCAAAAGCACTTCTTTTAAACAAAAAGATAAAATATTTGCACACCAGACGATTTTCTTGCTAATAACCTCAGTCAAAAATCGGTGGTTATATTAGTATGTAAAAGAAAACAAAAAAAAACAATTTTATTTAATTAAAAACATAAATATATAATCCTTAAAGTTTATTTTATAATTTTGTTTAAATTTACTGTATATGTTTGAATTTTATTTAAAAAAGTTACAAGGACAAATACCTGAAACTGATTTTTGCCAGTTTTTTCTTATGTACTTTATTAAGTAACATGTTAAAAACTTTGTACTTAATCAGAAAATATTTACAAATTCGTTTAGTAATATTAGCGAGCAAATATTTCTCTGAACTTAAAACCAATGGACTTCCTGATTTATTTTAAATATTAGTACATCCTATCTCTTGTTATCTATTGGATACTTTATCTGGATTTAAGATCTTTAACAGGCGTGTGCATTTCCGTATAATGTAGATAGGTGGATAAGTCTATCTATCTTTATGTATAAGTTTGTGTTCTAAAAATCCATGTGGGTTGCAGAATAGGTGTATAAACTGTGATATGTGAAAAACTAGTCCATTGTTGTTTAAAATAATGAAGAGAAAATACACATGAGCCTGGTCTGAGGGACAATTGTGTCCTTTATATACAAAGTCAATTGCTACAAATGTATAATAAACATGTAGCTAGTTATTCCATATTGAGACACAGGTGTTCTAATCTATTCTGAATTGCTTGCGACATAGAAAAAATATCTAAAGGAATTTAAATGCTGTATAATGAGAGAAACACGTATATTTTATCAATTCAATATCATAATCGCACTGTAATTAATTACTGCAAAGGTATTAAACGTATTTGCCATTGGTCAATCAACATTTTACTTGTATAAAATCATGTTGGATAATTGAAGGATACTTATTTTACTTTACACTTTTTTGCGCATATCGAAACCAATGGTACAATTCATTTTCTGATCATTAATTTACAGACCACGAGAGATTCTTGTCTCTTGTCTCGTTTCGCCGATACGAAAAATTGATTTTTCTCTCGTTTAAAAGCTTAGGGCGAGAAGAGAGAATGTTCTTTCCTATAAGGCTACATAGGGGGTGGATTAGGTGATTCTTTTCCTCCTACTAAAGATGGAAAAATAGCACTTTAGAACAAAAGTCTCAAAATATTTATACGGTACCTAGTGATCCTAGAACTAAATTTAGAGTTGTTAAAAAGAGATTTGATACCGGCGTTTTAAAGGACTTAAGAAACAAAAGTAAACATCAAGGATAAATCCTTCTTGCATTTACCTTATTATTTTGTCTGTTTTTTCGTATTAAAATGTATGTTGTGAAAGTTCAACTACCTCCTGCTAAAGTTTAATGAAAAAAAAATTGTTATCAAATAACAATTTTTTTCTTTCAAATGTAGCATTTGGCTTAATACGTTGTTACAGACACATTATTAAAAGAATGTTTGATTCGTATAACTGTAAACCTGCAGTTATAAGTTACAAAGTAAAGAAACTAAAGTGGTTTCAAAGGAAAAAACCTTTTTACTTTGCAGAATAAAGATGGCATTGCTTGCATTATTCAATGAAAAACGTCGAACTCAAGATTCCTAACTAGAGCTAACCAGAACTAGCTTTCATCTATTATTCCTCTTTCTGAAAAAATATCTCATGATTTATTTTCCTTTTGCATGCATTCAAATTTCACTAGCTTAACGCATATATTTCTGCTTATCACAAATTTTATATTATGAATACGAACTTGTATAAAGTAACGTATTCAAGAGTTGCTTTGAAATTTATAGAGGAAGCCCAATCCCACGCTGCGATCAACCTAAGAAGTCGAAAAGCAAAAAGCCAATTATTTCGCCCCGCCTTTATTTAAATCCAGTCAGTTTCCTCGTCTACATTATTTTTCCGGTAAAGTTTTTTACAACTTCAATCGCCAAGTTGCACGCAAGAACCAGATCAAGTTTTTTAACGCAATAGCTTCTTTTTCGTAAAAAGGCCTTGGAAATTTGGTGTAAAAATGCTAATCTTTCTGAGTGTTTCTTAGGTATAAAATGAAGTTCTAGGTATAAGCGACAGTTCTGTAGAAGTATTTGTTTTAGTATACAAAGTGTTTCAAAATTTAGTACAAATATTTTAAGGGGAATATTTGAGGTCAAAATATGACATACCAATGTCCTAAAATGCAGCCCTTCCGAGCAACACAACGCTTGCTTGTCCTAAAAAAATTAACAGCCAAGACAAAAGTTTAAAAATAAAAAATCAACAATCAAAAAATATATGTACTTATACAATGTGTCCACGGATGTACATAACTATACCTGTAAAAAAATATTTTTAATATTACGAAAAAGAAATGCCCTATAATATACAGGGTGCTTCAAATTCGCAAAAAAATATTTTGAAAAATGAAAAAATTTTAAAACTATAATTTTGAAATTACTTAAATAAAAAGCATTAAAAAGGTTTAAAAAAAGTTATTACAGTTAAACAGTTAAACAAGGTATAAATACCTCTTTTTCTTATCACTTATAATTATTTGGGAAAATTAGGTGTTAACTAAAATAAAAATTGTTTTTTCCTTATAAATAAATTTATTTTACTTTTTATATGCAAACATTATTAAGTTAAGTTAAAATGCATGTAAATAGTAACCCAAATGGTAACGATTTATTTAACAAAAAGGTAAAATTTCTATTAGGTTTTCAGGCTATTTAAATAAGCAGTTAAAAAAATATTTTTAACCGATGTTTATGCTAAAATTACTTTTTCGTAATTTTTTATCTTCCTGTATACTATAATGTGATTGAATTTTTTAGGTGTTTCATAAAAAAAAAAAAACATTTTTTCCACTAAATGGTTAAAAAAAATAATAAGATTTTTTCTTAACATTAACCTCATTTTTTTCTAGAAACCATAACCAATAGGAAAAAACCTTATTATTTACTTTTAATTACTTTTTATAATATTTAATTAGATGGTTTAAAAACCATATTTTTCTGATTTTCTTTATTTTTCGAAGTAATATTTTTGCAATTTTGAACCACCCTGTATATCCTATGGCTATTTTTATTACAGCTCTTAGCATTACAGACAAGCAAAAATTTTTATAAACTTTAATAACTTTTTTTCGAAATGATAAAAATAAAAAAAATTACAGGTATAGTTAAGTCCATCCGTGGACACACTGTAGAAAATATATTTTGCTTTAACTTAGATGCTCAAAGAAACCAGTTTAAGTGTGAACAAAGCTTAATACTGGTATTTTATTCCAAACGGGGTGCCGAGTAGTCGGGTGACCACCTGCAGGATTTAGGTCTACGTCGGTAAAAACGGGCGTGACCAATTTTCTAAATGACTTCTAATTAATTTCCACATTCGACTATTGTTTTCAAAACATAATTAAATAAAAATACACCTTGACCAATTACATTTGTACTTTTGTCGGACACTACAGCATCTTGTATCTTTAAAATATTTATTCCCACATACCGTATCATAAGGAGGAAACCCGACAAATGAGATTATCCGGAAAATTAAAATAAATTACTAATTAGTGTGGTAAATTGTTTATAAAATCATATTTTCAATGACAGGCAATATCAATAAATAAGATAATGTAATTTATCTGCAAATTGCTGCTTCAAATGCTGGTGCTTCGACGCACTTAAAAATAACATAACAAAAACATAAACAACCTTCCGGCAATATATTATACATCTAATTATAGACATTAGTAAATTCTGAAATTAAAAAAATATTTTAAAATTTACACATTTTAAAAAAAGGCATAAAACTAAGCTTTCATTGGAAAACAATATACATTAAATAATAATATACACATAAAGCGTGTCTTCGGAAGTTCTTACCGAAGGGAAACTTTTAATTAATAACTCCACGAAAAAAATGCCAATTCCATAAAAATTCCTGTTTGGTGACACAAAAAAATTCCACAAAAATATTTGTGTGTTGGACGTACAATTACAGCATCCGCTTTTTTGCAATAGCAAACTATTTTTCAACTGTCTATTTGATTGCATAGATTTCAAGCAAAAATTAAGAAAATATAATCCTCGCTAACTATATTTAGGTTTCGTTTTGGAATTCAAAAAATAAATGCACAACTTCTTTGTGAAGCGCCCTGTATATTTTAGAGTTAGCGTTAATGACGTAAATTATCATTACGCAATTATCAAACTTCCGAAGACACGCTGTACATTCACGACAGCTACATATAGGTATCAATATCTTTTTCAAATCTGAAATCTATTATTCTTTTCGTCATATTTTTAATTTACCCCAATAACAATATTATTTTAAAAACATTAGATTAAATTAAACAAATATTCTTTCAATGTGTATGTATCCCAATTCCAACATTCTCTGGAATACTGTTCTCAAATCTGAGGAATGACATTCCCCTCAACCCATAGCATTCTTAATGCAATTTAAAGCTTCGAGCTGCGGGAAATGTATAGCTTTTTTAAAGGTACTTCCACTGCTTCTACTCCAAGGAGTTGTCCGGTATAATTCCTTTACTCGCAGGTCCCAATAAAAAAACTCGTGATGCCACACGTAAGCAGACAGTCTCTTGACTTTCCACATTGTTTGTTCTTTTATCCCCAGAGTTTCTAGAATGTGAAACATGCTTCCAGCGGACGGGACGTCTGCCTTCTCCTCCAAATCTTCCAGTTTTTAAGTCACGTGTTAATCTCTCTCTACCTCGCTTAAGACACCCACGGTACGTTAGTATTTAGGCTTTCAGCCTTTGTAAATTGTCCAAAGATAAAAGAGAAGTAAAATTATTCAGACATTCTCTATTTAGTTATTATAGTCTTACTAATAAAAAAATAATATTATTCCTAAAAGTTTTTAAAAAATTTAATGAAGCCTATTTGAAAATATCTTTTTGGATTCATACGCCTTCGCATTAGTTTACAAAGCTATTATATGTAACTTAAACAAAAACAATTATTCCTTTTACGTTACTTATGTATCAGACGGATGAGTCAAACGATTTTTACGGACCACAAGCCATGCATGTCCGTCTTGTAGGTTCTCTGCATTATGCCATGGAACCGTATAACAATATAATTCCCGAATACATTCTTATATTATTCTATATACATAAAATAACTAGAGCAGGTGTTAATAAAACACAACTTGATGCAAAACACTTCTTGTCTGATATTTCAAGTGTCACGTTGTCAACCGAATTTGAGGGTGGTAGATATTTTATTTAAAGAAAGTTAATTTAAGCCCCAAGTTTCTAAAATAGATAGTTAGGTATATCTAGGGTTTCAGTTTCAAATTGTTATATATACATTTTTATCCCAAGGGATTTTATTATAGTATATACATAAATACAATCCTTTATTTACCCTTTTTAAAGATATTAAAGATAAAAATTTGAGTACTCTCGTAAAATATTCATTTTAATTTTTTTTAAATATCAGCCATTGGGACCTGCATTTTTTGTGACCGTTTAGAATAAAGTTTCTTTGGCTTTGTCCAAATAACTAATAACAAATTAATTTAAAATTATTAAAAGCAAATTATTTCTCTTAAAAATATAATATACACTAGGGTGGTCGTCAAAATTATTTTATTGCGACGCTCCCTAAAAATTTGCCTTTTGATAAAAAAAAGTACTGGAAAACTTTTTTCTAGAGACACGTGTTGTTTTAAACTAAAAAATATATAAAAATGTTTTCTAGTATTTTTTTAATCAAAAAGACACCTTTTAGGGGTCATCGCAAAAAATTTAACGACCCCTCTGATATACACGTTTAGCCAAAACAAAAGGTTTATAGGCAATAAAGAGGAACGATCTTACGCGTGTAGGACACTAACAGGTAAATATTAGACAAAAAATATCGGCATGCAAAACATAGTGACGCATCGGTCCTGCTTTGTTGTTGCTTTATTTGCCTATGAACCTTGTGATTTGGCTGAACATGTATAGAGATCGTGTTCTAACAAAGGCAAAATAAAAATAAAATTTGAATTATTGGCAGAGTTATAAACAAAAGGATTATTTGCAACACGTTTTATCTTGCAAAGGCATTCGTAATGAAAACAGAAATAAATCGTTCTTTCAATTTCTATACAATAAATTTTATTTTTAAAAAGTAAAATTTGAAGAAGATGGGAATATTATTAGTGGAAAAATCCTGACAATTTATATATTTAACAAGACAATAAAAAACATTTTTTAATTTTAACCCCTTGTAATCCCTTAAAGAAAAGTTCACGCTATAGACCTTACTTAAAGACAAACAAATTTAATTAAACAGTTATAAATGTTTACATCAAATAAATAATAGTTTTAAAAAATTAAAAAAACACGCTTTTATATGCAACCGAACTAAAAATTAGAAAATAATTTTTTATTACAAAGAGTTTGTCACTTCAGAGTAAAAAGCGTGGGTGCATTTTACTATTTTTTCATAACTTTTCCCTCATAGATGTTTGCAAATAGAATAATTATAACATTTAATATATTTAAGCACCCCACGCTTTTATTCTGAAGTGACAAACTCTTTGTAATGAAAAATTATTTTCTAATTTTTAGTTCGGTTGCATATAAAAGCGTGTTTTTTTAATTTTTTAAAACTACTATTTATTTTTCATTTTTAGTTCGATATATCAATTAGTTTTTTAAAAATAAATGCTCCAGTTTATTCACTAAAAATGCCTTCGCCATTTTGTCAAGAGACACAGAGGATCTGTAAACGAATTTATTTATCCTGGCGGTCCTAATCAGGATAAGGGGATACTGTTTTTAAATTATTGCATTGTCATCGGTCCTTGATACTTGTGCAAAGTTTCAAAGAAATTGAATCGCTGGAAGTTGGTAAAAATTAGGCTTAAAGATTCCGTTACATAGATAGATAGATAGATAGATAGTTACAACCCAAGCTAATAAAAGCGTGTTAAAAAGTGTATAACTATTAAAACAAATTAGTTCTGTTCCTGATACTTTAAATTCGTGTCTTCTGAAAGTAACATGACATTTTTAACATTAAACAGTTTTTTTAAATAAAGGAAGAATTATCTTATTGCCTAAAAACAGCTAACGATTAAAAAAATTGGTTGCTTTAAGCAGAGTTGAGCGGAATACTAAAAATCGGTATTCGAATACGAAAACGAATATCGGAAAAGAAAGTATTCGAATACCGAATATTTGAATACTTGAAAGAAAAAAGTATTCTAATGAATACATGAATACCTAAAAAAAGATCCTTACCTCTTTTTTTCCTATGTTTCTTCCTTTTCTTATTCAAATCATGACAATTTTAGTATTTGGATACTACTTACACTTTTCGGTATTCGAATACTCGAAAAATATTCGTCAAATACTTCTAAAGTATTCAGAATACAGAATACCGAATACTGAGCAAAATAGTATTTCGCCGAATACCGAATCCCAAACACACAAATGTATTCGAATACTATTCGAATACCGGCATAAAGTATTCGGAATACTATTCAGAATACTGAGTATTCCAATACGACCCAACTCTGTTTTTAAGATTATCGTGTTTTTGACTTTTTTCCATGAACTAAATTTGGTCGATCCTATTCCTTAAATTTACCGCAACCATTGCGAACCCTAATGTTATTACCGTTTTTAAATGTCAGTGTCTTTGGCATTTCAAAGTAGTCGACTTTATTATGGTATAAAGGCTAACCCATTAGGTAGAATAAAATAATATATTGCTTCGATATTGAAGATTGTGTAATTGTAAGACTCATCACTTTAGCTAATAGAAAATAATAAATTACATTTTATTTAAATAGAGTTATATAAAAGCTATTTGTTACAAAAAGATAAAATTTAGCCCAAGTCTGTTATGTTAAAATGCAGTTAATAGTTTTTAGGAACAATAGAGAACTATTGCACAGTGAAATAAGGTCAGACACTAATAATACCGGCCTTATTTTGACATCTGAGCTTGCGCAGATGCATGGTAGGATAAGGACTCCTTAATAAGTATAGTGCCCGACTTTCTTTATATCGGTCTTAGGTCGTGCCTTATTTTGGCCTTATTTTAGCTTTGAAACTGTTCGTCTAACCGAGCGGCTGCCGATCACAAAATCGAAAAGTTTTTAGAAGTAAAAATACTTAAAACCTTGCTTTTTTAAATGTATTTCTGTAATTGTGTTATAAAAACCCTACAACACAAAACAATAAAGAAAAACTACTAAAATGGTTTTCCCTTTTTTTTAGGTTAATGGTACTGTCAACATGATTTGCAATAACTCTAAATTATGGACACAAGCACTATTTAAAAAGGCCGGTATTAATAATTCCTGAGCTTCATAAGGCAACTGGCAATAATTCTCTAATATTAAAAGTTTTTTTATTACATGTTTATATGTTTATAAAACAAAATAATGGTAAACCTAAGTAGAGCTAAGAAAAATTAATTATTGTCCTCCAACAGTTGTTATCTACATCTTTCAGGTACAGCAGTTTAAAAGGTTAAATATGGCATAGTGCAATATGATAAATTATGTCAAATAACTGTGTTTAGTATATTATGTTGCTCTAAAATACTGTTTAATAAAAACGTAAGTGACCTATTTTTATTATACAGTGTGATGCATTAAATCTGCCACAAATAGAAACCTTTCCTATTTGTATTTTTTCAAAAAAGGTTGATGCATGATTTCAAACTATATTAGCAAATCGAAAACTGCTTAGGAATAATATAAGTGTTTCAAAACACACAATGAGAATGCTAAAAATGGTTACTAAGAATATGCTTAAAAACAAAGCCTTAGCCCCCCATTCACGTTTAAATTTAATTAATAAAAATGTAATTACTCCTGTATGATACATATTTTTATTATTTAAATTAAATATACTTTCTTTCAATAGCTACAAATAAATCACTTTTAAATAACCTTTATATCTATAAATTTAAGTAGATTTATATACAGGGGGTTTCCTAATTGCGGTAAGAAAATTAGAGGGCGTATTTCTGAGCCAATTTTATGAAAAAAGTTCAAATAAACATGGGTCCCCAAATTTTTCGTTCCTAACTTTTTAAACAACAAATTTCGAAAACACTTTTTTAGTAAATTTTTTCGGACTAGATATAAACGTTTTTTAATTAAGTATTTGTTATTGTTGTTAAATAATTGCTTATAAGAAATTAAACACTTAATTTAAAGAAAAAATGCCCTACGGTCCTGGAATATGCACTTTACCGTATTTTATTTATTTTTTGGAAAATCAATCATGCTACGTAAAAATAATAAAAAACAAAAAAGTATATGTACGAATAAAATATAAAAGTGGCAAGAAAAGTCAGTGGCTTACATTTTTTGTCAATAATATTAGCTAAGATGCGTCCCACGCCGCCACTCTTCTTACTAATTAAAATTAAGTTAGGACTGAATTAATTTCTTTTATAACAGTGGTTTGACTCCAAACCAGATCTTAGCACCGCAGATAATTCACACCTAAACTTACATTCCCTTTCATACAAAAAAATATAAAAAATAGCTAAAATCATTTTCCTAAATTATGGCCACTTAATTTAAAAAGTTTACTAATGTGAACATTATAAATGACCAATAACATCGTTTAAAAAACAATCATCTTCAAAACCCATACGGACTCTTACAAACGTGAGTCAAAAGAATCATTTGTCCTTAGGCTGGTTAACCCGATATAAAAAGAGATTAAAAATCTTAATTGCTATGGTTTACTAATGGGCTTTTCTGGGAATAATTTCGGTAGCCATGGTCAAAATGATAAATATAAAGAACGTTATAGGTGTGTTGATTATTGCTTAAACTTATGGACAGTCACGTTTTTTTCTAACAGATGCTTTTAGCTAAGATCATTTTGTAATTTCGCTACAGTTTTGAAGATTATTGTGACCCGGTAGGAAACTTATTTTATTCAGACAGAAAAATAATTTTAAATGAGTAGTAAAATTAATTACTAATATATTTTTATTACACAAATTAAACACATGTCTTCAAACAATTCAAAACATTTTACCATTTAGTGGTTAATAAATAATTAAAATATTCCTATATTTTAACAATTATTTTACAAACTGCAAATAGTATATTACATTACAAGTGTGGAAAATGACTAATTTCACACGAGTGGGAATATTGTAGCACGAGGCGTTAGCCGAGTGCGACAAACCCACGAGTGTAAGAAAGTCATTTTCACACGAGTACTGTACACTATTTTTCCTACGACCACAAATTATTCACCAAAAAAAAAAAAAATTAAAGTTTGACTGTTCAGAAAAAATAAAAAACAATTGAGAACTTTGCAACACTAGGGTGATATTTACTTTGCAACACTAGTGTGATATATACTTTTCCTCACTGCTATATTATACTGTTTTGACAATATTTTTACTTTGAAAATCACCTACCTAGAAGCATTATATAACTTTTATCATTTTGGAATTTAAAAGGCCCTCACTTAATAAAAATTGTATGGTTTTGTTAGGTAATAACGGTAATAGTTTAATACGGTTTTCTGCTATTATAAGGGTTTTTTAAAAATTATCGATTCTTACATATTTTAGACACTCTTCTAAATAAAACGTAAGTGGCGCATATCCAAAATATTCCGTTTTTTAAAAATATCAGTAAATAAACTTACGGGACCGGGGAGTGAAAAGGGGTGCTGGTTGGGGTAAAATTGGTAAAACGAGTTAATGAAACTGAACATCACATGTAAAATTAAGTAAAAATAACAGTTTTTCCTCATATTTTTAAGAAAAAATATAAAAAATATGAAAATTGTAAATGCATAACCTAAAGTCCTAAAAGTAAGAAAAAACGACTACCAAACGTCAGTTACCATGCAAAATATGGAAAGCATTTATGGAAAGAATTTGGCAACGTCGGAAGGGTCTGATTCTATTTATGAATGGATAAAAGAAAGTGGATTTATAAAGTGTGTATTAGCCTTAGGTTTAATTAGGGATTAAAAAAATTTTTAACTGGTTGTTTGAGTACACGAAGAAAGAGAGAAAGGAATTTGATCTATAGGCTTTTTTTCTCTGGCGCTTTAGGTCGAACGGTCAAGCGGCAAGGCGGCCTCTATAAAGTGCGTGCTCAAAGGTAGAAGGGAGATTTTTAATTTGATCTACTTATCTGACAACACTGTTCCAGTCAGTGAAAGTTGTTTTTTGTGGTTATGTCTATTTTTGTTTATGTTTTTATTTTTTCATAAATTTTATTATTACTCTTTTTAATATTGGAAGAAAGCTTATACTGTGTAGTAACTTAACGTCAATAAGATGATTTTCGCTAATTTGGGTTCTACCGTTTAAGGTAAATAAAAAGTTTTTTTACTGTCACTACAATAAATATGTCACGTGCAAAACCAATAGCAGTTTTTAGAATGACATCCTAATATGTATCACACGAGTGTTGTAAAGTACTTTGCAACACTAGTGCTGTAAAGTACTTTGCAACACTAGTGTGATATAACGCATTTTCTATGCATGAAATCAGTGTGCTATTTGCTATTTTCACAAGTGGTCGTAGGAAAAGGAAATATCACCGATCCGCTTACGTAAGGGACAGAGTATGTTCTCTTACTATGGCTGTAGTATATAAACTCTACATACAGGGTTGTTTAATAAGTTTTGTGATTTATTTACCAGAAGCCGATTTGATGCTTCAAAACACAGAGTGCGTTTTTAAACTTACAATGGCAATATTTTCTAAACGAAGGGAAATATAAAAGAAATACCGTTTCTATAAAACCCGGGAGAAATATAAATGACATATTTTTTAAAACAGCTCTATCAACTCCTTAAGCTGCACCCCAAGTTACTTAAAAATCTTAAATGGCAACACCCCTTATATGGCGCTTATAAAAATATTTTTCGTTGGTTATAAATTTATTATTATATTATAATATTTTTATTGTATTTTTACTTTTTAATTGAGGAAATAAAGCTTTTTAAATTTTGAAAAAATTTAACGTACCTACCAAAGACATTTTTTTATCTAACTATAAACATATCGAATTTGGATGCAAAGATACCCACTTTCTAGTTTAAATCCAAGCCACACCTTAGGCCGATCGGAAGACACAGGTAAAAACTTTTTCTTACAAATCAATCAAAATATGACAGGTATTTTGAATTTGAAAAGGTTGGTTACAAAGGTTTAAAACCCAAAATATACGACAGTGTGAATTTTGCTAGTAAAGCTTTCTGAAAATCAACCTTTTAAAACTACATATTTTAAGAGCATAAACACACATGCCAAAAGAGTGTGATGCTTGGTTAGTTCTGTTTAATAAAACGGGCCAAAAAAAATTTTTTTTCAAATTTTTATTATTATTTTTTACCAGGTACCATATTTAGTCTATTAAAAACTGTTTTTAAGTGTTTAAATCTGTTTTGTACTTTTTACATTTAGGATTCATTTTAAAATTTTTCTCGTTGTTTTAATAGGGTGTCCGGGAATATGTATGAAAATAATATGACAAAATAAACTTTTATTCTAAAGCCCCTCTTTCTCTGATATGAGCCCGTAAAGGACGCCGCTGAAAATCAGTTTTTCTTAAATAACTTTTATAGTACTTAGTATAATGAATATATATATTACCAATGACTCCTTAAAATTGCGCCCTTTTAGAACATTTTTCCTTTATTAGGGCGCCAGAGGCGGACTCACCGAATTTTTAAAAACCCTTAGCTAAAAAAGGTTTTCCTGTTCGATATCGATAAATTAAAGCGTTTTCGAGAAAACAATTTTTGCTTAAATAGGCTTGTATTGAATAATTTTGTATGTCAGTTTAACATGGGCTCCCTCTACACTTATGCATTCTCTAGCTTTAATTACCAAAAATTATGGAAAAATCTTTTTAAAAAGTTTTTTAGTTCTAATTGCAGCAGAATAACCGATGTTTTTAGATATTCCCACAATACAAAAACTTGTTTTGGTCGAAAACGCTTCAATTTATCGATATTAAACAAAAGCACTTTTTAGCTAAGGGTTTAAGCCATCCAAAATTACTACTTTTATTTCTATTAGATAAGGTGTAAAAATGATTAGTACTATTGTGTGAGGGTAAGTCCGTCCTTGGCGCCCTAATGAATGCAAATGTTCAAGGAGGGTACCATTTTAAGCAGTAATTAGTATTTTAAGTAGTAAGATCTGTCGTATTAAAAAACTATTTCATTATACTAAATACTGAAAAAGTAATTAAAAAAAAAATATTTTCAGCGGCGTCCCTTAAGGGCACATATCTCAGTAAAGAGGGGCTTTCGAAAAAAAGCTTATAAGAACTTGTCATATTATTTTTATGTGTTCTATACGAATCCGATAGATTGTCCACATATTCCCTGTATAATTCTTTGCCATTGCAATACAAGAACCAAAACCCGATAAATAACAAATTTCTGATGCGAAACCATGCCTTAACTAAATAAAATTATGTAATTGCATATTTCATTTACCAACACTATTTGCCTAAAATTATGAAAGTATATCATAATATTAACATAAAAATTAAGGAAATCAACAGCTAATCTCCTCATCGTTTAGCTATTATACCCATTATAAGGAAGTTAATATAGGTACATATATAACTATAGTTTTTTTCTTACCGAACAGGTTAAACACGGTTTACGAAATGGTTTAACAACGTTTTATTAGAAAATTAGATCCCGCATCCAAATGCTTTATCCCGTTTTAGCTTAAAGCTATGCACCGTTTTTTGCTTCTAAAACCGTTTGCAGTTGATATGATCAGTGAAAATGTCAGTAGAATGTTGCAAATCAGAAGGCTGAGGTATAATTATTAAATTGTTTTTGTTTTTTTTTATTTAATTCTATTATTACGCGTTTATGTTGCTTTTGTTTCTTTTATTTCTTGATGTTTGTACCGAGGTTACAGTTTGACATCCTACCTACAGAATTTGTTTTAACACTTATTAAAAATTTCAAATACAACTGACTCGCTCTATGACTAAAGCCAAAAGCCAATACAACAAAAAAAGACAAAACAATTTGAATTAAATCGCCAGTTTTTCCTGTTAAATTAAACAAATGAACATTAGAAAATTAAACAATGTTAACTTTTTTATGTTGAAAAGAAATAGGGCATTTAATCCCTACTTGGCTTTTCTCCAGAATAAAGATATTTTATAAATTAAAAAAAGGTTTTTTTAAATATTTAACACACCGTAGTTCAAAAACTAAGACGTTTAGGACATATGTTTATATAAAGTTTTTTTCTTATTTTCTGTTGTAGAATCGCCCGGTAAAGTTTGTCGATTGAGTTACTGGACACCCTGTATGTATGTAGGTAATTTGATTGAAATTGATGAAAACTTTGATGTCTATTGGTGCCTAAACGGCGAGGTTTATCGACTTTAATATAAAGTACCTTATTTTTTAAGTTTTTGATTGTCTATAAAATGGCGCCCCCAGCTTTGCGATATCTATCAAAATAAAATAGTTATAATGTAAATAAATTTGAAGTTTTAGATAAAATGCCCTCTGGCGGTATTTAAAAAAGTACTTTTGTCTTAAAATTTTAGAATTCTGCAAAGCTCGATTGGTGTGCCAAATATCAACTGGATTGGTTAAAAAATAAATGCAATATGGCAAAAAAAAACAAAATAAAAATTGAACTTTGACGGCTTGCAACTCGCAAACAAATTACATTTTGAAAAAAAAATATGAAGCTCTACCCTTATTTTGTCAAGTAGAATCACCCCTTAAGTTTGGTGATCAATTTTTGAATCACCCTGTATATTAGGTAAGAAAAACTTACTACAAAAAATTTTGTTTAAATTTATATTCCCAGAAAACAAATAAACTACAAAAAAACCATACACACGTCGTGCTACTTCAAAACGTTCATGGGCAATTTTTGACAATTCGTAGAAAGAAGTCGATCTAAAGCGCCGACAAAGCGAGAAGTTAAAGTTAATTAAACAATTAATTAAACCCAATTCTTTACATGTCTTTTATTAATATTATAACCCGTTTAAATATTTTCCAAAAGTTTTTTTGCAATATCTACCGCTTTTTTTATCTTGAGTTAGTCCAAGATTAAACCCTCACTACTTACGTACCATTGGTATTTTAAATAGGATAACAGGAAGTTAAATAACTCGAGACCTAAATATTTTAAGACTAAAAGAGAAAGGGAAAACCTCTGTAGGCAAATACTACGTGTGGACACTTTAGGGATAAGAATACGACCAAAGTTCGAGGCCTTTTAAGATGGACTGTATAGGGATGCATAACTGTAGCACTACGTTTAACTCCTTTGGGAACCGCAAGTGCAGCAATTAGAGTGGTGATTACCTCGAAGCAGAAGCCGTGAAAATCCCCATAAAAGAGTGACGTGGCAGTCTTAATTTAAAAAAACCTACCTAGGCAGTGTTTTTTATTTTATGATGTTCATTTGTTCATTATTTGACAGAAAATCCCGAAGTTTCAGAAAAATAACCACAACTTTTGTATTTATTTAAAAAACATCAATGTCTTCTTTAAATTTCCATTCCTAAGTATTTAAGAGAAAATTCCAAAATAAAGCCTCAGTAATAATGCTAATAAATACTTAAGTACAGTTAATGTGTATATTTTAATTTACTAACAATATATGGCGTGCAATCCAAATTAGAAGACAGCAAATTAGTCTAAAACTAAATGAGTTCACCCCAGTTTTCTCTGTACGCATACCTATCTGACGATTTGTCTAAACGTATGCGTATCCTCTAAAGCCTTAAGATCAATTGTATGATTTTACTGAACGTCTATGGGTGCCTTGATCATGTTTTGATCTCGTACCAATTGAACCGTTATGTGGTATCGTAAAAAAGCAAAGAATATTCTGTAAATTACAAAAATGTGTCTATAATTTCAAACATATTAAAAATGTACTTTTTGCTAGAGATCTGTTGAATTTTAATTACGGTGTCCGCTCACCCGTATCGTAGATTTGAATTTTTAATTTTCTTGACTAACTGTATCATAAAGTCGTAAGTAGCTCATTCAGTTCTTATATGGAAGTTGCGATCATTACGTACACTATCGAGTCTAGTTTTGCCGGAAACAAAAACGAATCATTCGAATTTTTACTGACGCATTCAAGTTTAATCTTAAGCTTAGATTTGATATAAAGTTGAAGCCACAGAAAGGCTGGTAAACCCTGTTTGACCAGTTTTACGTCTTGATAATGAATAAGATTTTAAAACCTACAGGTTCTTATTTATATAGTCATTTTAATTGACTAATTATTTTATATTGTTCTGAAAAAACCCTTAAAGGGTCCAAGGTGATGATGGCAATATCTTTTTTAGAGTCCTGAAATTTTTTACTCTCTAATTTTTTTATGCAAGACTTTGAGATGTCTTTAATCTTTAATTATAACAAAAAGGCAGATATCTCTAGGAAATTTGGCACGAAAAATAGAGTTCGGGGGAGGGGGGGACGTTTTACGCAAACCTAAAAAAATCTTTAAAAAGTGTTCCTCTTGATGCCGCTACAAGTATACAGATTGTCCCAACCCAATTTATACACGAAATAACTTCGCCTCTGTACAAGACACCAAAAATAAACTTAAAAGAAATGTTTATTTGGATACACCCTTTTTATTGACAGTTCCAGTTAATAAACAAGGTGTCTTAAAATCAGAATTTTTAGTATCAAGTAGGTTTTTTCTTAATGGAATACCCTGTATATTGTAACAAATTTCGTATTGAATTCTACATCAAAAATGTATAACACACTGTACGTCAAGTATTCCTGGTTTTTGAGATATCAACAGTATGCTAATATAGACATGACTATGAAAAGTTAACAAAGAAAATAATATTTTGTTCCTATAATAATGCTTCTTAAACCATTCTGTCACTGTCAAAGTGACAAATATTAACCTGATATTGTTTGCCTTTCATTGTAAGACTACAAATAGGTAAGTCAGCTATTTGGTTTATTTAAAATACAAATTTACTAACTATATTAACTAGTACTGTCAAACAAAAAGAATGTATCCATATAAACATGTTTCATTTTAAGTTTATTTTTGTAGCTTATATAGAGGCAAAGTTATTTCGAGTATAAATTGAGTTGGGACACCCAGTATATTTATTAGTGGGTCCTTACACCTTATTACAAAAATGGAGCCTAGCAATGGAAAGAAACTACCAAATCTACACTAATATTATAAAGAGGTAAAGTTTCTAACTTTGTTTGTAGGGGCTAATCTTCGGAAATACTGAACCGATCGTAAAAATTCTTTTACCATCAGAAAGGCACACTATTTAGGTGTGTTTTAGGCTATATTTTAATATGATTGAACAAAAAGTTCAGAGAACAATATAATGAACGCCCAACGTATGGGTCGGCTAGTTTAATATAAAAATAAGCACTGAAGGTATTAATAATGAAATAAATACCTCAAACATATTGACAAATCAATTCCGATAGTCGACATGACACATAAATGACTTTTACAAAATCGTAAAAGAATAGTATTGCTAAGAACTTTACAAGTTTCTAAGTATTCTTTAAAGTATACGTGATGAATGCTAAAGAAGATTTTACAATCTATATCTTAACGAGATCTTTTAGTCATCCTCTTCACAATTTTTCAAGACCTTTAAAACTAAGTAGATGAAATCACTGCATTAAGCTAATCATCGTCAAATTTCTTGGAATTGACTATTCTAATATAGGAGCTTTTAAATAATTGAACGAAAATTTCGTAAACCAAAATTTGTTTAAATTATGATGTTATTCATCTACCATCAGATAGCCATAATAAACCTGTAAAGTATAGTAAACACAAAAGTTATTAAACATTATGACAAGAGCCGCAAGATTTGTGAAAGTATAAAAAATTACACATTACGTTCCCCCTTACTGGTTATGTCATATATATACTTGCAGAGTGAGGTCAAGCTTGATTTGCATTCATATATCGTAAATTCATATACATTTATACAAATAACACATACATTTATACAGGGTGTCTCTAAAATGTGCGGAAAAATGCTAACACAAATTTCTGAGGCTAAAATATGACTATATATCACAACTTACCTCAGTTCAAAAGTTGATGATGTCGGAGAGACAGTGTGTCAAAAATTCATTCATCATTCTGGTTTTAGTAGTGGGTGTATTGACACATTGTTCGCTTAAAAAAGATTTTGTGGGGTAAAAATTAAAATCTGCCCTCAATTTTATTGTAATCTCTAAAGAGCGGCAACTGCGGTATTTTGCACACATTTAAAACGGAATAACTTTTTTAGGGCTCTCTATATTTAACTTTTAAATACAAATGTTAATGCTTTACCACGTATACTTAAAAAGGAAATACGTGGTAAAAGTTGATTGAGCCGCCACGCCGCCCGCCGTTTTTGAAATATCTAAATTCAAAAATTAACTTCCTGCATGACCAATCGAAGCTATACAGAGTGTTTTAGAAAGATGCTGATATTTAGAAAGAAATAAGATAGAAGCTGGTAAAGTTAAAAAAAAAGCTTTTAAACACCCTGCATCTCAAACGACATTTTTGACCTAAGTTTACTTGAACATTTTATTATAATTATAATTCTTAAGATCAGTATCTTATTCTAAAAAACCCTGTATAAGCTTAGTCTTAATTATACAGAAAGTTTTTTCTTAAATTCAGATTTTCAAAAACGGCTGCACAAATTAACTTTCACTTTTTTCAGACAAAAGATGTTAAAAAATAAAAAAATTATATCTAAAATTTAAATAGAGAGTGGTTCAAAGAAGTTATCTCGTTTTTAATTTGTTTTGACAATACACGAATTATTAACAAAATTATCTAATCTAAAATCAAATAGCATTTTTGACACTTTGTATCTTCGAAATCATCCACTTATGGGCTGGAGGTATGTTGTATTGTGTGTCGTAATATATTAGCTTTAGGAATTTGTTAAGCATTTTTTCGTACATTTTAGAGACACCCTGTATGTTTGTTTAATTTGAAAGCAAAAATTAAAAATAGTTGTGTTGATTTACTAATCTTGCATTTTGCGTCGAGGGTTCCTATTAATCTTATCAGCAAATATTGTTTATATTGCAGCAGTACTTGTATTTTACTGTGACGAAAGTGTTACTGCAACTTTTTTTATGCAAATTTTAAGCGGAATGTTTAATTTTCGTCATAAAAGTCTGTATAATAAAAAATAATGTGCTAAATGTCAGTTATTTTATGATTTACGCCATATATGGGCAACCGCCGACCCGCGGGCCGGATCCGGCCCGCGACGAGGCATTTCAAAAATCTAATTAAAAAAAATATAGTCCATTGCCCAGTAATGGTATTCACTTCATTTTTCATAATTCATATTATCATTCATTTTATGGTTATTAAAGAGCTATGATACTGCGAGGATTTTAGAAATGTGTATTTTTTTAATTGCCTAGAAATCGTATGTATGTACAAGACGTAAGAAAAAATATTTAAAAAATAATTATATGCCATATGTGTACACTTCTTATTATAAAATAAGTATCCTTCTCTCCCAGAACAGTTATTTCAAAGATCAGTAACTTAAACATATGTCCTTTTATATTTATCTAACTACCAAGAATAGGCACTATGCGTGAGATTTTCGTGCATTTAAACACTATTGTTGAATTTATAATGACAGATATTAAAATCCCATACATCGAATTAGCACAGGTTAATGTATGGGGTCATTACTTTATTTTTTTTTTGTCCGAGTTCAAAAGAATTAATGTAGATAATAAATGCGAACGTAATTAATGCGTGAAAGTCGAGAATTTCTATTCACCAAAAAACAATTCATATATCACCATGTCGCTGATAAACAATTTTGTTTTATTTATGTAAATTAAAGGTGCTTCGAAAAAAATCTGGTTATTTTCATTTAGTCATTTGGCAATAAAAATCCTTTTACATTCATAAATTCATGTTTTTCTATTTTGAATTAATTATTGTTGGAATATACAGTGTGTCCAAAAAATCTGGAAAAGCTCAAATATCTCAAAGAATTTTGAACCAAATTTAACTATACAGGTATTCCTTATGTCAAAACTGGGAAGCCCCAGTTTAAAAGTTGCAAGGTGTAAACGCTGCGTGACTGCCCTGCTTAGTTAAAACGTCCTAACTACAAAATTTTTATTTTTTAACTTATATTGGCATATAATATAGTCTAACACTGAATGAACATCATTCAGTGTTCCATTCTCGCACAGTACAGTTCCCTGAAGATGCCTCGTGCAATCGAATGCGAAACGTCGGTAAATGATTTTAATGTGACGCGATCTAAACCTAAGAACCAAGATTTAACTGCTGTCAGGTAGTTTCGATTGTTGGACACAGTTGGTAATTGAATGGGCGACCGCTAGTGAACCGTATGTTGTTCGATGTAAATTATTTGTATAATGTCCGTTGTGGCATTACTGCATTGTCTAAAAAGTGCCGTAAAATTAAATAGCTGTATATTTCGGTATTTAGACAAGACAGAGTTGGGAAAAATAGGTTGGACAACAAAAAAGCCCGCCCCCACGGTACCTTATACTAAGGTAATATATAAGCCTTTGTTGGCTCTATCATAAAAATAAAAAAGATACAATACAATATTAATTAATAAATTAAAATTGCATTAATCAATAAAGTCTGGATACAGCTAGCGCGTTTACTCATTCATGCACGTTTAAATAGTTTTGAATATAGAAAATTTAGTTTTAATTAAAAATGAAATTGATTCTTTTCTATTAAACCCATCTTTCGCATAATTTAATAATTTAAATCTGATTGTTTTTTGTATTCCTGAAGTTATGAATAGATGAGCATCAGCGGCTTTTATTACAACTTCGCAACATGAAGCTTTTAATATTCATGGGCTCTTAACACATTAAAGAAAGGTAATCCTGCTTAAGTTGTGGTTATACAAAACGACTTAAAAATAAGACCGTGGAAAATAAAACTTGTTAAACGTATTTACAGATATTTTAAAAGCATCAAACGAGTTTTGCTCTTGAGTAAAATCGCTTTTGCATTTTATCAGTGCATTTATCAAAAAATATGTTCAAGCATAAAACGTATGACTGGTTAAATTGCCAGGGAGATATAATTAGAAACAAAAAAAACAAAAATAAATATCTGAAATAAGCTTCTGACTATTTTATGATTGTTCAATAGATAAACCTTAAAAATCAAGGCTGGCGCACCTGTCGCGAGAATTGTCGACTAATGTCGACTGTTAAGTCGTTTCATTCGGTGCTTAGGCTATTAAAGAGGACAACAAACTAACAACTGAACCGTCTGGTTTATGTTTTACTACTCTTATGTACACTCTCGAACAAAAGTTAGGCAAGCTGTTACGCAACAGTTTGCATCCGAAGAGATTCTACTTGGTGACCAAAGCAAACAACGCCACTAGATAGCTAAGAAGCATATGATCGATACTAAAACTATACGTTTAACACCTTCTTTTTACGTATATCTGAGGTATACAGAAACGTTCTAGTTAAGCATGCATATCCTAAATAAAAAAAAGTCGTTGTATTATTAACCCAGTAAAATAAAAAAGAAACCTGTATTTCGTTTCATGTGGAGCCCTTTCCAAATCAAAGTGAAAAAAAAATTTAAAAAAAGTTGATTTAAACAATGCAATAATCATAATAGACAAAGTATAATTATTCTTGCATAAGAAGGGAGCTTATGCTTAGCTATTAAATTCTTTCTGAGGTATTTTATTTGTTAATTAATTTTTTTTTCAAATACAAAAATTAGTTTGTTGCCGATATAGTACTTAAGCTGTGTTTATGTTGGAGCGGTTTTTGACTAGGATAGCAGCGCAGCTCATTGCATCACCGGGGGAGTTCAATGTTCCCCGGGGCGCTCCTTAAGTGACAAAATTATTATTGTTATCACCAAAAAACTAAGACCAAAAAAGTATTTTAATAAAAAACAATGGTTACTTTTTGCTTCTTTTGAAGATTTGAAAATTGTGTGTACCTCTGTAACAAAATGACTTCTTAGGCTCTCCGCACATGGGTCGGTGAAACAGCGACAAGACCGAGATTCGACAAGCTTTTAACTGTATGTATGCATATATTCGTGTTTGAAGTGGCGACAACCGTACAGAAACGAGCATACGTTTAATGGCCAATTTTTACTATATTCTTAGCCAATAAAATCACATGTCGATTGGAGTGTGCCGATGTTTCCCGAACCCGACCGCGACGGGGCAAAAACTACCTCTTTGGATTATCCTAAGGGGTCAAAAAATGCCATAATAGAGACAAATTTCTAAAAGCCTGAATGCTACCGAACATTATTTTACAAACAAAAAATTAAATAGTTTCTTCCCCGACAGGTTGACTTGTTTTGCTATTTCATTTTAGGCTCTTTCTGTGTAATATTTGCGCGAATATTCTTTTAAAATATAATTATATTTACAGGACGTTTTTCAACCTCGTCCACAAATCTATTATTAAACAAATCCATCTTTGTACAAAAATATCTTGACGTAACACTAATTTTCCGTGTAAAAACCAGACATAATTACAACATGAATCGCACACTGTAAACAAAATACGAAACGGTTCAGTACTGCATTTGTTTACTAAAGGACGCAGATTGCTGAGATCGGCATATGCCTACGTGCTGTCGATGCCTGTAAAAATCGCGTTCTTGTCGCTGTTTTACCGGCCCATATGCGGAGAGCCATAGCTGCATATACTACGAAATTTATCCGGGGGAATTTTTGCTTCAGGGGAATAATTCCCCCGGGCTACCCCTGAATTTAACGCTGAACATAAACACAGTCTAAGTAACACTGGATGTTTTAGGACATAACAACGGTTTTATAGAAAATTTGTGATTAAAAAAAACCGTCCTTGTCTTGTTTAATATTTTACTAATTTTACCTACGATTTCTTAAAAATAAAAACAGAAAACAATGTCTGGATCTCTGCTTGTTTTAAAGTTTTACAAAATTATTATTAAGAATCCCGCCAAGCTAGACTTGTCTGGAGCATCTATTTTTGCACCTTCAAGACGCGCGTGTGTTTTCTCATTTTATTTCAGACTCAAATTACATTTCGTTTTACTCCAGCAGTACAGGCACACATGTAATAATAATAAATCTGGAATAATTGTTTTTTTTCATAGTTAGCGCAAACATGATTTTCTGTCAGCTTTTCATCACCCTTAATTGCTCTCAAGTAAGGATGCGATAAAAAATTAATTACAGCTAAAAATAAGGTTCAACTTTAAATTTATTTTACAGAGATCTTTTGGTACCGAAAATATAACTGTAAACCACCATTACCCTTTTTTAAACAGTGGTGAACAAAGCATAAAAATACTATCATGTGTACGGTAGTTTTTTACTATTTTCTGTATGAAAAAATCTATAATTATATGGATGGATAAATCTGTATTATATCGTATAGCAAGCTGTTATGCCGGTAGCCGGTATATTAAAACTATGAATAGAACACCGGGAAACACTTGAGGGGACGTCCATAAAATACGTAAGGTGTTTATTTCAAATTTTCGCCCCCAACCCCCCGCCTCCCGTGAGTTTTTTTAATATTAAGAGGCACCACTTTTTAACCGAAATATTGAATTTGTTGTTAAAATAATTTTATATATTTGCAGAGACCCCCTCCCCTCACGGTGTGATTCATCTTGACCCCCTCCCCTCTAAGATGCCTGACGTAATTTATGGACGACCCCTTAAAGGAAAGGTCAGACTGAAGTTTGCGCGAGCGACAAGCGAGCGAGCGATTTTTTCAAAACCTAATGCGTAAATGCAAGTGACCACACCGACACTCTTCGGGCGAGCGAAAATTAACATGCAGCCTTCGCACTGTCATTGCTTGAAACACTTTATATTTATAACCACACTCTATACATTGAGACTTATCGGACTTTATAAAAAAATAAACTCTAAATCACCCATAAACGCTCGTAATTTAAAGTTGTATTTTCAAAGATTATCTTTAAACAGCCTATTTATACGCATCGATTATCGAGCCTCATTACAAATTTAAATTAGGGTGTATAATAATCTATCTGCAAAAAGTCAAGGGCACAAAATTGGACCCTTGCGGCAAAGCATATCTCCTATAGAATATTGACCAACCCATCAGCAATTTCATTGTGATATATTGGGTGGGTCAAAAAACTACATTTTTTTATAAAATGCGTTTTGCACACAACGTAAATGTTTAGGGAAATAGCATTTTTGCTTTCCTTAAATTTAACGTATTGCAATTTTAATGACGATCCTTGACTTGAAAAAGAATTCAGAGCTTATTTCCCTAAATAGGTTGAAAGATTACATGCTTTAAACTTTGCATATAAGGTTAGAATTAAATTATAACCCCTTTTAATATTTGGTAATCTAACACCACTTTTCGTGATTTCATCTCAATCAAATCGATTTTTAAGTTATCGAACATCTTCTTGTTTAAACAAAAGAGATTTTTCTACTTATCTTTTCTCCTTTTTATCCAAACTTTGAGTGTGGTATAGGTAAAACCTCACTTGTAAAGGTTTATTTTACGATCTGCTGTAATTTAAATCGTAGTATTACAGACTCATATTACTGTAGATTCATTAAATAAAAAGCTTTTTGCTTTAGGTTGTGCTACCCAATTATTCCAACACATTTTTTTCTCCGTGACCCTAACTATACTTAGTTTAACAAAATTCATATTCAATAATGTAAGGAGTTGCTGCAAGACAGCTAATAAATTTTACTTTAGTTCAAAATATACTATGATAAAATCTTCCCATATTTTGTTGAGTAACGATGAGCAATAAGCATAAAGCACAGTTAGGAGAAAAATAATATATTTTTGGAACTTTGTATTACGATAGTGAAAAGTTGCATGTTTATTATTAAATTGCCTCTTATCCCCCTACATTTCACCAGCGAAATGCTCGGGACTCGTTGCGGTTATGTGGGGCCAGACCTTCAAGCATGCAGATAATGCATTTTACAGGACCTTTCAGACAACGCTGTAGCGCCACAACAGACGTTATTTTAATATAAATACCTCCTTGAAATATTATGTGTCCCCGACTGGGAATCGAACCCAGGCCTTCCGCGTAAAAGTAACAGATACAGAGAAAATTACCAATTTTGTTACAAATTTCGTTTTTTTTTACTGACTTTCGAGTCAATTTCTATTATTATCGGAACTACAAAGCTGCCATCACATATAAAAGAATATGATAAATACCCAAAATTCAAAATTTTATTATTTAATTAATCGTGACGATAAGTTAAATTTACTTTTACTAAAGAAAGATTGTGTCTGTTTTCAAAACTAAATAGTTATTGATAAAGTCCAAACTTAATGTGTAAATAACAATTAATAAAAGACGTTAAAGAGATTCGTTCTTAAAGAACTAACTTCCTTACATATGGTAAGCGACTAGGAAATTCTAATTTATTCATTAAAAATTCTTGTAGGCTAAGGTTAAAAAAGCATTTAGAAAACCATATTTTATCACTAACTTAAATTGCATTGGATTCACGATGAAATGTTTAATAAGGGCGTTGGGGAGAACCAGATCGGACCATTCCAACAATTATACAATGTGTTCCAAATTTGGAATATAACGTTATTGATTTCTTTATTCGAAGTAAATGTTTTTTAAAGTACATAGTAATTTTTTGTTCCTCGTAAATTGATCCCAAATTTCGGAATAAAAAAGGTTATAAACTTTTATGGCACTACCCAAAAACATATTTTTTAAAAACGGGGAAGTACAGGGAATTATGGAGAATTACGGGGAATCATTGGAAACTATTAAAAAGTTTGGGGAAATACGAGAAATTATCGGGGCAGTACAGAGAGTCATGAGGATATAAAAATAAATAATTACGTGGATAATTGTGGGTTTCCTTCTGTATCTTTAAATTTAAAAATATTCACCGAGAAAATTATTTTGGCCCATAAAACTTAGGTTTTTATTATAAAAAATTATTTAAAATTATAATACCCCAAGGGAAATTACTTTTTCAAAAACGGACACATGTATACTGAAAATTAAAAAACAATAACCCTATGACAGTTAAAAAGGAAATACTCTTTGTCTCTTAAAACGTCAAAATTTAACAGTTCAATTAGAGGTCATTTTTTGCAATGACATTTTACGTTATTGAATGAACTTTTTAAAAATAAGCCAATGCACTTAAACTGCAGCTATCAAGATTGCTTTAAAAGAAGTAAGGTATTACGTCCACAGTATTTTTAATTGAAAATAAAGAAACAAATTTAATTCATCACATTGTATACAAAATAAGATACTATTTCACTAGAAGTAAGCCATATACACCTGCCATATTACATATTTCATCGGATCCATAAAGCAGAAGTGAATAGATTCCAAAAATAAACAGACTCATTTTTCACACTATGAACATTATGCCTCTCCACCAATTCAAATAATTTATTTTTATCGCGGCTTTTAAAAATAGTTTTCTTGTGCTTGATGCTAAAGAAAGCTAAAGAGTGTAAATGCTGGAAAATATGTACAAGACATGCGTCAGCACAGGTTCTTAGTAAAATCTAAAATAACAACCGGGAAATTTTATGTGCTACAATATTAATTCCAACGCTTTTAAAATATTTTTAATTACATCCTGACAGTTTTATATTTCGTTTAAAAAAAACAGTAGTTATTTTTATTTAACAAGTCAACCATTCTCAAAAGTGTTTTAATACAGGGACCACGGACTGCATAAAATATATTTTCAAAACAAAAACATCATACATTTTTTGCTTTGTTTTTTTTTACCACCTGCTTAATATCTCTACTTGGAAAATTTGGTTATTTTAATTAAAGATTTTGTCTGGCCCAGTAAATTTGACACCAGAATAATTGTAAGGAGGTGCAGCCCTGGTTTTTTTTGGTTGGTTGATGTACGTCGAACTGGGTACAAACAATTTTAAATAATGTAGTAGGGCCCTCCTTTCTTTTATGCCCCAGGGCTATGCTTACTTTACGTATTGATGTGTTTTATTTTATAGAGGTAAAGATTTTTTTCTTTTGGTTGGAGTACGTCGAAATTTTAAATACCTTACTTGGGGCTCTTACTCTTTTTTTTCCCCTGGGCACTTGTTCACATAGCTACCTACCAGTTCTTTTCCGCCACTAGCTTTGGAAGATGAAATTGTTTCTACCGCTAAAGGAAAGGCAGAATTATTTGCTAAACAATTTGCTGCCAATTCAACCCTTGACCCTCCCGTAAATCATCCAATTCCAGCGGTTACCCAAGTTCCTCATAAAATGCCCGATATTATTTTTAAGGTAAAACACATTAAGCGTATCCTTTCTTCCCTTAACACCAAGAAATCGTCTGGGCTGGATGGCATACCAGCAATCGTTTTAAAAATGTGCTCCAGAACTTGCACCAATCTTAACTCGGCTCTTTCGAATTTCTTACGACACAGGTATCTTTCCGGAAAGCTGGAAAGCTGCACGTGTTCAACCTATTCCCAAGAAAGGATCTAAATCTCTTCCATCTAACTATAGACCAATTTCAATTCTCTCAGTTCTTTGTAAAGTAATGGAAAAACTAATTAATTCACAAATTCTTAAGTACTTAGAAAAACACAAAATTTTGCATGACAGACAGTATGGATTTCGCCACAAAAGATCTACGGCAGATCTTCTTTCCTTCGTATCACACTGTTGGAATAAGTCTCTTGAGTTTCTAGGTGAGTCCCAGATCGTTGCTCTTGATATATCCAAAGCTTTTGACCAGGTCTGGCATGCCGCACTTCTTAATAAACTTCCCTCCTATGGTCTTTCAACTAAACTCTGTACTTGGCTCTCTAGTTATCTATCTGATCGTCGTATATCAGTTATTGTGGACGGCCATTCTTCATGCTTTCATCATGTAAATGCTGGAGTCCCTCAGGGCTCAGTTCTGGCACCAACATTATTTCTTCTTCACATCAACGACCTTCTCTCGTCCACAACTAATTCCATTCATAGTTTCGCCGACGATAGTACCCTTCACTCCAGTTTTCAGGTTCCTAAACCCATTACTAAACCTGACTTGGAAAACAAACGCAGAGCGATGCAGATATCTCTTTCGCAGGATCTTAATTTAATATTGGATTGGGGCGCTAAAAATCTCGTCCATTTTAATGCATCCAAAACACAATCATGTTCCTTGTCGCGAAAAGAGTCATCAAATACTCATCCTCTACTTATGAGCGGCCAAGTTTTACAGAGCAAAGACACCTTTAATCTTGTGGGCGTCACATTTGAAAGTAACCTTAACTGGCATAAACACATTGTATCTATAGCCACGGCAGCTTCAAAAAGCTTGGATTTCTCTTTCGAGCCAAAAGTATTTTTCCCCTTCTAATTTATACACTTTATATGTGTCCCAAATCCGACCTCCCTTGGAATATTGTTCTCATATCTGGGGCATGGCGTCCCCCACAACCCTAAGCATTCTTGATTCTATTCAAAGAAGAGCTATTCGCCTCATTAATGATCCTTCACTTACAGAAAGGCTTCCCTCTCTTGCACATCGTCGGGCTGTGGGGGATTTATCGCTTTTTTATAGGTACTTCCATGGCTTCTGCTCTGAAGAATTGTCCAGTATAGTTCCTCCACTTACGGTTCCCAACAGAGAAACTCGTGGTTCCGCGCGTATGCATCCCTATACGGTCCAACTGGACAGGCCCCGAACTTCCCACTTTGTTCGTTCTTTTATCCCTAGAGTTTCTAGGTTGTGGAACCTGCTGCCCGCGGAGGTCTTTCCTTCCCCCAAATCTTCAAGTATTTAAGTCCCGTGTCAACAAACTCCCTCTTACCTCGCTTAAGACACCCACGGTACGTTAGTATTTAGGCTTTTAGCCTTCGTGGTTTGTCCAAAGATAAAAAAAAACCCACTGCTGAGATCATACGGTATTTATACAGTGTTTTAAATAGTTAGTTTTACGAAAAAAACATTTATTACTACTTTGGTATAAAGGGTTATTTTAAGGCAATCAAAATATATGTTCAGTTACGGAAATTAATTTTTTCAGCTGCACTAATATAATTATGAATACTCTTTTTAGAAAGCAATACACTGCTGGGTTACAT
The DNA here is from genome assembly GCA_014170235.1 of Listronotus bonariensis. Taxonomy (NCBI): domain Eukaryota; kingdom Metazoa; phylum Arthropoda; class Insecta; order Coleoptera; family Curculionidae; genus Listronotus; species Listronotus bonariensis. The sequence goes on from JACEGR010000398.1 coordinate 229,049, forward strand.
AACGAAGAGATAAAAACTAATTGGGCATATAAAGCTTTATAAGCCGTTAGGCAGCACTAATTTAATACATATATTTCGCTAATCTGACATCTTGGCAAAGCTAGAACCCAAAAAATAATTTTTATAGCAACAAAAGCTCAACTATAATAAACCTGTCAGGTTAAAAATGGTCAACCTCCGTGAGAGTAAGAGATACGTGATCTTAACATGGAGAGACTACTTTGAACCTTAGATATAACCAGAATTTTTACGGTAAACGGAAAGTTCAGGGTGTCCTTTTATGTTTACCTACCTAGGCGGTGCATAATATGACCATGAACGTGCCATGTAATAAAAACAGAAAGCAACCAATAATTTTTGATGGGCTTATTTGTTAAAAAACAAAATAAAGTTAAATATGGAAAGAAGAAGTGGTCTAGGATAAACTTAGTTAATGCAGTACAGTGTAAAAAATAAAAAATGCACAAGAAGACCGATAATTCCTTCTTTTCTTACTTAAAATATTGCAAAACATTATATGTATCGGTTATTTCTTAAGGTATATCGGCCTGTCATACAATAACAAAACACTACTACTACTACTAATAGTCACCCAAGCCGAAATGTTTACATGCCGGCATTCGCCTTAGACTGTCTCCTTTCCACGCATTGCCTGCTTACTTATTTGACTGACTGATTTTGTATTTGTATCAAGTAGTAATGTGTTAACTTACTAAAACTGACCGGATGCCCTCTCCATTTTTTATTATTTTATGTCCCGTCAATAATAATTTTAATCCGCGGTAACATTTTTGACATTTTATCCTAACAAGTTCAGAAATGAATGCAAATGGTAAATAACAAGTAAATGAACTACTTTTAAATTATTTTAGGTATATTTATCATGTAACACTAAATTAAAATAAGACAAATAATTTTTTTTAACATTGTGACTGCCGTTTCAAAGCTTTGCTACATTTTTAAACTGAATTTATTTGTTTAAAAATGTATCAAAGCTTCGAAACTGCAGTGTTAATAAATACAGTAATAGAAAATAAAGATATTTGACTCATTTTAATTTAAAATGTACGTAAAAATCCAGTATCTTGTCACAGTTGTCCTTACCCTGTTGCCCCCGTTTCCCCGTATCTACCTGCTTTACGACGCGGTGTCGAAATTGTCAGCTGTAATAAAATTTACCATTCGGTCACCCCAAGCACAAACACAATTTTGTTTCAAAATGGATCCAGCCCATTGTATATTATGCCATGATTATAAAAATAAATAACACACAAAAGTACGTTTAGCGCTCAAAAGTTCGCAGTCAAAATTTCCGGCGCCCAAATGTCTAGCATCAAAACGGCTGCGTCCAAGTGGCCTACTCCGAAAATTTAAAAGAATTACAATAAAACTAGGTCCAATAATATTCTAAGTGGCAAATATTAACTAAAAGTAGAAGGCGCAATTGCTTAAATGAAATAATTTATGTAGATAAAAACAAAATATTTCCCAAAATATTATTTAAGATGTTTCAAAAAACGAAAGCCGTAGAGAACCATGACCTCTTTCCAATCCTGGAGAAGTGTCTTTTCAAAAGGGAATATATTCAATTTTTATTTTTGTTTTGAATTTCTTGTCGAATCTTATTATTTATATCGAATGCACAAATTATTTACCTTATAGTGATACAAAACGGTACATGAAACTAAAATAGTAATTTATGTAACAAGTGCATAAAGTGGAATGGGAAGTTTGACAGCAATTTTAATTTTTGCTGTACAGCCATTATATTGCAACAAAAAATTATAGCCTCCTTATTTTTTAAGATACAATTATCCTCTTCATAACTATACATTTAATACTTAATTTTAGAAAATTGTATGTACTTACTTTTGTAGAAATAATACTAAAACAGTATAAATTCCTTTTCAATTTCTTAGTCATCCAAATTTATTATTACTATTAATTTTAAATATTTTCTATTAAATTTATTTGCAAACTGTCAAATTTTAAAACTAGTGACACATGAACTAAAAGAAATAATGACAAAATCAAAGATAACTTGACCGTTTGGTTCAGTCGATGTCGCGTTTACTGTTACATTGCATAAATTGATATTTTAAAGTTTATTGTAGTTGGCATTGAAACAAAGTACTAATTCAAAGTGTGAAAAAAGGTCTGAAGTGTTGAAAAAGTTACTTTTTTTAACACTTTATGTAGTTTACGATTTAAAAACTGCATTTTTTTTAACGGTCGTGGAAAATTTTATTTTAAAGTAAAGAATTTGTGCATTTTAATATGAATAATAAGATCCCACAAGAAATTTAAAACCAAAATAAAAAATGAATAAATCTCCTTTTGAAAAGACACTAATCACTTAATTTTTTCATCACGTTATTGTCAAGGATAAGACAGTTTTTACTGCAGTCATCAGTTGAAAGGAATATACGTACTGTTTTACATACTTTTAGGGTTTCTTAATGAGTAGTTTGTTTGATGGTAACACAATATGTAAATAATTATGATAAACTTTTCACAGAACATTTACACACGACACGCTATAGTCCGAACTTATTTTAAGCGCCGCCGGGGTGTAAGTAATCAGACTTAATTTTAGGTATAATATGGGAACAGGTATCATGGGTGGAGAGCATGGGAGGGGCCCTAGGTTTCGATTTCAGCTATTAACTTTCTTTTAATTAAGAAAATTAATCTTAGAGAGCTTTCATCGATTACTTAAATATATACTAGGTTACGTGTGTTTACTGTAGGTATAAAAATTTATTGACACTAATATTTTAAACCAAAATTTAAAAAAAAAAATGGTTTACTCCTATACTACCTATTGTTACTACAAATTAAAATATCATAAAAATAATAAGCAGACTCTACAAAAATGATGTTCTCTGTTGTCGACATGTTATAATTACACAATAATAATAATTAAAATGGACTACACCGAAAAAATATTTTGCAAATTTATAACGTGGGATCTTGGTTATTTTAAGCCACAGTTGGAAGTGACAAAATTACAGCTGAATTTAACAAAAGTTGAATAAAGAATAATTGTAAATTTATATAGCTTATATGCGATTAGACTAAAAATGTAATACTCACAATTTAATAACACTGTTACATGTTTACTGTCATATTACATGTAAGTTATGTAAATTAACAAATATTTTTTACATAACTTTTGTAAAGTCATTTGTAATTGTGTTACGTCCAACTGTGGCTCAAAATAATCAACGCCCAACGTTGTAAATACATAAAATATTTTTTCAGTGTATTTCAAATATCTGATGTCACACAAAAGAGCATCAGTATATTCAGAATTTGTTTTGTGTTGGCAATGTTAAGTAATTTTACAGTTATTTTACAATGGATAAACTTGGGATATGGATAAATTTCATGGGCAATATACCATAAAATGTACGTTCTATGTATAAAAACAAGTAAGCGGTCATGGAAAGCACCGTAAGTTTGTTACATAGACTATAGTAACAATTTTTACTATACCTACAAAACAATGGTAAATTGTTGGTCATACGACTGGTTGCTTACTTGCTGGGATTACCACACTGACCGCAACCACACCAACACAGTAAGTACAATTTGCCGCCTGCTATACCTCCAGCAAACGAGATAAAAAGATGCCTATGCCCAAAGGTGTTTAGTGATTTTTAGTTAAATGAGATATTATTTAAAGTAAAAACAATTTCCGACATTTTATTCCTAATATATCAGTAATATACAGATAATTTTAACATCATATTACTTATTGCTCTAAAGTCTAGAGAATAAGTGCCTTCGTTAGGTTAAAAAATCCTAAAACTATCGCCAAAAAATAAAAATAAAAATATTTTTTTGTAATGGAACATACGGCAGCATAGTGTCAAAATTGCACATAAAAATTCAAACTTTTAATATAAGACACAACTAACCTATAAACGCGCCAAAGATGCTTAAACAACCTGTTTTGGGACAAATCTGCCTTAGGGAAAGAAAGTAAAAAATATCAGGATATCTACTTTACATATAAGTCAAATCATTTTATATTCTCTAAGCCAAATAATATTACAGTTATTCCATTGCCAGTTTATTTTTTTAATTAAATTTATTCAATACCTAGTTTGCTGTACGTATCTAACCAAAAAATACAATTATATAATGAAATATTACATATATGTAATATAAAATATCCACATGTGAAAATTAATCTGTTTAATTACGGACAACATATTTTGATATAGGCAATTATTAATTTTTATATTACTTGCATATTTTAAATTATTTTTGCAGGTTAAAAAGAAAGTTCGCCTTTAATTTTGAAGCTACGCCCTTGTGAAGTGTTGTTTCTGTTTAATTTTTTGTTGGGTACTGAAATATGTATTCCCAAGGCGGTTTTTAAATGAATTACGTAATAAAACATATATTTATCACTATGCGACGGTAGTAAAAGTTATGTCAATATAAAATTCTATGTTTTGAAAATTCTTAATTTTTCAATTACAATAAAAATTTTAACTACGAAATGCTAGTAATTTATTAAAAAAACTTATTGAAGATTGTTGAAAAAGTGAGCACTTGTAAAGTAAGGTTGAACCAAAGAGATTATACAGAATCAGCTAAATGAAGTCGTTCATAGGCAATGTGTGGAAACGAGACAGTCTAACGCGAATGCCGACATGTAAACATTTCGGATTGGGTGACTAATAGTGCTGGTTTTGTTATTGCATTACTGACCGATTTACCTTTAAATAGAGGGTGGACCAGGACAAACTTAGACAGTCGATAGGAAACGTTTTTATGAAAAAAATGTAAATAAACATATTTCCTAAATTGCTTTATTTAAGATAAGGGATGGTAAAGTTTAAATCATTAACAGCTTTTTTTCCGTGTGTTACTTTTTATCTTTACCTTTACCTCTGCTTAACGTTTAACAATAACATTGTTAAATAGTGTGTTAAGTAGTCTCAAAATACCGTTTAAATTTTTAAATCGAGAAATAGCGGATATAAATTTTGTATATGGATTTGCAATCGGAAACTCAAGGGCTGCATTTTGACACTACTCGACAATGTAATTAAAAAAGGAAAGTTAAAGGTAAAGGTAAAAAGTAACACAGGAAAAAAAGAATCTGTAAACGATTTAAACTTTACCATCCCGTATCTTAGAGACAAAGCAATTTAGAAATGATTATTTAGATTTTTTATAAAAATACTTTCTTTGGATTGTATAAATTTGTCACGAAAAACCTGGTCCACACTGTATAATTTTAATATTAAACATAAGAAAAATACAGTTTATAAACTAATTTCCATTATTTCAGTGACTAATTCCATACTTTTAACTAGAATTACGATAAACTATTATCATAATTCTAATTATTTTTTAAAATTAACACAGCATATTTAAAAAAAAATAAGCCCACTTAAACTTAAAACATAATTTTTAAATTGGGTCTAAACCTAAAAAATTATAATTAAAGTCACTTACCAAAACTAACCAGAGACATTTCTGTTGAACACACCCTTAAAAACCTGTTTAAATTTACGTGCATAATTATAAAATTTTAAATTATGCGTAAAACCTGTGTATTTAAAAGACTTTATTATACATGAAAACTGACATAAACAGGTTGTTAAAAGCAGCGATAACTAAACAAAACACGCAAAACCAACATAAATTCGTTTTTAACCCTGAAATTCCATTATTAGGTGGTGTACCCTTAATAACGACCTTATTTATTACTCATACTAATTACCAAAAAACTGAAAGTCATAGTTCTATGACCTAAGTGTAACAAGGAACAAGAGCGGCCATAGTTGATTTTTGCAATATTCATGGTGCTACTCACCAGCGTACGCTCCCTAAACGTTTTCTATCACGACATATGAGTAACAAAGGGTGAATAACTAAATAGGCTTGTGTTTGCACCCTCATCAGCTATTTACAAGTAAGTATGACGTATTTTACATGCAAAAAGGTTTAATTTTAACTAAAGCGATACCTCTACTTATGAAAAGTTTTTATAAGCACTGGAGAAAACTTCTTGTTTAAACAACATTACCAACTAAAAAACGTACTCAACTTGCATAGCAATTTAAATCTTTAAGGCAAGAAAAACGATGGGTGTCTAAACAAATGTTCTTTATTTAAGAAAAACAATATCCTGTCCTACAAGCGACGTTTAAAAACAAATACAAAAAAACTTAGGGTGATTCCTTGCTTAAAATGAAGGGTTGTTTGTTGTAGAAACGTTAAGCCAAAAGTCAATCATTATGGAAAGATATCGCAAAAAGAATTAGCATTTCTCAGATATAAAATACACTGACAGTTTCAAAAAACATGGGAAACCGCCTAAAAAATAAGAACATGTGGATCCAAACCTGCTTTATTTTTAAGATAAAAAGAGTAAAGAAAAATTAATTTAAAAAAAAAATTGAGTACCTAAGTAAGTAAAAATAATAAAATTGCACTAATCTACACCACAGATTCAGAATAATTACAAAAGTTAGTTAAATCAAAAACTCGATTTAAAAATAACGGAAAAAATCCAATTCTAAAAAAATCTTCGCGGTCTGTATCTCAATGCACGAAAGGCACAGTACCCACGAATTAATTAAAACAAGACTTTTTTAGAAACCTTATAACACAAAAGTGTAAAAAAACTCTTTTGTACCTTCAAAAATTCGATTATCGGTCAAGAACTCCAGACAACCACAAAAATAGACAACAAAATCATTTAAAAACTACGCTTCAAATATACAATCCAATACATTGAAGTGTATCTAATTATTTCAGCACAAATGTCATGTGACTTCCTTCCTGCTAAAGGTTTTATAAATAATACATTTTTATAATAGTGAAAATAATTGCATAATAATTTAATGTAAGCACATTTTTAGGATGAAGAACTGATAGGAAAAAGAGATGCCGGAAGTCTCTTCAAGATACGAATGAAAATTTATAGCTTCTGCAGTTCTTCAGATAATAAATGGGCAACTGTGATAAAATTATTACTAGTGTAAATCTTACTTAATGTCTTTCGGCAATGTGAAAAAAAAATAAATTGGAGCGAAAATATGTTTTTCTGTCAAACCGGTGGAGGCCATTGACGTTTATACATTAGCTGATCAGTAATAATTACAATAATCACTGAGTTGCAGATCAGAAGTTAATATACAAGATGTCCCGTAATGATTAAGTAATTTAAGTCAATAAGTAACCGTAGATTCTAGGCGTAAATATAGTATACAATAGGATGTCGCCAAATAAGTTATTGTTAATGTTTCTAATTCCTAACGTAGCAGATGGTCATGCAAAACTGGCACATTTGTATAAAAAGTCGATGCTTGTGTGTTTTACAAAACACATCCACTTTTTATACAATTGTAACAGTTTTGCATGACCCGGTATCCCGGTTAAGAGACCGATTGCTACAGTTTGTTTTTTCTTATTTATAAAGCTGTTTTTACATTTTGAAATATTTCTTGTGGGAAAATTATTGCTGCAATTTTTGGATTTGCGCTAGCCCGTCCTGTTTTTTTTACAGTCTACGAAGGCTAAAAGCCTAAATACTAAAGTACCGTAAGTATCTTAAGCTAGGTAAGAGTCTTAGTACGGTAGTTATATACTTGATGATTTGGAGAGAAAGGGAAAGGGCAAACCTCCGCGAGCAGTAGGTTCCACATTCTAGAAACTCTAGTGATAAAAGAACGAACGATAGGGCAGTTCGGGGCTTGTCCAATTGGGCTGTATAGGGATGCATTCGTGTAGCAGCACAAGTTTCTCTCTTAGGAGCTGTAAGTGGAGAAATTATACTGAATACTTATGCAGGGCTTCCAGTAACTCAACCGACAAACTTTAAAGGGTAATTCTATAATTAAAAATAGGAAAAAAACTTTATGTGAACATATGTCCTAAACGTCTTAGTTTTTGAACTACGGGGTGTTAATTTTTTTAAAATATCGTTTTTTATTATAACTTTTATACCAATTAAAATATTTTTTAAAAATTGGGAGACATCTCCTATGCATCAGAAGACATTTTTGGCGTAAAAGAGAAACATTTTTACCATTGTCATCCATAAGGGGTTTAGGGTAAATATTTTTAGGAAAAAATAGTACGCCACTGAATTTTTCCAACCCCTAATTTTTTTTTGTTTGATGTACTGTTTTCGCGTATATAAATGGAATCCATTTCTTGGCATGGTCAAATCCCTATCTAATAAAAGAATAATAACAAAGGTTATTTTTTACTGTAGAATTTGATGTTAGCAATACAAAATGACCATGCCAAAAAAAAGGTTTTTAATTTTTATGCAAAAACCGTTCATCAATCAAAAAAAAGTTCATCCATCAAATTAGTTCTAAACTAACCGGGGATTCAAGGTAAGATTTTAATTTAAAAAAATGCAGTGGTGTACCATTTCTTTCTTAAAAAAAATATCCTAAACCCCTTATGGACGACACGAGTAAAAATTAGTTTTTCTGGTATGTCAAAAAATGTCTTCTAATGCATAGAAGACGCCTTTCAATTTTTTAAAAATATTTTAATTGGCTGTAATAAAAACGGTAATTTAAAAAAAAAATTACACTCCGTAGTTCAAAAACTAAGACATTTAGGACATACGTTTATATGAAGTTTTTTTCCTATTTTTTATTGTAGAATCATCCCTTAAAGTTTGTCGGTTGAGTTACTGGACACCCTGTATATTTATAAATAACCTTAAAAAATAGTTTCTGTAGTCATTTTATTAGTAAAAAGTTTACAAACCATTTAAATTAGTTGTTTTCAATTTCGATCAGTTGGTTAACCTCATTGTCTAAACAAATTGCAGTAATAGATTTTAAACTGTAAAAAATGTAAAAAATGCCTGCAATAATTGCAGCAAATTAGCAAAACAGCTTAGGTAAAAGGTTTTTTAGGGTCGTCATAAAATTTAAATTGGCACGGTTTCATCGATTTTGTAGAATTTACTGTTAAATGAAGTTCTTTATAATTTGAAATTACGATAAATATCAAAAAATCATACCATATGATTAATTTTAATAGTATAAAACTTAGTTATCAGGGCCAAAGTGGACTAAGTGAGCTACTACTATTTTATAATAGCTCTTAGTTCACAGTGGCCCTGATAACTAAGAATTCTTATGTAACAACGTGTTAAACTTGTGGACTGGTCCGAACTGGTTCTTAACACCTCATATAAACTCTTTTACGTATCTAAGTTCATAACTATAGGCTAACCTAATTCCAAATAGAGGTAAGAAATATTTGTCAAAAATTAAGGAATTAACCAAGCATGCCTAAAGGGATAAAACATTGCTCAAAAATACAGTAAATATTTTTACACCATGCATCTCCTAAAAAAATAACGTGTAGGTATACATTATACATACATTTGAAAACGATATAGAGCTAATTTTAGGCCCTCCAGGTCATTTAAGAAAAACGCTCGGACTCGTCAATTTTGAATTTTAGGGGAAAAGATTTTCTCCACTAGCCCTGAACTGCAACTGTCCAACAGGGGTAAGACTCACACTCAAAATTGAGGGTGTGACTAACCCCTAAAATTTAAGGTAAATCACACCCTCGCCAAAAGGATTAATTGATATCTAATTTTAAAGATCGTTTAACCCTTACCATATCCTCTGAGTTTAAAGTAGCTTGCCCTGACATGTAATTTAATATTATACATTAAAAAAATAAAAATCAAGCTGTCATATCAACGAAAATAATAGCACAGACTTCAAACTTGGCAGTTGTAATCAGGACGAAAGAACCTTTAAAATAAGGTATCACTCGACCTTAATTTCATTTAAAATTTTGGGGGTAAGTCTCACCCTTGCTAGACGGTTTCAGTTTAGGGGGTGAAAGTGGCAATAAAATGTTTCCTCCCAAAATAAAAACTGACGGGTCCGAGCGTTTTTCCTTCAATGCCCCGGAGTGCCAGAAATCAGCTCTATTTTGTTTTTAAATGGCCACTCTGTATATTAATTAAAAGTTTAAAATACAAATATGTTTCCGGTCATCTTAGAAATTCCATTTAAAGTTTCGTGTTACTAGTCAAAAGATAAAATATTATAGCTCTATAGTGCACCCCTGGAGCCTTTTAGTACTTTTAAGCAAATGTTATATTTTTTAATATTTGAGATTATTGTTTAGAAATCTCACAGCAGTAATAGCTACTATATCTATGCGAAATATAGTTTGGCATAGCAAGCACGATCCTCCAATTATTTTGTGGTAGAAGAGTTATTCAAATACTGTTATTATGCACCAATAAAATAAATTAAAACAATTCTTCCCTGCAAGCCATCACTGGTTTTAAAAACTTGTAGCTACCGTAAGAACAAACTGTAATAAACAAATGTTTCCGTTTGATGGGACAAAATAAGCTATGCCATTATTCGAAGCCAATAAACTTAATAGCGGTCTATCGCTGGTGTTTTGTACCTGTGTATAATATCTAATAAGATAATTAAATAACTGTAACTGTTTTTCTTGTTATATTTACCATTTTTATTCTGTACCTCAATCGATAAACGTGAAATCGATTATAGGATGAATGGATCTTTATTTAAACTAAAAGTGAAAGAAAAACTTACGAAGCCGCTACAAGTTATTATTTTCAAATTTTAAGTTAGTTACGATGCCGCCATCACCGTTTTTACCATGCAAAGATGAGGTTAAGTCGCAAGGCGTCAAAAAAGAAATTAAAACTCAATGGTTATGTTTTAATTTGAGTTCTTACATAAAAACTATTTACATAAATGATGTTTGCTATAAACTTGTATCCAAGACAGTTGTTGTTTTTCTACTGACACAAACAATGGTAAATTTTTAATCTTAGACGCTCGTTTGAAGGAAATTTATCAAGCGGGCGTCCATCGACAAAATATAGTAAACAGTACGTATAATTTGATATTGCAGCATGCTAGCCTCGAAGTATCTGACCAAAAATTTAGGACAAAGATAAATAGGGCGTTGAGAACCAGAGCCGACCATCCCACAATTTAAAAAAAGAGCTTTAACACGTATTTTTAATAACATAAAAATTTTTATCAGTAAACTAAGTGAGGCTCTACAATCTTATAACAATTATTCCACACTGTCCCTGATATAAGGGGTTTAGAACTAAAGTGGTGTAAGTCACCTTGTTTTAAAAAACTGGACTTAGTGTATTTTTAACACGCTTTTATTAACTTGGGTTGTAACTATCTATCTATCCATCTGGCTATCTATGTAACGGAATCTTTGAGCCTAATTTTAACCAACTTCCAGCTATTCGATTTCTTTGAAACTTTGCACACGTATTAAGGACCCATGACAATGCAATAATCTGCAAACAGTATCCCGTTATCTTGTTTTTGATCGCCAGGAAAAAAATTCCATTATATTATAAAAACAACACCTGGGTTGCCATCTGTTGGCAACATTCCAAACTTTGCTACTCAATTGCGAAGAAATTTTTAGTGGGTTGCCATCTGGTGGCAACATTTCAAACTTTGCTACTCTTTGCCATCTGTTGGCAACATTCCAAACTTTGCTACTCAATTGCGAAGAAATTTTTTAGTGGGTTGCCATCTGTTGGCAACATTTCAAACTTTGCTACTCTTGTTCACTAAAAAATTTTTTCGCCATTTTGTCAAGAGTAGCAAAGTTAATTGATATAACGAACTAAAAAATGAAAAATAATTAATAGTTTAAAAACTAAAAAACACGCTTTTATATGCAACCGAACTAAAAATTAGAAAATAATTTTTCATTAAAAAAATATTGTCATTTCATAGTAAAAAGCGTGGGGTGCTTAATATATTAAATGTTATAATTATTATATTTGCCAATATCTATGATGGAAAAGTTATGAAAAATAGTAAAATGCACACCACGCTTTTTACTATGAAATGACAATATTTTTTTTAATGAAAAATTATTTTCTAATTTTTAGTTCGGTTGCATATAAAAGCGTGTTTTTTTAGTTTTTTAAACTATTAATTATTATATATTATTTAAAGCCATCTTTATTTTCTGCCAAAGTGGTGTAAGTCATAGTTTGATACTAGACGAATGAATCTCCCGTATCAAGTAAAATTCGTTTCAATTTAACAAATATGTTTTAACTTTAGGGACAAATATCTCAATTTATTTTTACTTACACCACTTTGGTCGGGGCCACTTATATATAAATTTTATACTATTAAAAATAAGTGTTAAGGCTATTTTTGTAAGTAACGCTCTGGTTCTTAACGCCTTAAATGTGGTTGATATTTCAAAAGATCTTGATCTAGAGGTTGGTTTTGCATGACCGATTTTTTCCTAACCAAGGTACAGACGGTCATGAAAAAAAAATGAAAAGTAAATGTATTTTGTAATACACACTGTTTGGCCTTTCATGCAAACGTGACAGTTTTGCATGAGCGTTTGTATCCCGGTTTGGGCGAATGTTTATAATAGTTACATTTTTGGTCACAGTGACGGCAACCACTTCCATAACCATTCCATGGTTTTCGTTCATTGAGATTCATAAAAACACCCACTGATTTTAATTAATTAACTTATATAATTTAATATTTTTAAACTCCTTTTGTGGAATAGCCTAAAGACATACATTTCCTACTTTAATTCAGGTTTCGATATGTACACTACACTTAAAAATATTACTAAATAATCAAATTAACCGAATGACACCTACGGATTTTTACTAATTTAAACAATCAAATAATGTAATAACATTTGACGTAATTGCATATTTAGAGTCATCCATTCATTCAAGTTTTTGTTGCGATGAAATAAAGATCTCAATAAATGAAATCTAGTGTCAAAGGCCATAATAAAACTTGTTACTAATAGGTCTTAATCATCACATACTTTCTTTAATTATTTTTCGCAAATTGTGAGTTATGATATACATATAAAATAACATGTTTATCTGTGACAGTTGTAATATCTTTTATAGTATTTCGTAGTATAATATAAACAAAACAAGTGCAGAACGATCATATTATGGGGTTTTTAGTTAGTAAAGCTAGTGGTCTATCTACATGTTTTTTTCTACAGCAAATAAACAATCAAAATACATTCAGTGCCATGCTACATTGCATATGGAAATAATATATTGGTAAAAGTTGATTTTAGCAGCTCTTTTTGAGATACATATCTGGGTTTAAACAATATACTTCCTGTATGGCTAGGTCTAAGCCATATAGGGTGTTTTGTAATAAGATTAATATTTAAGATGGTGAGTCCTTTGGTGACTTTAAGAAAAAAGTGCAAAATAAACCTATGGCGTAAATGGCCTAACTTTCGAGATACAGGGTGGCAAAGTTTAAAAAAAAGCACTTTTTCCACTCTGTATCTTAAAACTTAGGACATTTTGGAGATAGGTTTATATTAACTTTTTTCTTAAAATCGCCTTAGGGTTTATACAATTAAAGTACAGGAAGTTAATTTTTTTAATCCTATATATATATATATATATATATATATATATATATATATATATATATATATATATATATAGTATATTATATCTTATGATCGACTGCTTAAACCAACTTTTACGAAGTATATATTTATTATAAATATTATGTCAAAGAATAAGATTTTGTATTTATAAGTTTTATACAGAGTGTGTCAAAAAAGATATTTTGTTTTTAATTTGTGCAGAATAGCGTAGGTGGCGCCTTCTAGAGTTAATAAAAAAAATAATAGCAAATTCTAAGTTCTCGCCTCCCAAAAACCTCTTTAGAGGAATATTTTAACAAGATGCCGTATATTAACAAAATTATTTATAATTAACGAAAACCACAATAAATTTTTGACACCCTATATCTCCGTAATCAGTCACTTTTGGACTAAGGTAAGTTGAGTTCGATCGTCATATTTTAGCCTCAGGAACTTGTGATAGCATTTTTCCGCGTCTTTTAGATACACCCTGTTTATACGATTAAGTAAGACATGATTAGTAAACATTTTTATACCAAATGATAAGCACAGGCCGATATATGCAGTCAGATTTGCACATATATGTTTGAACAGATTTCAGTAAACAGACTTTGCGTAAACCAATCGCATGTTGAAAATTTAACTAGCGGATTTGTAACCATATTTAATAGCATCTAGCAGAATTATAATCTTGGGGCACCAAAACGCCACCCTTATAAACAGAGCTGAATCAGCATAAAAATCTACCAAGTAATAGATTAAGTACTTTTTAAAAAATATATTTTTGTACAATTGAAAACGTGTATTAAAAACATATTAGCACCATCTTAAGACTGAGGAGACTAAGAGCGGTATAACAATATGATGACTCATTACGAGAAAGTACCTTTAAAAAAATTGTGTTATTTAAAAGCAACAAAAGTGTATATTAACATTAATAATAATTTTTATTTCGGCAACTATACTACAATAAAGTACTTTGTTTTTATTTTTGCATTACAAAAAATTATTTCAATAACCAAGTGTTTATTGGACTAAAGTTTTTAGGTTGCAAAATATTCATATTTCGGTCTTAGCTAAACGCCATGCGCCCTTATTTCTTAACCCCATAACATAACATTATTTGACGGATTAATTGATTTAAATGACTTGAGGCGTTTTTTGTGTTAATACGGTTCAAAACATTTGAATACCTATCTCTATCTAACGGTATATGCGGTTTAAACCACTCCAATGAATACGGTTAACACAAAAAAATGACTTTGGTTTCCAAAAGTAAGCGTTAAAGTAATTTATGTACTTTAAGCAGGTATTAAAGTATACTTTAACTATTTCAAGTACCTACTCATATTTTGAAACTTGTATTTAGATATTTTTTACTGCAAAATATTTCCAGTAGTTTTAAAATGTACTAAATCCCTTAGGATAATTAAATATCTTCGTCAGAGATGAGACCAGTCTCTCTTGTCTTCTCTAGCCTCACCCCGTAAATGCATTCATCTAGGTACTATCTAATTAAAAATCGTATTATTTCGACATACAGAGTGTAATTTAATTGATGGCTAAAAATACAGGGCATGATTCCTTAGCTTATTTTAGGAAGAAAAGTTCATATAAACATATGTCCTAAACGTCTTAACTTCTAAGCTACAGGGTGTCAAAGTTTTAATAAAAATATCGTTTTCTTATCATAACTGTAAAACCCTTTAATACATTTTCATTAAATTTAACATGCACCTACAAAGCACCAATAAGCTTATTTTGATGTGGAAGTTTTTTATTATTTCCACCAGTGGCGTCCGTACGGGATGTATAGCGGAAATTTATGATACACCATTACTTTTATTAAAAACAAAAATTATTTTTAAAATTCCTATCTATTTTGCAACCAATTTGACCTCTTGATCGTTTTTATAAAAACTGTTTTTGATGCAACTTGAAACTAGTAGGCTGGTGCCCTATTTTTAATTTTTAATGCGAAAAGAGGATTTCAAAAATAATTTTATTTAAAAAAGCAATAGCCTACAATTTTTTTATTTTCAGTTTTCATCCCGTACGGACGCCACTAGTTGAAATATTTAAAAATTCTTTATGTTAAAAATCCCATTGGTGCTTAGTAGTTTATGCCAAATTTCATGAAAATATCTACAACAGTTTTAAAGTTATGATTAAAAAAAAACATTTTTTTCTTAAAATTTAACACCCTATAGCTTAAAAGTTAAGAAGTTTAGGATATATGTTTATATAAACTTTTCTTTCTAAAATAAGCTAAGGAATCATTTCCTGTATTTGTAGCCATCAATAAAATTACACCCTGTATATTTAAAAAACGTTTAAACCATGTTTTCAAATTTAAAAGGCGTAGACTTAAACCAAGAAACTGAATGGGTGACCGCAAAGTGAATTTTGATTTGATGTTTACGAAACTGAAAAATAATGGATCACCCGGCTCCCGTGAAACCTAGAACTTAGGGCTCAGACAACTCTTAATGTAAATAGAATGTTTAGAAAAGTGTTCCTTTGTCATTAACCGATAATGAGTATATTATTATACAATTAAAAACACTTTAATGGTCATTATTCATCATCAGGGAACAAAAATAATCATTACTTTGTACGTCGAAAAAACCTGGATTTTCTAAAGACTCATTGAAAAACCAATACTTTTAGTTTAGTTTTTTAAAAAAAGGCATTTGGGGCATTAGTGTGTAAATCTTGTAGAGTGGATTGGATAATCCCAAAATTATTTTTTCGATTTTTTTTTGTTTTTTTATTTATGCAATAGGCCGGCTTTTCATTTAATTAATGTAAGCTAATTTTCGTTTTTTGCTTATTATAGTACGCCGAGTAGTAAGCTTCCCTTAGAAAATTCATTACTTAGGCTGGCTATTATAAATGTGTCGGTAAATAAATCTTGGGATTAAACTGAAAATTAAAAATTTTAAATCCGTAAAACTAATGTTTAAACTTGAGATTTCGTAATCGGTACTTCAGTACCGCTTAACCTTAAAATAAAGAAGGGTTTTAGAAAGAAATTAGAAATTTTGCGGTTATTTTAAATTTTTAATTTTCAGTTTAATCATAAGATTTATTTACCAACACTTTTATAATAGCCGGCCTTAATAATACATACTATACAGGGTGTCGCAGAATGTTGTTAAGAAAATTTATGATCAGATTCTACATCAGAAAATATAAAGAAAAGTTTATATAAACATGAGTCCGCGAATTTTTGTTTATAAGATACAGGGCGTTAAACTTTTCAAAACCAAGAAATTTTGAAAACACCCTTCTTAATAAAAATTGTTATACTGGATACAAACCTTATTTAAATAAGTATTTAATGTTGTTGTTACATAACTGCTAATAAAAAAATATAAAACTTAAAAAGCTTCTTTTGTGCATTTGAGTGAATTTTATTTATTTTTTTTTCTCCTAAACTAAACAAGACACGAAAAATAAAAAAGCTGTATTTATATTTGCTTAATCTAAAAAAACACAAAAGTTTTACACATTTACACAGACAGTGGCGTACCATTTTTTTATTAGAAATATATTCCATTTTTAATGGAATATATTTCTAATAAAAGGGTGTTAAACAAGTTTAACACCCTGTATTTTAAGAAAGAAGAATTTGTGAACTCATGTTTATAGAAATTTTTTATTTCTTTTTTCATATTTTTTGTAGTAGAATCTGCTCTTAATTTTTTTAACAACATTCTGTAACAACCTGTATATTGTGTGATAATATTTTTTATCTGACACTAAATTAAACATTTTTCCGTTTAACTGCTATTTATCGATAAAAACTCGAAAGAAACGTTTTTAGTCTCGTCGCAAGCCCTCTAACGAGAGTCATCTTATCAAAACGAGATGAGAATCTATCTTGGAGGTATGATAAGTAATTTGCGTACTTATGTCAATGAGAGCGTCGTACTATATTTAGTACAAACATACAAAATCGTTATTATCATAATTTAACAATAAATTTCTTTATCATATAAATATAATAACAAACGCTATCAAGAGGCCAAATTACTACAAAAATCAAAACAAAGGTATTAAAGTTAAACAGACAATAAGTGCTTACACTAAAACAATAATCATTACCTGTTACATTGTTACATACAGAGTAAAATATTAATTAAAAAAATACTTTGACATGCCTACTATAATTATTAACTGTTTTTATTGAGTAAATAGGTACGTAATTGTCTGAATATAAAAACTTCTATTAAAGTTATGCTAGTAAAGGCAAGACAAGAATTATAATAAGTGTGGGAGGCCATATATTAGATATCTTATGAGAAAGTTTTAAATAAACATTAAAAGTATTTTAAGTATAAAAACATCTTACCAAAAAAGCATAAACAAATTATACAACAAGTGTGTTTGTTGCTTAATAATTAATGCGGCACAATTTTAGGAATTTGTTTTGTAAAAATGATACCAAAAATACTTTAGTATACCTGTCTTCCAATGGTTGGGTTATGTTTTATTTACTTAAAAATACACGTTACAAATTTTTATTTAAAAAACTTACCTTAAAATAGTTCCTGAGTATCAGCATAGATAAATATTCTTCTCTGTTAAGATAGGTAATCTGTTGTACCAGTATCTGTGGGGACGCACGACAATCATTTTCAAACACTCAGTTTATTTTGATTCGTAGTTTTATTTGGCGCTAAACTATTTCAAAGTCACAAAAGTCCATAAAAACTAAACAAAAGTCACTTATGTTTACGGTTTTTAACCTCTAATTGTTGTTATTCGGTCCTTTTAATTCATATTTTAATTAAAAACACGCAACAAGCAGTTTATTTACTACCGACACTCTTATAACAGAACTGTGCGCTCGGCATTTTAACTCAACTACTGTTAGGTGTTTCTTTTACGAGATGGTCGGGTACCTTCGTTCAACTCCGGTACTTTCAAATAATGGTGCCCAACTCTCTGAAGAGGTAAAGTAAAGCTGGACGTAATAACACAGCTGAATAATACATTCATGTCATGAGATAGATTTCTTGCTTTGTGCCCCTACCTGGTTTTATACCTGTCGCGTCACAAATACAAACATAAAGGAGGAATTAGTCTACAAAAAAATATTTTTATTCGAATATGGGCTTACAATTGACGCATAAAAACTACTTTTATCGGTAATTTTACCTTAGGACGAGCATTGTTTCTTCTGGAATTCATTTTTACATATCTAATAAAATAATTCATATTAGAAGTGAAGTTATGAATTGGGCAATAAAATTAAAATTACATTAGAAAATACTCCTACCAGTAACGGCTCCTGGTTCTTATAGCCAAGGAGGCTAAAATTATATTAGGGATAAATTAATGGTAGATGTCTCCTCTATATTACTTTTAGGGCAGCCTTGAATTCAGAGGTTGGCCCGGGAGGGACATTTCTCCCGGAACAAAAAATTCCCCTCCGCGAAAATTTGGTGTATCAATTCATAAGCATGAATACAATCTCAAAATATACAATTCCTTACACCATAGATATACAAAAGCGTCAAGAAAAGCTTGAAGTAAGCGATTGGTTTGGTTTTAGGACTTGAAGGCCAGAGGCGGAGGAGGGCTTGGGTGGTCGCCCACGGCCTTGCGACCTGGGGGTCTCGTGGATATGAGCGCCTCGCAAAATGTATCTTCCCACATAAAATTTTGGTCTTGTTCCGTCACTGCTGAAGACCTTTTTTTTGCTGTTCAACTTGATAATACATTTTCCTTGTTATTTCAGGACCCCCGCTACCCGAGAATATTAAACTCCCCTGGAAAAAATTAAAGTATTTACACAGGGCCGATTTTAGACCATTGGCCTTATGAGTACTGCCAAAAAAAAAAAAGAAAAAAGGTCACTACTTTTACTTTTTACCTTCAGTACCTATACCTGAAAAAAATTATTTTTCATATTTCCAAAAAATCGTATTTATCAGAAAAGTTTCTGTTATCTGAAATCATAGCGTTTATAAAAAACTTCCTATATTGTAGTACAGGATGGCTCAAAATTGACTTTCCAAAATATTATTTTGGAAAGTCAATATATCCATAAATTTTTAATGGTACCACCAGTAAATTTTATTCTCTTTTAAAAGAATACAATAACTACCCATAAGTAATTTTTTTACACTTCTGCTCTATTTTTTTATTTCAATCTCAAATGCTAAGTAGGCATGGAAAAATAGATTTGATCTTTAGTTTTTAACGACTCTAAAAGGAGTAAAAGTTTGCCAAATCCAATTTATGGCCATACCTCCTTTTTTTCTAAATGGAACAAGGGTGGCTCGTTGAAATGCCCTTAAAGAGCATTTAATTTTAAACAATTTATACAGAATTATTTTTAAGTTGATATTTTCCCTTTAATTAACACTGTATAAAAATGCAAGAAAATAATAATTTTTTCTAATAAAATTATGTCCGAAAATACTGTCTTTCGGACATAATTAAAAAATGCATTTTTTGTCATTTTTCCACAAAATTTGGTAAACTTCTTTTGACCATTACATTATTTTTTGCTGTTAAGGTTTTTTTATAAAAAATTACCAGTGGCGTTCGAACAAGATTTAAACGGATTTTTTTAAAGAAGGAAATAATACGTCACTGTTTTTTTAAAATCAATAATATGTTTGAAATACTCATTTACTTGGACGTTAATGTGATCTCTTGATATTTTTTCGTATGACAAACGGTTTTCGTTTAAAGAAATAAAAGCTATTTTCATGAATGGTAAAATCGCTAAAACCAAAGACAATTATAGTTTCACTAAACAATAATTGTCTAACCTAATATCGTGTTTTATTTCTATGTTAGATTTTTGACTGTGTAATGGCTTCCTAAGAGCAACAAACTTATTTTTAATGACATTAAAATTAACTACACTACGACCTACGACATCCGTATATATTGGGAAATTCCGTCCAAATTTTAAATTTGACCGTAAATCTAGTTATTTTAGATAGATGGAAGCTCAAAAACCGCTCTGCGTAGAAATCGTACTGCAAATGCGCGAACTAAACATTGACGAGACAGGGTCGCTCCATAGATAACCTACATTTAGATCCGCAGTGGCAAGAAGCATTTTTCGGATTTTTACGACCTCGCGCAGTGGGTGGACGAACATGCGCACTTAAAAGCCGTGGCAAAAATACAAACACCGGCACCCCATACCCTTCGTCCGCGGTCTGGCCGTAACGCTCATTAGCTACCGTACTTCGAACAGAAAACCAGGACGCCGTCAACAAATTCTTTTATAATGCGGATAGTTTGTTTGTCGCCGGGTGCATTTACCCTCAACTGGCTTGCGCACAAACCGGTTTTTTCGCCCATGAAATGTAACTTTTGTTTCGCGCAGGTTATAACATTGGCGATCCATCGAGATCAGTGGGTCGCTCTCACCGAATTTGTGGGTTAGAACTTTGAGTCTCGTATATTTTGACCGTTATAGGATTTTTTTTTATTAAAACCGTAAAACAAATAATTTTAATATAATATATATGTATACAATAAATTTAACATCATTATTTTTAAATCCGTACTGCGCATGCGCCAACCTAAAAATCGTACATACCTTGTATCCGACTAAACAGATAAAGCAAAGTCCAAATCCGGTAGTATTTGTAAATTTTGTAATTTTATTGACCGTAGATCTATTTCATTTTGTTTATTTATACCCGAATATGATTGATACAAACGCGCCACTGCAGTTTCCGAAGCCGCGAAAAATTACCGTCACAAATTACGTATAGTTAGCTTAAATTTTTAAACTATTAAAGAAACACATATCAAATGGGGTATTTTAAATCTTTAAACTCTTAATTTTTTTTATTAGTAATTCAATATAAATGGTATTCCATTTAAAAAAGAAACACGTTTGTGTGATAACTTTTAAAACAGTCAATGAAAAAATATAGGTGCGCCACTAAACTCTACGTAAAAATCCCTAAAACTCAACTTACATCTTATTTCTATCTCTAATAACAAAAAGGTTTACGTGCCTGCCCAAATTGACAAAATTTGATAAACACTCTGTATATTTCAAAACAAATTAAGTTAGCTATGACTTACCCCCTAGGGTTTATTTCGAAAATTAAAACAGAATGTGCAAACAGATTTATTTTAACTCTTTTTGTTTTAGTTTAAGAAATTAATCATTTAATTAAGAACTAATTGTTTATTACCTCTTTTTTTCATAGGTATATCGTATTGTAGTTTATAATTCGATTATTAATACACTAATAATAATAAAAAATCATATTTCGTTATTCCATACTTCATTGTTAGTTCATTCAAGTTATAAAATTACTTAAAGTGGTCAAAAACGGTACATCTACCCTAAGGCTCATTAAATACAGGGTGGCCCACCATATTCGACACGGTCTGTAGCTAGATAACTATGGGGTTTTAAAAAAAAATTAAATACTGGAACATATACAGGTCGGATAAGACCACATTATAAAATTATTTTAGTCTATACAGGGTGTGTCAAAAAAGTTTGACGTATCAAAGTTATATTTTTTAAAAGAAACGCCCTATATTTTATGACTGTTTTAGATTCTACTTTAAAAAATAACTCAAGTTTGTTTATAGTACTAAGTGTCTAATTTTATTCGTTTTTGTGATATTTGATTTTTTTGAAAAATGCTGAGGTAAAATTAAATTGATTTTACTTTAACACTTTAAACTTTAAAATGTGCAACACAAGATTAGAAAAAGTCTGCCATATCATACGTAGGTCAAATCAAGATCAAATATTGTACAGGGTGATCAAAAAATTATTTCAATTTTTCAGAAAATCAAATAGCCACATCTCTCTTATTTTAAATGGAACACCCTGTATTTTTTACGTCACATGGTGACAAATAAAATACTCTTTCAAATGGTGTATAGGTTGCCTATAACTATCTTTTGTGCTTTTTAGTAAAATCTGTTTTTACAAATTTTTTAGTCCAAATGTTTATTTAAATTAAAGTTGGCTGTGACATAGCAGCCATTAATATTTTCTTAAGGAAATAACAACTACCATTTATTGATTACTAGTGTTTTAGTCAGTTTAAAAGAAATTTCAATGATTTTAAATAAAAACCCTTCTTCTACAACAACAAGATGATATAACACTGGTAGCACAAGAATAAATATATTAACCAGAAGGATATCTCGAAGGCGGCTTCTTTGATGTCTCCTAGCGTCTCATGACCTCGAACTGCATATTTTGCAGGCGTTTCATGAGCGTACCTAAGAAATTAACATGTTTAGGCGCCTATCTCTTAAAAATATATTTTAATATTATTATAATGCATTTTATAACATCTATGCAATCAAATAAAACAGATGCTTTAATAATATGTCGTATTGAGATATATTAATAATTATTATGAAATGTGTCTATTTATTTTCGCATATGACAATTTTTTATTTTTCATATTTTTGAAGTTTCTATTTATCCATTTGAGGGTATGGAATAGTCTAACTGTAACAAACCATTTAATTAAATAACTAATTGGAAATTGTTCACAAGGATGTAAAAACTATTTTTAAACGGTTTTACTTGACCTGTTTGTTATTTATTTGGAATTATTTTTTGGGTCAAATCTAGTAATTGAAATTTGACCCCCTTCCTGACGACCGATCGATCTGAAATTTGGTACACTTCCTTAGTCTTGATGACAATACAATATAACATATTCTTTATGATTGTAAATCCAACATGGCCGCCGATACAAAATGGCGGATTACATATTACTTTACTACAACCTCAATATGGGTATCAAATTAAAGGGCTTTATTGGTAGAATAGAACCCACTATGAAAAAATAAAATCCAAGATGGCCGCCGCCACAAAATGGCGGATTATATATTTTTTTCTCACAAATACCTCAATATGGGTATCAAATGGAAGGGCTTGATTGGTAGAATAGAACCCACTATAAAAAAATTAAAATCCAAAATGGCCGCCGCCACAAAACGGCGGATTACATATTTTTTCTCACAACTACCTCAATATGGGTATCAAATGAAAGGGTTTGGTTGGTAGAATAGAGCTCACTATAAAAAAAATCAAGATGGCCGCCGCCACAAAATGGCGGATTACATTTTTTTTCACAAATACCTCAATATGGGTATCAAATGGAAGGGCTTGATTGGTAGAATAGAACCCACTATAAAAAAATTAAAATCCAAAATGGCCGCCGCCACAAAATGGCGGATTACATATTTTTTCTCACAACTACCTCAATATGGGTATCAAATGAAAGGGCTTGGTTGGTAGAATAGAGCTCACTATAAAAAAATAAAATTCAAGATGGACGCTGCTGCAAAATGGCGAATTACATATTTTCCACAACTACTTCAATATAGAATCGTTGGTTAGTTCTGGTTAGTTATAGTAAGGCGAACTCAATAGAATGAGAAGTATCAACTAACAACAAAACTAAAAACTTGAAAATAAATTATGTAAAAAACTTTTTATGTTAAACGGTTTTATTGTACTAAAAGCTAAAAATAATTCGGTAAGTCCTAGCTACCAGATCGCACCAATCTTCTCATCAATCTGGGGTATTGATCAGACAAATAATAAAATCGTTGGGCAATTGACATTTCTATCATAATATTTACTCTGGATACGCTTCAGTTTTTTAAAATATGTATTGTACTAATTTACACAAGTGTCTATTTATTTTTCCATATGGATTACCCTTTTTCTATTTCTTAAAAAACAGGATGTAAAAAAATGGTTTACTTTAGTCTAGAGTTAATTCTAAAAAATATTCCAGGAGAAACCATCTGATAACCTTAATAGTTGCTTTAAAAAATTTGAAACGAGATATAGGTCACAGAATGTCGTCATAACTGACCAGAGGCGTTATTAGGATTGTTTAAAACACAAGTTTTATCATTACCACATTCAGCTGAAATAAGTGTTAATGGAAGTAGCATTATAAGCAACTAATGAATTTTTTTCTGTGAATTTTAAAAATAGTGGTAGATAATACAAAATCTTTTAATTTTGTGCTTTTTTCCAACAAATTAACATTTTGCAATAAGGGCTTAGTAAATAGGCATAGCTATTTTACAGCCTACTTACATTTAAATAGACATTTGGAATAAAAATATGTTAAAACGGAATTTACTTAAAAAGTATAAAAGATAGGTATAGGCAACCTATACACCATTTGAAAGAGCGTTTGGTTTGTCATCATGTGGTGTAAAAATATAGGGTGTTCCTTTTGAAATAAGAGAGATTTTGCTATTTGACTTTCTAAAACATTGAAATTATTTTTTGAACACCCTGTATAATCTATGATCTCGATATGACCTACGTATGATAAGGCAGACTTTTCCTAATCTTGTAACAAATTTTAAAGTTTAAGGAGTTTATATTGTTAAAATAAAATTAATTTAATTGCACCCCTGCATTTTAAAAAAAATCAAATATCACAAAAACGAATAAAATTAGACCCTTGGTACTATTAACAAACTTAAATTATTTTTTATGTAGAATCTAAAACCGTCATAAAATATAGGGTGTTCCATTTAAAAAAATATAACTTTGATACGTCACACTTTTTTGAGACATCCTGTATAGAGTAAAATAATTTTATACTGTGGCCTTATCCGACCTGTATATGTTTCAGTATTTACTTTTTTAAAAACCCCATGGTTATCCAGCTACAGAAAGTGTCGAATATGGTGGGCCACCCTGTATGTGTAAAAAATTGCATTAGCTCTTCTCTGCATTTATTTGTTTTTTAAACAAATCTATAAAAATGCCGATTAATATGACATTTTCGAACGCCATTTTCTCAAAAACTAATAAAGATAGGTATAACATACGGTACATGTACTTTCTTGCCTGTAAAATTAATTTTGAGAAAAATATAGAGGGTGTTCCATTTCAAATAGCAAACTTGAAAGCACTCCCAGTTACACCGGATATGCCACATAAAATCTGAAGCATCAGAAGTCTGCGTCCTATGTCCTATCCTACCATACATCTGTCCAAAATTTCAAGATCGACTAATACTTCTTAAGAAAATGACAGGCTTGCTGGTAATTTCGTTGGCACCCGGTATACGTGAAAAGGTTGCGACAAAACCTCGACTTTGGGCGATTCGATGTCGGGGACGCGAGGAAGGACATGGAACCGAGAAAAGTTGGTAAGACTGGGCAAAGTCACTATATTTCGACGGCTGATGATCAATCCAGTGGCGTCTAGAATTTGTGCATTTCGTTTTGCATTGTTTTAAAATTGGTATTTAATAATCCCAAATGTTTTTTTTAAGTTTAAGAAGTTGCAACTTAATAATAATTAAAAATGTTGTGTAAACTGTTGTTCTAATTAAACTATAAACTATATTTCTCCGGCACTGATGTTGACACTTATCTCATTTAATAACATGGCCTAAAAGGTTCTACGTGACGTCAACGCAACCATTTCCAATAAGGCTGAATGTCGCGACCCTTTATAGACCGACTCTGGATTCGCCAACCATCCACGACACTACAATGATACAAATAGCGTTTTGCCGCGAAATAATATTTTTTTTATTTGTTTTTTTTAAGCTTTTCCCAAAATTATGTATGTGGTATCAAATTCTTTGAAATAAAATGCTCTTTTAGGATATATTAACGAGCCACTCATTCCATTTGAAAAAAAGTTATGACGATAAATATAACTTTTCAAACTTTTACTTTATCTGGAGAAATAGTAAAAAAACAAAAGACGATCAAATTTATTTCTCCATAGCTACTTGACTAAAAATTAATCGTTTAGCCTAATCATGGAACCAGTGGCGTAGCGTGGACAAAAGAGGCGAAGGCGAAGTCGTATTCGCGAAGCCCCTTTTATCGATGAAAATTTAAAAAAAAAAAGTTATGAACAAAAAAAAGTTCCGCACTCTTGAAAAAGAATTAATGTTGGATAGAAAAAAAACAAAAATAAAATAAAAACAACAAATACAGTACAGGCGTATAGGCGTACTTGAGAGGACCCTTTATTAAAAGATTAAAGTCGAAGTCCCCACCTTCAAATACAGTACAAGCGTAGCCCAGCATGTACCTGCGGCGCCCCTTTCCTGAAATATTACAGTTGGAGAGCAAAAAAGAACCTCCAATAAACCACATTCTATACTTTAATCACGCTTGCCACTGCACTAAATAATAACATAACAAGGTCTATGTCTCACATTTCCTACCTTTAACTGCAAGGCCTCCTAGACGCAAGCCCCCCAGGCGCGACGCTGTAGGCGACCGCCTACGCCTAGCAACGCTACTGCTAGATTGAAAAAAAATGAATTTTTAAGAAGTGTCAAAAAGTTACATATGGGGTGTCATTGTATTCAGAAAGTACAGTGTGTCTACGTAAGTTGGCGTCATATGGGAAACTTTTATTTATTGATTTTACAAAAAAAAAGTTATTCTTTATAGAAAGTTCTGCATGATCCAAAACCTAAAAAACAACCATCAAATATCAATTTGTATTAGTCATCTACGAAGTTTGACCAAAAATGTAATTTTTGCTTAAGAGTAATATAAAGTACCTGTAATTTTGCTAATATCAAAAATTGTGGTTAAGAAAAGATTAGTTTAGGATTAAAAATTACTTCTAACTGTGCAATTTTGTTTATTTACAAAAAAATATATTTCGGATTTTTCTGCGATAATGGTGAAAATTTAGATTTGTACATTGGTGCACTACATTTCATGATTATAAATGTTATAGGACAGTTTTAAATAAACTTTTTAAATTTATTGTTATAAAAACAAGAAGAATGTAAAATGCACTAATATACAAGCTTAAATTTTCTCGATTTTCGCGGAAAAATTTTTTTAACTTTTTTTCTAAATGAACAAAATTTTAAATTTAGAAATAATTCTTAATTCTAAACATTTTTCCTTTATAACAATTTACGCCACATGCAAAATTACAGGTACTTTCCTCTTAAGCAGAAATTACATTTTTGCCAAACCTCGTAGATTACAATTTGATATCTGATGATTGTATTGTAGGTTTAGGACGATGCAGAACTTTTAATAAAATATATTTTTTTGTGCAAAATTAATAATAAAAAAGTTTCTCATATGACGCCAAATTACGTAGACAAACTGTATATGTACGAAGTATGAAAAATTTACCGGTGGTGCCATTTAAAATTTGATAGCAGCGGTCATTTTCGGTTAAACCGGAAGTAATAGAAAATAATTAAATAGATCAACCAATGCATAATTACCTACATATGTCAAACAAATATTATTAAGTAAAATAAGATGATAAAAAGTTATAGGGGGAACCATCTGTGAGGAACAACCTGTATATGTAATAATAAATAATTACTATTAAACATTTCACACAATCAAAAAATGCATAATTTTAGTCCCCACCTCTATTTTTTATTGCATTCTTTTATTTCTAAAATTCAAACACACATATTTTTGAAGCAAAAAAAGGTTCCCACGTTTAAATTTCACTACTTTTAAACTTTAAAATTTTAAAAACTAACTTTACAATTAAAAGGATCATTTTGCCGTCCCTGTAAACATGCCGCCTGAGGCGGTCGCCTTTACCGGCTCACTCCTCGGGCCGGCCCTGTGATTAATGTGTTTTACCTTAAAAATAATATCGGGCATTTTATGAGGAACTGGCGCAATAGATGGAATTGGATGATTTACCGGATGGTCAAGTGTTAAATTGGCAGCAAATTGTTTAGCAAATAATTCTGCCTTTCCCTTAGCGGTAAAAATAATTTCATCTTCCAAAGTTAGTGGTGAGAAAGAACTGGTACAAAAATTCCTACTTATGTTTTTCTTCGCAAAGGACCAGAAAGATTTACTGCCATTTGAGTAAGATAAAACTTTGTTTTTAATACGATTGTCGAAGGAGTCTTTGGCTTCTGAAATTGTTTGATTGTAGTAGTTTTGTGTTAGTGTTTGATTGTAGTAGTTCTGACGATTTTTTGGACTAGGATCTTGTAGAAACTTCTTGTAAGCCTGAACTTTTACAAGTCTAGCTTTATCACAAGATTTGGAAAACCAGGGTTGGTTATGGGACTACTGGTGGTTCTTGATGGTATAATGGTGCGTGGAAGATAGGTTTTATAGCCCAATTGATTAAGACACTTGGGTCCAGTGGCATCTTAGTGAACAACACGGCCTATATTATTAAGGAAAAAAAGTACGCCAGTGACCTCTCACTAGGTTTTTATATTTTTCTAGATTAAGCAACAAAAAGACGCAACTTTTTACTTAATTGGAAAAATATACAGGGTGTTCATTTAAAAGGCTTTCCACTCAAGTTATCCTCGAGACGAGACAGATTTGAGGAAATCGCCGAAACACGTCAAGATATTTATCGAGGGGGAAATCGTTTCCCTTTACAAAATTGGACGGCGCCCCTTTAACCCTTATAACCACCAGGGCCGCCACCACCCCAAAGTTCTTAAATGAGAAGGCGGCCGAGTGATACATCATTTTAAAGCTCTGACCAGTACTTTATAACCCTAGAATATGAAGTCAATATCTTCACCTATTACAAAATGGCGGTATAAAATTACCCTAAATACCTGATTTGGATGGTCATATTTCGAAACAGATGTACTTAGATGCTCATTTAAAGATCTTTCTAATGGCATAATAGTAATATACAGGGTTTTCTTAAACAAAAAAAATATGTACTTTTTCTTCTACCCTGTATATTACTACCAGTATCACCATTAAAAAGACCTTAAAAGAGCTTTAAGAAACACCACATTAGGTACATCTAGCTTTTATTGAGTTTCGGACATATGGCCATCCAAGCTAGGTATTTGGGTAATTTTTAAGTACCGCCATTTTGCAATAGGTGAAGATATTGACTTCATATTCTAGGGTTATAAAGCTTGTCAGAGCTTTAAATGATGTATCACTCGACCCGCCTTCTCATTTAAGAATTTTGGGTGGTGGCCCTGGTGGTAAGGTTTACATCAGTAAAATCATAGTATTAAGAACTTTTGGATACTGACTTACCTCATAAATATAAAATAAGTCACAGCACTATGATAAATGTATAAAAAAGCAATAACACACAACTTATTTCAAATCAATATTCCGGGTTTTTACTTTGTAATAAAAAAAAATCGGAAATTTGTGCAAAGCTTGTCTCTAATTTATGTGAAATATGATCAAATGAAGTAGAAGGAATTGACGATTTGGGTGTTACCCGAGAATCTCGCGCGAATAAATATTTATTATTTATACGAAAATAAATACTGATAACTAATGGTACATTGCAAATCTAAAAAATATGGACATAATAACAACATGACAAACCAAGATTTCATAAAATTTAGATTTCCACAGCATGCTTCATAATATATACTATATAAGCGAAGCGGTTTTGGTATATCGACCAGTAATGGAATAACAAAACAAGCTGTTAGTCACCGCTGTGTTTATGTGCCGGTATTTAGTTAGACTGTCTCTTTTTCTCACATTGCGTATGTATTATGTTATTTAGCTCAACCGGGTATGTATACCATCCCAGCCTCTAGCTAGAAATAAATTCACTAAGGCCTGCCGCGCCCTTGCAGCCCGGCTGTAGCAGGTT
The DNA here is from genome assembly GCA_014170235.1 of Listronotus bonariensis. Lineage (NCBI taxonomy): Eukaryota > Metazoa > Arthropoda > Insecta > Coleoptera > Curculionidae > Listronotus > Listronotus bonariensis. The sequence continues at coordinate 259,068 of JACEGR010000398.1, forward strand.
GGCTGGGCGAAAGCCTACTTCCCAAATCGAGAATTTAGGTTGGCGAACGCACTAAGTAGCCAACTGTTCTCGGATGTGGCAGCCAATAGATTCAAGTCAATCGTGCAGACAGTCGTAGAGAAGAGGATGAATCCAGTATCAGCTCCTAATTTCTTTTTTGATTCTTTCGACTTGGGTAAAAGGTGGATAAATGTTGCATCTTCTACTTCCACCTAGTTTAAAAACTAAAAACACGCTTTTATATGCAACCGAACTAAAAATTAGAAAATAATTTTTCATTACAAAGAGTTTGTCACTTCAGAATAAAAGCGTGGGGTGCTTAATATATTAAATGTTATAATTATTCTATTTGCAAATATCTATGAGGGAAAAGTTATGAAAAAATAGTAAAATGCACCCCACGCTTTTATTCTGAAGTGACAAACTCTTTGTAATGAAAAATTATTTTCTAATTTTTAGTTCGGTTGCATATAAAAGCGTGTTTTTTTAGTTTTTTAAACTATTAATTATTTTTCATTTTTTAGTTTCTGCTACTCTTGACAAAATGGCGAAAAAATTTTTTAATGAACAAGAGTGGCACATTTTAAAATTTTTCCAACAGATTGCAACTCACTAAAAAATTTCTTCTTCATTAAGTAGCAAAGTTTGAAATTTTGCCAACAGGTGGCAACCTAGGTGTTGTTTTTATATTTTTATAATATAAAGGAAAATTTTTTTCCTGGCGATCCAAAAAAGAATGTTAATTTTTATTAATTGCACATTATGTATTATGTATACATTACACATAATGTAATTTTTATTATTTAATCCTTGAACTAATGGTGCAACTAACCCTATATTTTTATTTTTCATAAAAATTAAACACTCATGGTGCAACTAACCAAATTGTGTAAAAACTAAAAAATTTCTTCTTCATTTAATAGCAAAGTTTGAAATGTTGCCAACAGATGGCATCCTAGGTGTTGTTTTTATAATATAATGGAATTTTTTTTCCTGGCGATTCAAAAAAAGATAACGGGATACTGTTTTTAAATTATTGCATCTTCATCGGTCCTTGACACGTGTGCAAAGTTTCAAAGAAATCGAATAGCTGGAAGTTGGTTAAAATTAGGCTCAAAGATTCCGTTACATAGATAGATAGATAGATAGATGGATAGTTACAACCCAAGTTAATAAAAAGCAAACCTAAATTTTAACCAATAACACAGAAAAAAATCAAAAATATATTTTTTTTGTAAATAAACAAAATTGCAGATTTAAAAGTAATTTTTAAATCTAAAAATTTTTCCTACTAACAATTTTCAATATTAGCAAAAATACAGGTACTTTACTCTTAAGAAAAAATTGCATTTTTGACCAAACCTCGTAGAGAACTGATAAAATTTAATATCTGATGATTGTTTTTTGGGTTTTGGACCATGCAGAACTTTTTAGAAAGAATAACTTTTTTCGTAAAATTAATACAAAAAAGTTTTTCCTATGACGCCAACTTACGTAGACAAACTGTATATTTATTTTGTATTTATGTTTATTCATTATTAAATTTATTCAAAAACAATATCAGTGTGAATCAAATTAAATATGGTTGGCTTATTATTTATGAAGTTAAATTTTATTATTTTATATCTCAAAAAAAAATAAAATTGGACCATTATTTATAACTTTTTATGGACATTTTAGACATATTCAATGATATCTTAAATTTAAAACAAAATGAACAAATATTTCTTCTGCAACAAAGAGCACGTTTGAAATTACGAGTTCGAGCTTTTCCCCAAAAAAACTATTTTTTTATTAACTAACAGACTTGCACTGTATACGAAATAAATAAATATGTACATTAGGTCTCTACGTCACCCTTGGGTATTAAAAAATTATCATGATTTTAATTATCAAAACCTTAACATTTCTAAAAAGATATTAAAAAATAAACAAAATTGATTTCTCCAAATTTTAATCAAATTATAGTTAGGTCATTTATTTATTTAAATGAATCACGTAATTGTAAAATATGATTCAATATAAAAAAATATTTATGTGAACGGAGGTCGAACCTGTACCCTGTACCTAGTCGATCGTTATTGATTTTTTGCTCTTTGCTAAAGTTCTTACCAGTGTGATGTCTGTCGCCATCTTTTGTTGATTCATCGAAATAATCCGGAATCACGTCACCGTAATATCTATGGATGGTGGAGGGGAGGATAACCATCTGAATGTTTTAAAAAGTGTCCGTCGAAAGGAGCAACTTAAGGTGGCGCCACAGTAGCCAGAGGAGATTTTTAACCAATGAGCATGAATTATTAGAGTGAGATAAAAATGAAAAAGGACAGATAGATACAAAATAAAAAAGGAAAGAACAAAGTCGGTCTATATAAGGTCACGACATTCGGCCATATTGCTTTGACGTGTTATGACGTCACATCTCCCATTTTTCGGCCATGTTGTTCAGTGCCGGAGATATACAGTTTATTGTATTAGTAGAACAACCGTTCACACAACAGTTTTTAATTGTTATTAAGTTGTAAATTGTTTTACTTTAAATAAAAACATTTGGAATTACATCTTTCAACAAATATCACTTTCAAAATAATGCATAATGAAATGCGCAAATTCTAGACACCACTGGATTGATCATCAGCTTTGATTTTACCCAGTCTTGCCAATTTTTCTCCGTGGAGTGCCCTTCCTTGCGTCCCCGACCTCGAACCGCCTAAAAGTTGAGGATATGTCGCAACCTTATAAATATAAACTAACCTTGGGAAAGAAATACCAAAATCCCTCCACTGGCTACTTTGGAGCCATCCCAACTTGATTCATTCCGATGGCCACTTTTTTAACTTGTCCGCCATAAAAGATGGTTATCCTCCCCTCCGCCATCCATAGTAATATCGAAATAGCATTGGTCTGCTGGCACTCACATGATTCTGTAACTCCCTCCGTGAACTTTGTCCAATGCTACGGCTACGTTTTAAAACTTAGGCCACGTACAGACTTGGATACAATCGACGAAAAAAATTTGTTGGCCGACTGTATCTTGAATGTTGCACATCGGTCGGCCGACTTGTTGCAAACGCCATGGCAACATCGGTGAGCGTTTTCATCCAAGGAATCGGCAAGTCGCCTGTTTTCCATTTAATATGGAAAACTTCGGTAGGGTTTGTACGAGCTTTAAAACTAGTGTGAACGCGAAACACTTGTATCTTTAAATGTTGGCCAACTTTGTTGCTGAAAAGTTTTTGAACAGGATACAGTCGGCCGACAATGTCGTCCCGATTGTATCAAAGTCTGTACATGGCTTTAGGGTTTAAGTTTTTAAAACTCGGAAGTGAGAGTTAAAAAGCAGGTCTTTGGTCACATATTTATTGGAACATACATTAATTTTAGGTGATCAACCAATTATAATCGTAGATTATAATCTAAAAGAAATCCGCATTCACCACTGCTTTTAGGCGAATGTGATTAATTTTGGTGTTGACGGAAGTTCTGATTAGTAGTAGTTATTTAAAAATACACTACCGCGTTGTCTAAAAGGTGCTGTGAAATGCAAAAACTGCACATTTCAGATCTTTTGGATGTTGACGGAACAGGGGAAAAGATGGGTTAAACATCTAATAACCCACCACACGATACTCTGGAACTTAGGGATATGCCTTCGTGGGCTGTCAGCTGTCACAAAGATAAAAAAATGTTTTGTCATTTGAAACCAATTATTATTGCCCCGTAAACTTTTCAGTAGTTCGCCTAAATTTACCTGATAAAAATAAAGCAAATAGTAATAAAATAACGTTTGCTTAACTTTAAATAACATTTGGGGTACCCATATAAATGCAAAATAATAGTTAAATAAAACAAAAAATGTTCTTCATAAATCCACTTTAAAATGAACTGACGAAAAAAGCCTATTAAGGTTTAACAACGTAAATATACCGATTACACACATGATTATCTTATACAATGTATTCATGAAGTACCTAGTTGGATAAGTTTATTAAAAATTTAAGGATTTTATCTTTTTGAAAAAACTTTTCTTCACATATAACGGATATAGTATTTTTCTTATTTGAAAGGCATCCTACACATGGGCGCCGGCAGGATGACTTCCAGGGGGTGCAAAGTAGTAAAAAAACGTAAAGGCAAATAAAATTTTGAAGAGCAAAAAAACCTTTGGCAGGACAGCCACGATGACTTCCATGGGAGTACAAAGTAGAAAAAAATCAACTTTGTTTGTCGGCTCCTTCCACAGCACCCAGGGGTGCAAAACATTTTAAAATAGCTAAAATGAATACTTTTTTGCCAAAATTTACTACTTTTTATACATTTTTAAAAGCCAGGGGTGCAAGTGCCCCCTTGCTTTCCATTCCCCTCCCGGTGCCCATGATCCTACATTTAAGGGTCTTATTCCAAAGTGTAAGTGTATACAATCTCCAATATTAAATTTTATAAATAATAAACAAAAAACTAGAAATAAAATATAATGCATTTCATAAGTTTAAATACTCTGTTATGAACCTAGTCATGGCCCTAAAACTGATTTATTAAAATTCAGCCATAAAAAATAAAACACTTGCAAAATTTTTGTATTAAATAAAATTGATAGATTTTGTACACTTTGGAACTATGCCCCTTAATTCTTCTTCAGAGTATTTTTTTCGAAATTTCTTAAGATAACACAAAAAAATGTTATGTTAAAAAATTGTGGAATTTACTTATTTATTTATACTCTTCTTGCAAAGGAAATATTTAATAAAACAATCATCGCATCTCAGTATTTTTGCAGATCTTCCCGTTTTAGTGATTGAAATATTATGTTTATACCAATTTATTAAAATATCGTTTTCCTCCAGAATGTAGGTATTTAAAAAATACACTTTTTACATATCTTATCTGCGCATGCAATAATAAAACAGAAACATTTAAAAATGTGTTTTATTTTGTTTTTATAGGAGTAAATTATTTTGAAATTCGGTAGACACCTTACACATAACAAAACACGGGATAGAAACGTCCAGTTAAAACTTTAATACTGCACCTACATTTCTGTTTATTTAAATATTTGGTTCAACTAAATAAGTGACATTATTTCATTAGCTGTTTAGGATTAATCAGAGTAAATTTTGTAAAAAGAAATTAATAAAAAAATCTCTACATGCTACCAACAATATGGTCAGGACTGTATAATATGTGATTCTATGTTGTATAAAAAAATATAGTTAAACTAGAAAAATCATAAGTTTCATTTTGCTATTTGACATTTACCTTTCTTAACAATAAAAAGTCTTCAAAGATAGTAACATTTTATTAAACTTAAAAGACAATTTACAGGAATGCTTTTTCTAAAGAATATCAAAAAGAAATAAATATAATATGCTTGTGGATTATAGGAAAGGTATATATTTTTAATATAATATTCAATAAAGTCAGTTGCTACATCCCAATATTAAATTAAATTTAAAATCAATGACACACGATTTATTAATTATTGATAAAGTCTAAGATAAAAAGGGTTCTTTTTATAACCAAAAATGCGAATATAAACTTTATTAAAAAAAAACATATTTTGCATACTTATTTTAGCGTTAACAAAACTAAAAAATATAGAAAGTGTTGGTACTAAATTGTATACTTTTTGTAGTTATTCCGTGTTTTGATCTTAAAGTACACAAAATTATGCAGTACATTAACGAAATACTCTGCTTTTTTTTAAATACTCACATTTTTGATTGTCAAAAAGTTGTGCCCAGCTAAAATAAGGGTATAGAAAAAAACTATTTCTAAAATATTTCAGATAAAATATTCAATTAATAATGTAAAACGCGCATTAAATTCAATTACTATTATTAAAATCATGCGCGCATATCAATTATTATTAAAATAGACTTAAAAGTCAATTTTAGCAGTTATATTTACCATTTTTTATTAGTAAATAAATACTTAAATGCAAGTTATCTTATTGCCCTTTTGACCACAAAATTACAGCCATAAAACCGACATAAATTCTTATTAGCTGTTATATCCAAGTATAATGGTAAAATCTATTTTAAAAAATGGAGCCCTGTCAATGCTTATTGTCCAAGTTTACTATTAAAATTAATTTTGAAGATGAAATTTAATACATAAAAAAAAATCCAAATAACTTTTATAAAATAGTAAGCATAACTGCTTTTTATAATTATTAATAAATACAATTTTCGGCCGTTGTAACAAGATAGGGATAATTTGATTATTTTTATTTTTTAAACTAAATAGAAAAGGAAAAATGTTTTCTAGCATTTATATTATTTAATGTCCAACAACCCAAACAATTTTAGTGAGTAAAATTTTTGCATAAGTTTAAGACAATATAATTTTAGATGCAACACATTTATTTATTCATCAATTTTAGCTTACACCACTATTTTATTTGGTTTTGATAAGTTTTAGAACCATTTATCGGCTGTTTTTGATATTCGCAGTATTTTTTACTTCATATTAGGTAGTTCAGGTAATATAGTTTTTAATGGTATAAAATATATATAAGTTGCTAAGTATATATTACTTGTGACGTTGTATGGATAAATATGCAAAAACTTTGATGTAAGCAACTAAACCATTTTTTTAGATAAAGAAGTTACTTTATGTATCAGTATGTTCCGGTTTTAAGTTTCCATTATCTTTGTCAACCTCTGCAATTTTGCTTTAGTAGCAGATTTCAAGGAGCTTTTATCGCTGTTATAAATTTTCAACATATTATTTTTAATGCTCACTCATTGGAACTAAATCAAACCTAAACTCTAAATCACTTTTTTGCGTTATCAGATTGACAGAATTGGGGAAAATGTTTGGCATAGTTATCAGAACTGCTGCACTGCGCACTTGGCAAAAAACCGCGACTAAAATAATACTGAAGATACAACATATCATAGATTAATAAAAATCCATGAAACTAAAACAACATTCATATTGCGAATTAATTGTAAATCGTGTTTTACCGTCGTTTAAATCATCTGCAAACGTCATAACATCTGAATATAAGTTTTGTAAATTATGTATAATGTTATGGACGCATCCAGAGGAAACTAAAACCCGAATGTGCAGGAAAATTATTTTAAAATGGTGCTGTATTAGCCCTTTTATTGCTTGTTTTTTATTTGAACTTTTATTACTTATATGAATAAAACAAGAAGTGGTAAAGCAAAAAATGGTGAATTTGCCTGTATATTCTCAATAGCAAACACCACACCGCACAACTATACTCTGCATCTGTTTTGTTGTGTTTTTATTAAACATTATAGGCTTTGTCTGATGGTAAACATTACTTAAATGTAACCTGTAAATACAGACCCATGTTTATAAAATGAGAAATAAATAAATTGATAATTTAATAGGCAATACATAAAACTCAAAAAAAAGTTTAAAATATATGTATATATAATAATAAAGTGCTTCTTAAAATTCTTAGACACATAATTCAATTGATTTTTGTAAACTACGCCACCTTGCGGCTTAAAAATATATTTTTACATAGTCTAAAGTACCTTATAAAATAGGTAATTTCTATATTTATTACTAGTAACCATAATACAGATTTTAGAGTAAAAATAGAACCCTCCCGTCCCTACAACTGAAACCCATGTAATATTTAGTAATATTAAAGATAAAATGTTTGGCTTCACATAGAGTAAAACGCTATAAAAAAGCAGATGAATACCAGATAAAACGTGAAACATCAGAAACACCTCAAAGATGAATTACAAAAGAAGCTCAACATCTCTAAAACATTATTGTAAACTTTTAAAAAGGTTAGCTCATAGACAACTGACCCAAAGCTAACAATTTTTCTACTGCTGCGTTTATATCTCCAAAAGTAGATATTAAGGCTTGCAAATTTGCTTCGCGGTTTAGAAAACCCATTGCTGTTAACTGTTCCAACTGCTGCTGATAGCGTTGCTCCGGTGGCAGTGTCTGGTCATTACCAGCTGTCATTCCAGCAACCATACGTGCCATAAACTAGAAAAAAATTATTTAGCATAATAAGGTATTTTTGAACAAAGTGTTTCTAAATGACTTCTAAAGGTACGGGTCCACTAGCGACGGGCGGAGACGGGTTGGGTCGAGCACGCGGCCTGCAGGTGCGTCCATTTGAGACGGCGGATATTTTCATTATTCTTTTGCATCATTGCGGTTTTTACGATTTTGGTAGTAAAAAAATCTTCAATGGAAATGTAAACTTCTGACAAGAAAATGTTTATGTTTTAAATTTAGCTGGAAGATGAAGAAAAACTGTTTTGAAATAAGATGATGATTTTTAAAGTATGAATCCTTAAGTAACTTAAAGAAAGAAAAAGTTTGAATAAACCTATTTCCTAAATGGCTTAACTTTTGAGATACAGATTAGTAATTTTTTAAAAAACAAGCAAGAACTTAAAACATTTAAAAATAAGTTTATTTTTGTCTCCCCGTAGCGCAGTGGACAGAGCTTTAATCTACGAAGCCAGAGGTCGCCGGTTCGATTCCCAGCAGGGAGACATATTTAGGTAGTAGTTATTTAAAAATAACGACCGTGGTGGCACTACCGCGTTGTCTAAAAGGTGCTGTGAAATGCATAACTGCATGTCTCAGTGCTTGGACAACGTTGACGGAAGAGGGGGAACGATGGGTTAAACATCTTATAACCCGACACCCACGGTACTCTGGTATTTAGGCATATTCCTTCGTGGGATGTCAAAAAAGATAAAAAAATTTAACTTTTCTTTTAAAAATTACTTAAGAATTTACATCCTTAGGGCTTATCATCTATTATAAAACAATACATACAGGATAAAAAAATAAATTCGAGTATCTCGAAAACGGCTGCCCAAATCAACTTTTACGTGGTATATACTTTTTGAGTAAAAGATGTTTAGGAATATTAAATTTTTATCTGAAAGTGAAGTACTGACGGTATAATTTAATTTTTTACCCCACAAACCCCTCTCCCCCTAGCTAATTTTTGTGACAATACACCAATAATTAATAACCAAATTATTTATGGAAATCTGAAACTAAAATAAAATTTCGACACCCGTATCTCCGAAATCATCCATTTTTCGACTAGGGTTAGTTCAATTAGATCATCATATTTTAACCTCAAGGAATTGTGAAAATATATTTTTATTCACACCGTTTAAAGACACCCTGCATTTGTCAGTATCGCAAAAAAAAGCCAATTTGGCGACAGCAAAGTGAATACTCCGCTGAATTTGTTTGTTAGTTAACATAGATTGCAGAGCTAGCAGTTTCCATTCTATCTATGGGTTATTTTCTTTGAGCTCTACTATAACTAAAAATACAGGGGCAGCTGCCCTTCCCTATTTATTTGTGGTAATATTTTTTATAAGTAGAGTAACATTTTTATCTGTCTAGATTTAAGTACTTATTATTTTTTATTTATACCGATAACTCCAAAGATATACATTTTTCTTAGTAATTTTTATGCTATTATTAGTACTATCTTGCCTACCCCCATAAACCAAATTCTGTCTTTGCCCTTGTGCAGCGCACCGTTCGAGAAATCCGCCTAAAAAGCAAAACAAAAATTATCCGGCGGATGTTTCTATGCGACCCGCTTCTAGTGGACGCACTCTGATTTCTTTACTCGCCGGGCGAAAAATATGTTAGATGCGACCCACCTGGTGAACGCTAGTCGAGCCAAGCGCATTTCTTTAAACAGAGAAATACTGCGCCCGTTCGTCGCGCCTCTAATGGACGCACTTCAATTTGTTTACAAGGCAGGCAACGTGCTAGCGGTCCGGCCCATCCGCCCGTCCGTCTCCGGTGGAGGCGTACCTTAACTTTCCCTAAATAGACTAAATCTTAAGAAAATTGATGGATTAAATACCACATATTGTATTTATGTTATTTGTTTGAATAAACACATCTTCATACAGTTTCTAGATGTTGATGGTACAAATAAATTACTTTTGATTTTTTTCTCACCTTATATCGAATTTTTTATTAGGATGTTTATAAATACCATTGTTTAATTTAGACTTAAAAAACTATTTAGATACATAATCCTGATATGTACCAATAAAAATAATGTAATGTTTCTTGAAAATCACATTACTAGGCATAAAATGCACACAAAGCAATAATATGGAACTTATATTATCAATAAACAAATGCATTAGGAATGAATATTTTCCTTATCTTTAGCTTACATTCCACATCTACTCCATAAACTAGATTAGATATAAAAGTGAACACTGGGTGTCTGATGTAGTTTTACAATAGAAAAATTTTCCATTACGAAATTATACAACATATCATTACATAATTATCAAAAAACTAAGTTGACTTGTCATAGTCAAAAAATTAAAATGACGGTTTATTCATATCTGGCATTCACTTTAAAGATATTGACATTTTACAGTTTAGAAAAAAGCTAAATAAACTTCCTAATTAGGAGTTATTTCTTGTTTATCAATAAATTGTATATACAACAATTGAAAGGGTAAAAAGGCAAAAGGGTTTAAAGGGTGTAAATTTGTAAATAACAAATTAGATATTCTATAATATTTGACTTAAAAGTAAGTTTTCTTCCACAAAAGCTGTAATAAAGTTTTTAAAATGTTTTTTAGACCAAAAAATGAAGTAGTTAAATTATTTAGATTTAAATTAATTTTAAGTACAATAGTACATTTCATATAATATGACTAAAATCATATAAATAATATTAAATGTGAATTGCCTTTCATTTGACAACTACCATAACTTAAGTGACTATCGCATTATGCATGGCTCTTAATTACCACAATGCAAGAATTTTAAAAGAAAGTTTTAAGAATAAAATCCCGAGCTATAGTTGAACATATTTAAGTAATCGGGTGAGCCAAAAAAAATAACTCATCGAATTTGTTAAATGAACCTATATACTGAGGAAAAAATGTAACTGCAAGGAAGGATTTTTAGCTCAATTTTAAAGGTGTTAAAGTTTCCCATTTAAATAACACGTAAAAGAATAATTTTTAAATAAGAGTACCATAAGTTTTAAACCGTTTAAGATCAAACTCTTAACATTACGAATTCTTGTAAAGCATAAAATTTTCAAAAAATCCATCTGGTGATTTTTTTAACTCAAAAATTCGTACAGTTAAAAGCTTTGAAAAATAAAAAAATTAAAATATGCAGTTTTACCGTTTTTGAGTAAAAATGTTTATATGATAAAAAAATCCTGGACAAACCTAGATTATAAAGGAAATCTTTTAACTATTTTATTATATATTTAAATCTATTTTTTTTTTTGTTAAGTATAAACATTTTTACTCAAAAACACATTAATTTGCATATTATGATTTTTTCATTTTTCAAAGCTTTAAAATATACCAAATTTTGAGTTTAAAAAAATCACCCTAATAGATTTCTTAAGAAATTTTATGCTCTACAAGAATCTGTGATGTAAAAATTTTTAACTTTACGGTTCAAAAGTCATGGTATTTTAATAAAAAATATATTTTTTTTGGGTTATTTAAATGGGAAGCTTTGAATGCTCACCGACACCTTTTAAAATTGAGCTTCCTTTTAGGGACATTTTTTCTCGGTATATAGGTTCATTTACCACATAAATTCAATAGATTGGTTTTTGGCTCACCCTATTGGGCAATGATGCTAAACAAAGAACAGTAATTCTATTCAATCAACTTTTAGAGCCTATTGGTAAAAGAAACCTGTAAAAGCAATGTCTTTTTGGAAAAACATTTTTGCACTACTAGCCAATTTAAAATTTAATAAAATTAAAAACCTTAACATAATAATATACTGTGTGGGCCAAATTAAACTTGACACATATTTTAAATAGCAATAACTTTTTATCTGTTGCGCCCTATCTCCTTTATTTTTACAGGGCTAATAGGTAGATATGTTTTCTCTAGGTTTGTCGATTTTGGTGTAATAGATTTAGTCAGGACCGGACTTATGATGCATTTAACTTCGTTGCAAAATAAATCTAATTTATCTACAATTAGGCTAATACGTTTAATTTTGATTAATTTACTGTTAAGTTGTGTCAGCATCTAACTCAGGAACCATGGTAACTACACATTTTTAATTTTCAAAGCACACTGTTAAAATTGAGAGAAATGCATGCATTTTGGGCGCATCAGTTATCAAGATTAATCATAATTCCTGTATCCTCAAATTATTGACACATTTGCTTTTACAGAATAATTTTTCATAGTTTGTCTACAAGAAAAATGTATTAGTTCAATTGCAGCTAAATCCAATTTCTTTTGCATTGAGGTTAAATCGAGGGTTAAATGCATCGTTTTGGAAAAAATCCCGTAAGTCCGGTCCTGACTAAATCTATTTGACCAAAATTGACAAACCTAGAGAAAACATATTTACCTATTAGCCCTGTAAAAATTAAAAAGATTGGCGCAATCGATAAACAGTTATTGTTACTTAAAAAGTGTGTAAGGTTAATTTGGCCCTCTCTGTACAAAAATATTTACTCATATATTAATCAGCTCAATTTGCCTAAAATAAATTTGCATTTTGAATATTTATAAAACAGATTGCTGTTATAATTCTAAAAATAAAAAAATGGCAATTATACTTATTAAAATTTGTACTTACTTCAGAAAATGGATCTCCTCCACTGGTGGTAGCACCAGTACCAGCTGCACCAGCAGCAGTAGGTGCTGTATTGGTAGTGGTGGTGGAAGCAGAAGCAGTGGTTCCTTCTGCAGTAGCACCTTGAGTAGTAGGTGTGGTCCCAGGTGCCCCAGCGGTGGGAGCAAAAGTATTTACTAAAGAAGGAGCAGTTTGCCTCAATGTTTCCATTCCTACAAAAATACGCCTTTTTATTTTTATTGAAAGTGAATGGATTACAATTACCAACCTTGCTGTATCTGCATAATAGCATTTAAGGCTTGTGGATTGGTCATAAGATTCTGCATTTCTGGATTTTGAAGTTGTTGTAAAAATTGTGGCATCATATTTCTCATCTGTTCTTGAAGGTGAGGATGTCTAGATAGCAATGGATTCTCTGCTAAAAGTGCATTTGCCATATTTGGATCAGCGGCTAAAGCTTCCAGAACTGATCGTGTGTATGGTGCTGAGAGCATGTTTTGAATCATAGCTGGATTTTCTGCCATTTGCTGCAGCATACTTGCCATTGGTGGATTATTAAGAACATTTCTTCCTGGAGTAGTAGCTGAGGGGGATTTGGGAACCTCTGCTCAAGGATTGGGCAGTGGATCCCTATTTTCTGTTCCTTGTTGTGGATTATTGATCTGAGTATTATCCATTAATCCAGAAAAGGGATTTTGAGAAAATTGTTCAGATGCAGCTGAAAGCATTGGTTCCTGTATATCCCTGTACATTCTATGTAAAGCATTGTACCCTCCCGGAATACTTTCCAAGTTACTCATAGCTCTATCATGGCTTCTCATTAGCTCTTGCAACATGGATGGATTTCTTGCTAATTCCATAGTTTGGCGCAGTAACTCTGGATTATTTAGCATATGGCTAATTTCAGGATTCCTTTCCATTAAATCCTGCATCTGTGGATTACGGGTTATTAAGGCCCTCATGTTTTCAGGATCATTCATTAATCTTTGAACAAGGGGATTATCCAATAAGGACCTGAGCATATCTGGATTTGACAACAATTCACTCTGCATCCTGTTTTGGATTTCCATAAAGTTTGTTGAGCCTAACCCTAAATTATCCAAACCTGCCAAACCACCTAAACTGCCTAGGTTAAATGGTGTAGCACCTATATCAGCTACAAAAAAATAAAAGAAAAAAATGTAAATTTTTTTGTTTTATTTATTTTTTTATCAAATCAAGATAAAATTTTGGGCTTGGTTTTACTAGCCTTTCCAGTATTTTTAGAAAACTGGAACCTACTTTTTAATAGAAATACATAAATATAAAGTTTAAATATTATGAAACCTATAGATAAATTCAGTTTAAAATTGTCTCCACTAATATAATGTATTTCTTCTGACAATTTAATTTTATAAATTTAGTTGCTTTTATAATATCAATAAACCCCAAATAAAATAAAAATAAGGAGAGAAAAGAAACTATTATTATGAATATAACAGACATGTTAAAGAGCTTTGGGATGAAAAATTTGACTACCACAGGAGTGTTTATTTAATGTCATACTAATAATTCCATGTTTAAATAAATAATTTTTAATATTACTAAAAATGTCCTTATGTAACCAAATGTGTCTAAAAACCAGTTTTTTATTGCTTTCTTAGAATCCTAGCAATATGTTAACTTTTCATAAATAAGAATATTTATTGAATTATCACAAAAGAAAAACTATGTAATATTACAAAAAGACAACCAAACAAATATTTCCCAGTATATAAATATAATAAAAATGACAAAGCAACATTAAATTAACCTAAACTGAAAAAAAGCTAGGGCACACATAAAAGTATCATGATACTTTTTGTCTTAATATTAAAAATATAAATGAAGATGAACCAAATCAAAAATGCACTGTATAAATGTAAAAATTGATTGCTTTGTTAAAATAATAATAAGAAAAGTGACTTTGGTCTGTTGAAAGTAATAAGCTAATTCTTTGCTTCAATAAAGAAAAAAAATAACCATCAATCATGGTAAGTAAGAAGGTTATTGTAAACTATATTAGGCAAAATATTTAAAATTCACAAGATAAAACTTCTACCTAAAGGCCCCCAATGTGTCTGGAAATAAAGGTAATTATTTAGTATACGGATTTCTGCTATTTTATTAAATATTTTGACATTAGATTAGATTAGATTAGATTGGGAGGTGGATTGCATATCCTCTAGCACTGCAACCTGCTCAGGTTTATTGTGTGTCCTCCGTCCATAGGTTAGAGCACGCTATCCAAGCCGGTCTGTTTAATCAGACTCCACAAGCTTGAAACTGGCCCCTTGGTATATTTTGCCGCTTTAGGTTTTTCTTCACCCAGCCTTGCAAACCGCAGACGACAAAGGGCTTCGCAGTAGCACCATACGTGTTCTGCGGTTTCTTCCTCCTCCTGGCAGAACCTACATAGGTTTTCTTCTGCCAGGCCCATAGTTTCCAGGTGTTTATTCAGTCTGCAATGACCTGTCAGTTGACCCACTATTATTCTTACTGCCTTCCGGTTATAAGTCAGAAGGTCTTTTGTAAATTCTGGCGAGTAAGCCTTGATGAACACTTTCGCCTGACGCTGTCCTGGTGTTCTCATCCACCAGTCTTGTGATTCCCTCATAATCCATGATCTAATGGATGACCTTACCTGGCATGATGGAATACCACATATTTTGACATACATGTTATCTATTATTTAATAATAATATAAAGGCGCAGTTATGAATTATTTGTTTTTTTTTATAATAAAAAATTTCGTTCTTGACATTTGTCCACTTATAATATGGACAATTGGCAACATTGTATAACTGTTTAATAATAAAAGACAGATTATAGAGGGTGGTAAGGTTAGTTCTGGTTAGTTAAAGCTTTTTTTTAAGTCTTTAATCAAACCAGAGACTAATACACACTTTATGAATCCCGTTTGTGTGAATTCTTTCTTTTATCCTTTCATAAATATAATCAGACCCTTCCATATTGCCAAATGCTTTCCATATTTTGCATGGTATAACTGACGTTTTTAGTCATTTTTTCTTACTTTTAGGTTATGAATTTACAATTTTCATATTTATATTTTTTATCTTTATTCTCAAAAATATGTGGAAAAAATGTAATTTTTATTCAATTTTACATGTGATATTTAGATTTATTAACTCGTTTTACCAATTTTACCCCGCCCAGCACCCCTTTTACTTCCCAGTCTCGTAAGTTTGTTTACAGATATTTTTTTAAAATGGAATATTTTGGATGCGCGCCACTTACGTTTTATTTAGAAGAGTGTCTAAAATATGTAAGTATAAATAATTTAAAAAACCCCTTAAAATAGCAGAAAACCGTATATTAAACTGTTACCGAAATAAATAATATCTTAACAAACCTGGAGGTCGCTGAGGTGCATTTTCAGTATTTCGAGGTGCTGCTCGTATAACCAAATGTATGGTTAATCCATCTTTTATATTATGTGTTTGTAAGTTATCGGCATCTTTCATGATTTTTCCAGCAAAAATGAGGCATAACTGTTCTGGCTCAGCACTGAATTTAGCAGCTATTACTTCTTTGAACTAGAAGATAAAACAAGAGCTTTAATGTTTGTCATACATGTTTAATTCTTTGCCAAAATATACAAGCCAGGAGTCAGAATATTCTCAAATAAGTAATTAATTAGGTCCGATTTAAACTAATAAATCTGCATTTTATAGACTTACTTCTTTTACATTAGCATCTTCTTCTACTTCAAACGATTCCTTTTCCTTTGGTGTTTTCACGTGAACGGTAATTTTTTTCTTTGGAGATGGAGGTGCGGCAGCTTCAGCAGGACTAACTGAAGCTGCAGCCTCCTCTTGCTGCTGGGGCTGTGGTTGAGGTTCAGTAGCTTCATCCTGTTTTTGAGGTTCCTCCTCTGTTACGTTTTCTGGCCCCGAATGTACCGGAACATCGTCGGCCATATTTGTCTGCAATGACTAGTTAATTTACTTTCGGAACTCTACACCATTGACAATAAACACTTAATATTTATAAGAAATAAACTATTAGTGCTAGAATGTTCGAGACATGTAAATTACATTGCAAATTTATGCTTAATTCTATGAAACTTACAAGAACACGTAGTTTTTGGATTGGGACACCGATTCGTCAGTACTCCCAATGTCAAGTGTCAAAACCATGGAAACAAAACGTTGCCACGTTTCATTTTGACATGTGAGTTCTAAGAAACCCAAGCCATTTTTTGTTGTTAAGACAGTTCAAAAAATTTTAAAAACATTACATTTTGTTGTTAAACGGTGACGTCATGCACCTTGGGTATTTTACCGTCATCAATTTAAAGCGTTCAACCAATTATAACCGCGGTAATAATTGGTGACAACATTGACGTATAATACAA